>MJEU01000003.1:0-380556 GCA_001748505.1 Sporisorium iseilematis-ciliati | reverse complement strand
GCTCTTCTAAGTCGTCGCAACCCCACCAAGTACCACTGCACTGTTTGACATTCGATGCAACTATCGGCACTATTTGACCAGGCGTTGTTCTTCCGCGTACGAACGGAAGATTCCGTTCGGTAGCTCGAGAAGCTCCGCAGGAACGCCGATTTCGGCTACTCTTCCTTTGTCTAAGACGACGATACGATCATAAGTGGAAATAGTATCAATGCGATGCGCCACCGAGATGACGAGCGGAGGATCACTTCGCATACACTCTCGCAACAGCGCCTCCTGAACCAACCTATCCGTCTCATGATCCATGCTGGAAGTTGCCTCGTCCAAAATGAGTAGCCTTGGATGCTTGAGGAGTGCACGGGCAACATTGATTAGCTGTCGTTGACTCTCGGTCGTTGTCTCGAGACCGACATAAGCGTCAAGACCGTCTTGACGGAGGAATGAGCTTTTGGCTAGATTGAGCTCGCGAAGCACCCTCCACATCTCTTCATCACCAACTTTGAGAGCCTGACCAGGATCCAAGTTCTCACGCAAAGTATCTGGGAAGATCAAGGGTTCTTGTGGTACCACGCTGGCCTGTTGCCGAATCCAGTGTGGGCTTGCTTCGACGGTATCCATATCTTGCGCAAGGTACTGACCGCTACTAGGCTTCAACATTCCCAGCAGAAGAAGCAGGAAGGTCGATTTGCCTGATCCCGACCGCCCACAGATGCCGATCCGCTCTCCTGCACGCAGCGTCAAGCTGACATTGTCAAGTACGATCTGACCGCCTTCTCCGGTATATGTCGCACAGATGTCTTTCAAGTGCAGCGAAAGTGAGATACTTTCATCTCTTTGTGGCTCCTTCTCGGGCATATGCTCGACCTCCAAAGGATCCATAGACAAGGTAGAAAGCTCGTGGACGCGCTCCAGCGCTACGGATGCAATCTCGGCCTCGGTCCAGTACATGAGCAAAAAGTTCAACAGATTGGCCAACGAAGTTGCCGATACAAGCGCAACGCCAAGCGCACCGATGTTCGGGCTGTTGCGGAGCAAGACAGCAATAAGGACCAAGAACACGTTCAGTGCAGCAGCAAGGACGTACAGCCAAGTTTGCAGCCAACCTCTGATCTGCCACAGCAGGAAGTACGGCTTTTGCGACCGATCCAGCAGGCGAGCGTTGATAGCCGTCAAAGATGATTGCTGTTGAGAGGCACGGATGACCAGCAGACCGCCACTTTCTGCCATGGCTGCAAAATGAGAATGGAGAGGCGACTTGGTAGCCATCTCAAGTCGCCGAAGATGTCTTGAGTTGGGAGCGTAAAGCGCATAGAGCATGTAGTAAAACACACCAGCAACGGCTATCACAACTAGCAAGTACGGTGCCGGAACCACCATGATGATCAAAGTCAAGATCAGATCCTGTAGGAAGAAGATGAAGTTGGTGAAAGCCCGAGTGAATTCAAAGTCGATGACGAAGAGATCTTGAGTGAAGCGGTTGATCAAAAGACCGGTTGATGTTGTACGAAAGTAGGCGTATGGTCGACAGAGGAGACCATAGAGTTCGGCTCGGTGTAGAGCACGCGAGCCCCGCGGTACCGCAACAGCCAAGATGAGCCAGGAAGCAAGACCATACGTCCCCACTCGCACGAGCTGAAGGGCCACCAAAGAGCCAAGACCACTACCCAAAGCTCCGTGCAGCTTACGAGGACTTTCGTCATTCTGGCCAGACCAAGCCTGCAAGTAATAGAGCTCGCCATAGTACAGACCGTTGGCGGCTAGAAGAAGCACAAAGTAGGAAGCTAGGACTGGAATGCCTGCGCCCTTCACCCAGTCCTTGTAAACGTTTAGCTTCACACGACCCTGCAAAACAGTGTCTTCGTCAGAGGGTTCAAGAATCGCGCCTTGCTGGCCTTGCTGCTCTTCGACAGGAAGTGCCGTCTCTACTCCGATCTCGTCTTTGCCATCGTCGAAGTTTTCGTTAAGTGCCTTGCTTTTCCCAGTATTTCTGTGATCGCGAGCAAGTGAGTCGCTGGAGACCTCCGAGACTGCTCCTTCCGATACGACAATGAATCGATTGCAAATCTCTTGCAGCTGTCTTGAATGTGTTGCAACGATCACAGTCTTACACGAGAGAAGTCCGTCCGGCGCAAAGACCGACTTGATAATGTGTCTCGACGTGACAGCATCCACCGCTGATAAGGGATCATCCAGAATCAAGACTTCTGAATCCAAATAGACAGCTCGGCACAGTGCAACTCGCTGCTTCTGACCGCCAGATAGGTTCCTTGCAGGTGTATCAGCGCCATGTGGAAGCTGCTCGAGATCCTGACCGAGGCCACACGCTCTGCAAACAAGGTCAAATCTGGCACGACAAAAACCGCCGCCCAAGACGACATTCTCCTGGATGCTGAGGGCTTCACAGATCCATGGCGTTTGGGACATGTAACCTATCTTCTCTTGCAGAAGACGGAGCTGCATTTGTCCATCGTGAAGTTTGACTTCACCTAACAAAGCACAGAGCAGCGATGATTTGCCACTCGAAGGTGCTCCATAGACGGCAATCCTATCGCCGCGATTTACCGTCAGATTGACAGAGCGCAGAACGCGCTTCGTTTGAGCGGACCAAGCCAAGCTTGCATTGTGAAAGGCTGCGAGCTCTCGTTTGGCATCTTTTGGATCCACTTTTGCGTCAACTTCGCTTGCAGCGACGTTGAGTCTCGGGCTCTCGTCCAGATCGAGGAATCTCTCGATCCTGCCAATGCTCGAGAGCGCCGATAGAAGGGCAGCAAACTTGGCGCTGACTGCAAAAAGAGGAGAGTCGACAATGGACAGAATCGTGATGGCCGAAAAGATGTTGGTGGGGGTGAAATTGTTGGTCCTAGACAGCGATGCCATGATAGAGAAGGTCGCAATGGTGGAAAGCATGATCAGTTCGCTCGAGAATACGCTGAAGCATGAGATCCGAATGAGTCGAAGGCTGTAGGTCTGCAATGCATGGACTTCGGTATTTCGCAAGCCAAGAAGTCGACGAAAGACGTGACTTTCGTACGCCAGCATCTTGATGGATCGGATGTTCTTGATGACCGTCGAAATAAGCACCACTCGTGCGTCCGTCTTTTTGCTCCAGTCACCTTGGGCATTACGAATACCTCGAGCCACAAGCGGGATGGAAGACAGCGAGATGACAATTGCAACAATGGTACCGACAAAGGCCAGACCAATGATGCGATAGAGCAAGTAGGTCGCCATGGGAACTACAACGAGTGCACTCCAGAATTCATGAAAGGCGTCGAGGGCAGCAACGATACGTTCGACATCTACAGACATAAGAGCTGTAGGTGACATGCTTTCCTCTTCTGGCATTGATCCTACCGAAAGAGAAAGACTCTTCAGACAGACAGTCTGTACCAACATTCCTCGAATCTTGCAGTTAGCAGCGTAGACCGCCGATAAGTATTGCCCTTGGGCCAAAGCAGCCATGAGATAGACAATACCAAAAGCGCCTACGAGACCGTACCCATACTGCGAAGGTTGATGTTGACCCGCGCTGGAGTACGATCGCGCAAAGGAAAGCGTCTTTTCGACAATGATGGGTTTCAGGATGGTTGAGAGTGTTAAGAAGGCCTTGGGGATGATGGGCAAGAGAAAGATTCCCGGTGAAGCACGAAACATGGCGAGAAGCAGCTGATCACCCTTAGGCAAGCGACCTGGAAGGCCAGAACCATCGGCGGGACTGGCAGGTTTGAGGTAGCTATGAACATGTACTGATGGAGGCGTTGGGCGCAAGAGAGGTGAAGTTCTGGACTGTGTGCTAGCAGCCATGCTCGGTTGGTCGAACTTTTTACGTTGAAGAGGAAGGTCACCGATAGAAGTCTCGTGAGCTAGTTGCTCCTGCACTTGTGTTGGAGAAGTACCGGTCCAAGCATGATAGAGGCTTGCAGAGAGGTAGTTCGCATCCTGAGCCATGGGATCCATCGCTTCGATGGAGATGGGATGTTTTCGACCACTCCAGAGTAAGGGGACGAGGTGAAGGAAGAAAAGACGCTGGACAACGCTAGCCTTCTGCTGACGCAGCTGTGCATTTGGATTGAGAGGTTGCAAGAGCACAGCGTAGAGGAGAAGGACTGTCAATGCAAGGCGGACACAATTGTCGATCGAAACTGAAGCGTGTTGCCGCAGTATAGGCGCTAAAAGTGATGTGCGCAGTTGTGCAGCTAGAAACAAGGCTGAGGTGATAAGATAGAAGCTGACGAGAGCGCTGGGAGCACCAGATCGTGGAGAGCTTGCATTGCTGTGATGATTAAAAGAGAGGCAGTCTTGCAAGAGTGTCGAGAGAATGAGCAAAGTAGCGATCAGGTCAAGAATGGCCGCAGGAAGAAGAAGGAGCTTTGAGTTGGTACGCGCGACTGGTGCAACCACGGCAACTTGTACAGCGTTGGCGATCGCAAGCACAAAGGCGATCACGAGAGGGAAAGTTGAATACGAAAGTTGCATCTGTGTTGATCTCAGCATACAAGGCGCTGATGTACGCTTCTTGAGGCTGTAGATGGCGAGGGCGATGAGGAGCAAGCCTGAAGGGAGAATAGATAGAATAGCAGACTCGAATTGAATGGTGAAGTCGAAAGAGCGACAGGGCGAGACTGGACCCCATCGATCATCTCCCATCAAAGGCTGGATACAGATGGGCGCCGCCATGATCAAGACTTGAGTTGAAGGATGGCGGTGTGGACGATGAGAAGCAGAGTGACTTCGAGATGACGAAATGGTGTGATCGTGATTTGGGAGAAGCTTCGCAGTCCACAAAAGAAGAGGTCTCACAACGATAACTCAAGTCTACCGTTCACTCAGAGCTTTCAATCATAGAGACAAACAAGTACATTCGTTCGGACAGTGTCTCAATCCTCGTGACCCATCGATCAGCATAGTCAATGCACGTTGATGAGTTCCACACTCGTGCTAGGAAGATGCGGTCAATGAGCAGATGTTCCCTGCGATAAGGGTGGTTTTTGCCAATGCGAACCATCTCGGTTAAACTTAGATGATACTGGTCAAGTCAGGCTATCAAGCAACAACGGATGAAAAAGAGGACTCAAAAATCAACTAAATTCTGAGTTTCAAGCGCTCGCTTCTATGCACGGAATCCACTCACCCGAATCGAATTATCCATGTCCAAAAAAGAGAGCTCAGCGGTAGCATGCCTCACCTGATAGCGCTTTTACGTTGCACTTGGAGCGGTCGCGTAAGCCAACTTCAGTATAGTGTTGAATAATGTGGGGCGTGTGGGGGAGCTATGGAGACTGAGCTTCAATTGATGCGCGTGACACGCACAGGCGGTGTTACCACTGCTCAGCACTCGAGTAGAACGTTTATAAGTGCCCTTCGTGCTCGGCACAGCCCCTGCATATTCGACGCCATAACTTTAGACAGAACAGTTGTGGGTGCTGTGCATTTGAATCCATCAGAAGGATCACAGCCGTGCTTGCAGAGTGCCAGACAACATCCATTATACAGGCAGCCCCGCTCTTCAGCTTGTCAAGGGATCTGTACAACATGCCGAGCATCGTCGTTGGAGTCGAACATCTTTCAGCGACCGGGAATCTCCTCACTCTTGCAGCGATCGCCATCAAAGACAGCGGAATATCGCAGATACCTATTCTCGAAAACAACACAATCCGCGTTCGCTTCTCGACCGAAACGCAAGCTTCGCTTAGCCTCCGACGCACCAGGGATATCATCGAGGCCTTGCGTGGCGTTTTGCAAGATCGCAATGAAGAGTTTACGTACAGCCTTTATCTTACTTCTAGCGACACTCGTAACGAATGACGGGCAATTGATCACAGCCTCGATAGCCCCACTAGAAAAGGCGGTTGCTAATCGCTGGGGCGTCGATGCTTTTAGCTCGAATGACTGAGGCGACAGGTTGTACTATGGAAGGGGAGGAACTGACAGCAGCAACTACAGTGGCAATTTCAGATCACCGCCCATCAGTGCTCGCCTTGAGCCCGGTGTCGGCTGCAGAATCACCGTCTACCGTAGCCCCGGGCAGACGGGACAAAGCTACACTTTCGACGACGACATTTGCGCCGGGAACAGCAACTTCGGTGGAGGCGGTGTCGCGAGCTGGGCTCGAACCTGCGGCTGGATGAGGCGTGTCATGCCGTACCGAACCTGCGCACCCATCTCGAGCGGAGAGCAGTCTTCACGGCACACCATCAAGACATGGTCGGATAGCGCTTGCGAAATGATTCTCTTGCAAGGTCGTTCTCGTTCTCTTATACACAGTCCCATCCGTTCTCTCAGCCACTCTCTCCTGAATCACGTTTAGCTTGGTACGAATGTCAATAATCTTGGATCAGACGCCCTGACCTAAATAAAGATGAGGCTTCCGACCCCAACTTTGAGAGCGGTGCCTCTCTTGAGGAGACTCGGCAGCGTTGCGCACCGCTACGGACCACCTTCACGTATCGAGCTCGTGACAACGGCATAACGAGTTGTATGCACCGTCGCTTTAGCGGTTAACCTTGAAAATTGGAGTGCTGAGCTGCGTCTCCATTGGCTAGCGATTGACTGGCTGACCATGACGGCCAAGGCAATTCAGTGCCACTACAGCCACAGGTTGTCAGTGCCAAGACCTCGTCGAGTCCACATGCTCGTCGAGTTGAGATCGACCGTTCCACCGTCCACCTCGATCAGCTCGCCCGACATGGTCTGTCGAATGGCTCGATCAATCCCTAGCGACACCTTGATTGCTGGATGAGTCGGCTTATACTCTTCCAGTTCCGTTCGAACGTCGATCAGAGCAAGGATGTTCTTGGCAGCTACTTCAGCCTGATCCCAGGCTGTATGTCCTGCATTGATGGCTCCAAATGCATCCGCAGCATCGCCAATCACAAAGATCCGCTCGTTGTCCGAGAGCTGAAGCGTCGCATCCACCTTGGCCATGCCCGACTCGCTCAACGACGACTCGCCGAGCAGCCTGGTGTTTGGCGTTTGACCCAGGCAGAATAGCTTTTAGCCACCGTCCGAACGAGTTCAAAAGTGGTCAGCGTCGCAAGCTTTCGAATCCCGTTATCTTCATGCGCCCAGCACTTACTGTCAGATCGCCCTTCAGCTCACGTCCATTCATAAGCTTGAAGGATCTCTTGTCGCTGCTCAACGAACCGAGGTCGACGCGGCTACCAAGAACCAGCTCCACTCCGAGCTCCGATAGCCTTGCTGCGGCTTTCTCGTGCATCCATGGGTCAAAACGAGGCAGGAGCTGTGCGCGCGAGTGCGTCAATGTCACCTGTTTGGAACTGCCATACGTCACTGCAATGTCGGTTGCCAGCTCTGTCGATTCCAGAACAGTAGAAAAGCAAGAAAGCATCTTGTCAGACTCGAGTCACCAACATTGCCGTAGTGGTGGATAGTACTTACGGACACCGAGAGCGCCTCCTCCTACAATGACGATCGACTTGGCCTTTTCGATCCTGTCTTGTGCATCTCTGAGCCACTTGACGCCCATCAGCTTACTGCCATCGTGCTGGCTAACGTGCGCGCTGCTGCTCCACACATTGATGGGATCCGGTAGATGAGAGCCCAGCGCATAGACGAGGTAGTCCCAATTAAGCCACTGCACGCCGGCCGCCTTGTCGTCAATCAATTCGTACGACACTCGACGGTTGGCCTTGTCGAGCTCCAACACGTTTGCGTGCAGTAGCACGTGCTGATCCTTGAGCGCGAGCGCTGGCTTGAACATGTGCGTATACGGAATGAACACTTTTTGCTCGTGGCCCCGCACGACGCTCATCCTTGGGAAAGCGTAGAGGTGGTTGGCGTGCGTGTTACGTTCCAGAACGACCACTCTCCACTCCCCTGGCAAGCTTGCAACCAGCACCTGGATCGCTCGATGTCCGGCGTAGGAGGCGCCCAGCACCGCGATCGTCTTTTTGGCCTCTGGCGTGCGAGATGTGTCGATCGTCATCACAGCTAGCACTGCGAGGAGAAGGGCGATGAGTTGAAGAAACGTGATGGATGTTAGAAGCGATGGTTGGCCAACAGGACGGCTACACACGGGAATGAGTGATGGTGAGAGATGCAAATGATGAAGCTGGCCAGCCACGCGATTGAAGGAAGATTTAATTGCTCGTGAAGCGGTTCCGCGAAGCATCCTCCTTGTCACCCTGGTCGAGAGCGGCAACAGTCTCAGCACTCGCCAAGGTCGGAATGCGCAGCACTTGGAACGAACACGGTCGTGTGTCGCACCAAACCCTCGCATGATTCGGAAACGAGCGTCGGTTCTCACGGTCCTGCACACCTGCCGCTCGTCCTTGCTGGCTCTCCTCTCGGCTGCTGGTCTGCAGCGCCCAACCAGAAATTTCCTGTCCACGCCGAAAGAAACCATCACACGCGAACTGTGGCAGAGGCCGTAATCTGATAAGTAGAGCAAGCAAGACATAAATTTTTACAATTTAATATAATTAAAAAAATGTTTCGCTTTGTTCCGACACCCAGAATCTGCTCTCGTCGCTCGGTTAAACCTTCCTGTTGGTTTCGACTGCTGAAAGGGGGGGACGACTCGAAGTGCCCATTCTCGTATTGTCCGGCCATTTCACCGATCCTCACAAGCTTCTTCCAGATCGGCTCTGACCTTAAGAGCACGATCTTCTCACACACACTCGCCACGATTTGACTGTGTCTCTTCGTTCGGCTTTCTTCTAGTTACAGGAGGAGTCCAGGCAGAAACTCAGAGATGGGTCAGGTCAAGCCAGTGGACGTCTACTTTTTACCCCAGCGGAAGCGAGCGAAGATGCTCTTCTTTTTGTTGAGCTGCGCGTTGGGGTTGTCCTCAGGCGATTCGATCACGCGTCCGGAGTTGTCCGTGCCGTCGACTGCGTTCTGCGTCTTGCCCAGGTAGTAGTTGGGCATGACCAGACCTGCAAACAGGGGAATGAAGGCCAGAACCAACGAAGTGATCAAGATGGGCTTCATCGTCCTGCTCATCGCATCTACGATCTCCATGCGACGCGGCGTGCCCCACGGATACGTCGTTTTGGCAGTCGCTGGTCTTCCGTAGACCGTCTTTTGCTGAGCTGGTGTCAGGCTTGTTCGAGCAAGATTGTCGTCCAGCGTGCCTGTCCAGATGCCAGCTGCCACCGCGGATCCGATCGCACCGCCGAGTCTCGTCCACAAGCCCAGCTGCGCAATGATCGACGCTAGATCCTGGTGTGGCACCGACGCTTGCGAAGCGACTCGTGTGCCAACGACCGAGCAGGCGCCGCCGAGCGAGTTGAGGATCTGCGCCCAAACGATCACCATGGTGGTAAGGTTGCCATTTCGTCCGTACAGATAAATGCCCATTGCGACGATCCGAATCACCAGACCACCGATCTGAAGCATCTTGTACCGATGGAAATATCGCAGATAGAGGCCAGCAAGAAGACCGAACGCAGACAGTGCAGATGTCGGGACTGCATTTGCCACATAGCCCCAGTTGACGGTGGACAGGTTCGTTCCAACGTTGACGTAGGTGCCATAGTAGACCGAGCGGATGTTACCACCCATGAAGTAGAAGAGGTCGATCGTGACGGCCAGCAGGAATGTTCGATTGTACCATACTCGCTTGTTCATCACCGGGTGGCTAGCGTAGAGCACCTCCCAGGCGATAAACATACCCAAGATGACACCGCCACATACAAACATGGCGATGATGGACGGGTTGCGCCACTCCTTTTCCGCTGTCTTATAGATGCTGAACGGCACCAGGATAAGAGAAAAGGACAGAGTCAGGAAGAAAAGCCCCACAAGATCCATCTCCTTGCAGAGCTGGGTCAAGCTGGCGATTCGGTCCTTGAGCGGGTCTCGCTGTACCTGCAGGGTTCCTTGCTCCTGCGCGCGCTGAGTCTCGAGTCGGCTAGAGGCAAACGACAGCTCACCCGCCTTACGTGCCTTGCGATCCGAGTAAGTGAGCACGAAGATGATCGGTGTTACACATACAGGCGCCATGATGGCAAACATGCCGTAGCCCCAACGCCAGCCTTCAGGATATCCCGGTGGGGCCAGGCGTGCCTGGATGTTGCTGCCGCAGTAAGGAAGGAAGATGAAGGGGAACGAAGTCAAGGCCGTTGCCACTCCGCGCCATTGAAGCGGACTGAGATCGGCAACCACGATGTCAGTCACCAGGTCGAAGCCTGCCTGACCAACTTCGGTGATGATTCGACCTACAGCAAATGCGGCGGGGGTTTGCGACGCGGCGCAGATAACGAATCCGACCGTGTAGAAGATCGCAACCATGAGGTAGGCAGTCTGACGTGAGAAAATATCGCAAATCTTGGCGATGAACGGCTTCGAGACAGCGTCTGTTGGGAGCAGAGCGATAGATAAGAGAAGAGTCAATACTACGTTCCTACCGACCGTCGGAAGGAGACGAAAGATAAGGACAACTCACTGATGATCGCTTCGACCGTGGCGATGATACCGAAAAGCGAGCCATGGTTGCCAAGTGTGCTTGTAGCGTACAGCTGGTATGCGGCGGTAGTAGACTGGTCCAGAGAAAAGCAGATGGTCACTGCAGCAAGACTCGCGTACAGGGACCACACTACAAGTCCGTTGCGCGGGAAGACACGGTAGAGCGCCTCGATACGGCTCACGCCTGGTTGCTGGCCCTCGTGTGCGCTCGAAGCATCGGCATCGCGCACAGCACTCACTTTGTGCTTCTTGGCCAAAGAGGCGGTACCGTGAACAGAGGGTGCCTGCTTGATGGGGTCTTTGGAAGCAGACGTCTCGCTCGAAGAGTCAAGATGCTCGATGGGTTCTTCAGTGTTGGTCGGCATGGTTGTAGGGGTTGGTACCGCTATTTGTGTCGACTTGTGGACTGCTAGCGGGAGAAGCGACTACTGGAAGAAGATAGGAAAAGATCGAGGAGTAGCTCTGCGGCACAAAGATGGGCTTTTATGTATTTCTGGATTCCAGCGAAAGGCGAGTTCGAAGCAAAAGTCGACTCGGGACGTTTCTGCAGGCGGGTGGCAGAGCCAAACGGGCAACGCGGAACGGTCAAACTCGGCAGTACCTTGCAGAGAAAAAGCTTTGACTAGCTTCCGCACTAAGTTGACACTTCTACCTCGGTGGACTTGGAGTTGAAGATGCCACTTTCAGTCCCACGGCAACGAGACAGGACGATTCGTCTCTGACAAAGCTTGTAAGGCCTCGGGGGAAAATTTTTGCTAGGAGCATGAATTCCGGCCGAAGCTTGGTGTTTCGAACGTTCACTTGGACACTTCACCCGCTTTCGCCCCCACTGTTACGAGAGTCTAAGTTGAAACGGGAATAGGCTTTTTTCTTGAGGGAGCGTTTTGGCAGCCGAATCGAGCCGCAATAGTCTCTGTCTGGTCCACCGGAGCAGCGCTAGAGCGGAGGTTGAGTCCCGTGGGTTCCTACAGAATAACTAATTGCGATCGGCTCAGAAGCTGATTGGACTTCCAAAGATTTGCATGGCTGAAACAGCGCATGCAATGTTTCTTAAGCTAGGAAACCAAACGACAAGGACAGACGATCCCGTGTTCGTCCGAGCATCGTCGGTCTCCACCACTCAGAGCCAGCCGAGCTGCCAAGATGAGAGGAGGCTGGCAAAGCTATTCAAGCGCCCACCAAATTTGCGCGCGTCATGAACGAGGCACAGGAGGTGACTCGGATTGAGTGCATGGCATGAAGAAAACCATTATCTGATTAAAAGTCTGGGTCAAGGTGGCATGCACAAGCCATGCTGTAGAAGGCCAAACAGCACACGCAGGGGGTCTTTGGCCGGCAGCTCGGGTGAGGTAGAAGCGTTTGCTGAAAGTCAGAACCGAGAGCCATTCGGCACAAAGACACCAATTATCGTGCATGCCCACAAGAAAAGAAAAAAATAAAAGAGGAGAAAATAGAGAGATTAAGCGACACCCGGGTTTTATTGATATAATATTATTTTAACTCACTGGTGATTTTACTGTAGTGCCCGAGCTTTATTCTTCCCCCTTGACCACATGATCTTCTTGCGTTCGTTCGCGGCTCATTACGCTCCGACCAGGCGCTCGCGTCCACCGTCCAATAGGAAGAGCTTCAGGTAGCTAAAGTGCGAAGTGTCAGCGCTTGCGGAAAGGGTTTTTTTCTTGGCAACGAGCAGCAGCAACCAATGAGGCGCTACTGGCGAAACGCCGAGTGTAGAGTGAACCACTGTGCACTCAACGCCGACAGTCAAAGCCGGTTCGGGAAGACATATGACCGGGTCAAAAGTTCATCTTGCGACGAACACAGCCCGATTAAAGCCGGGATCGACTACAGGAAGACAGGCATTCGGGCTTCGCACTTGCTTCAGAGAGTGGGACAGCCAATCAGCCAAGCTGTGCCGCTTGGGACATCAAACGAGGAGATTAAGTGAGACAGCTAGGTCGACAGAGAGCTGATCTGGACTTCACGAATGCGACGAACTTTTTGTTGCAGAATACTTTCGTGCGGAACGTAGCAAGGCAAAGTTTACGCTAGCAAGAATGGAGGTTCCTTCGATATTTTGAGGCCAGCAACTCGGACCGAATCTGTTGTCTCGCCTCAAGGCCCTCAGACTTTGAATGGCTTTTGACCGAAAAACACGAAGCCTTCAAATGTATACATATCCCACTGTGACATTGTTTCGGCTACTGTTCTGCTAAATGAAGACACTTGACAAAGGAAAGGAGGGCTGATACGGAAAAGTATACGAGGATACATTGCATAGATTGCTCGAAGTGCAGGTTCACTGCCACTTGCCATCTTGGAAGCGGATATTGGCGCTATCGCAAAGAGCTCTAAATGCGCCCTTTTCCTTGGAATACAACTCAGCCGGCGGGCCCAATTCGAGAATCCTGCCTTTGTCCAGCACACAAACACGGTCGGAATGCAGGATGGTCTGAATCCGGTGGGCAACTGTAAGCGTGGTGATCGAGTCGAACTCGGTCTTGAGCACCTCTTGAATCTGCACGTCGGTCTGCTGGTCGATGCTTGCCGTGGCTTCATCTAGGATGACGATCCTAGTCTTGCGCACCATGGCACGCGCGAGAGAAATGAGCGAACGTTGACCTGCTGAAAGATTACCGCCTTCTTCGGCAATGACCATGTCGAGTGACAGATCGGTCAAGCTCGTGCGTTGCAGTGCGTCGTTGAGCGTCGCATCGTCGTGTTCGGAAAGGGGATCCAGGTTGTATCGCAACGTGCCGCTATAGATGACAGCATCTTGCGGGATGAACGAGATCGAGCTTCGCAATCGGTGCAAACCGATAGTTGCAATATCAACACCGTCGATGGTGATCTTTCCAGCGCTCAATTCGAGCGTTCGTAGCATGGTGGTGACCAGCGTACTTTTTCCTGCACCTGTACGACCGCAGAAAGCCACCTTTTCGCCAGCCTCGATGTGCAGGTCCAATTTATCCAACACGTTGCGTCCCGAAGAAGAGTACTTTGCATCAACGCCTTCAAAGCGGATCTCGCCTCGTTCTGGCCAGTCTCTCTCCACAAGCTTGTCGTCGACGGAAGGGACATGGTAGGGTCGCTCTTGTTCGATGTGATCCGCGTAGTGGAGCACACGCTCGACAGCGCTCATGTTGTTTTCCAGCTCGGCAGCGTGACGAATCATCCATCCAAAGATACTCTGCGCCGTGAGGATGTAGGACAAAGCAACACCAGTCTCGCCCGGTTTGATATCGAATCGACTTGCTACCACCAGGACCGCCACCGACAAGATCAACAGTGAGCCGAGGAAGTCCAATCGGAGCGAGAGCCAGCGTTGGCATGTCTGTGCTAGCCAATAAGCGCGATTCTGCTTGTCGATGCGACGACAGTTCTCCGCCACAAAGGCATCCACATGGCCGAATGCCCGAATGGTGACCAGACCGTGCAGCGACTCGCTAAAGTGCTCGTGCATGTTGGAACGCAGCCCAGCGTCGATGCGGCGCAGCTCGCGAGCTGTGGAGCGATAATAGGCCGCAATCCAAAAGTACAGCACCAAAATAACCGCGACAGGGATCAAAAAGTATGGCGTCAGGATGGCGATCAACACGATCGAACCTATCACCTGAACCACGGTGCCTATCAGCGTGCGCATCGCTTCTCCGATGATGTTATCCAGCGTATCCATATCCTTGCTGAATCGATGCGTGATACGGCCTTGAGGCGTCGTGTCGAAGAACGAGAATGGCGCATGGAGCACGCGTTGAAGTGCGCGGTGGTGTAGCGTGGTGGCGGATTTGATGGTAAAAGTGGAAAAGATGACGCCCATACTTAGCAGGCCGAGGGATTGTGTGATGCCGAACAACGCGTAGACTCCCATATACACGCCTTGGTGCAAGCCAAACTCGTGGCTTTGCCACCATAGCAGCCATACGGGGGACATTATAGTCGACCCTTGGAATACCAGCACTGCGACGATGAAAAGTGGCAGCAGGATGGACAACGGTGCAGCTCTGAGGTACGACAGATAGACGGACCGCGAGACGGATCCGCTGAAACGCTCCTCCGTCTGCATCAGGGCTTTGCTCTTGGCTGCTACGGGCTCAGACTTTTCTTTTTCCTTGGACAGCTCTGAGGACGGCGTGGCCTCGATGTCGTCTTTTGTTGAAGCAGCGGCGGTGGTGCGTTCGGACGCGTTGCTTTCCTTGTCAAGGATCGACTCTGCCTTTTCCTCGATTTCGCCTGTCGTCGCCTCTCTGTCATCGTCTTGCGCCTCGTGATCCTTGGTGTGCGTGATCAGAAGCTCAGCCACACGACCTTTACCCTCGACCAGCTGACCATACGTGCCTTGCTCGGCAATGCGGCCAGCGTCCATGTACACGATCCAGTCGCACGATCTCAGCACGCTGAGCGAATGCGTCACCAGCACCCTTGTCTTACCCTGCATCGCATCGCCGGCAATCACATTTGCAAAGATGTCTGCACCCACCCTAGCATCCAGCGCAGAAAGACAGTCGTCGAGCAGTACAATCTGGCTATCGTGGTACAAGGCGCGCGCAATGTTGATCCTCTGCTTCTGACCTCCGGAAAGCGAGACTCCTTTTTCACCGACAATGGTCTGATCTCCCTCCGGTAAAGTAGCCAGGTCGGGAAGCAAACAGCACTTGTCGAGCACAAAGTGATAGCGCTTGGAGTCAAATACGTTGCCAAAGACGATATTGTTGCGGATAGTCGTGCTTTGTATCCATGCCGTCTGGGCGCAGACAGCAGTGGAGGAGGAAAGCACGACCTGACCCGAAGTCTGGCGCATTTCTCCCGCCAGAGCGGATATCAGAGAGCTCTTACCGCTACCAACCCCGCCTACTATAGCGCACAGAGCTCCACGTGGGATGGTGAGGTTGAGGTCGTCAAGAGTCGCTACGGCTTCGGCTTCTGACTCAGATTGAGTGGTCTCCCAAGTGAAGCTGGCATCTTGCAGTTGGAGGGCGTTTTCAGCGGTAGGATCCCGAATGATCTGATCACGCTGGATCTCGGCGTCAAAGACCTTTTCAATGCGATCAGCAGCGTTCTTGGCGTCGACCACGGCATTCCAGGCAATCGGCAAGAATTGAAGCGGGGTACGAAGCAGCGTGAAGAACGACAGCGAGGAGAATAGAATGGCTGCATCGAGTTCATTCCCCACCAACGCATAGGTGATGAAGCTGAGCACAGTAGCGATGGTCGGCGTAGCAAACGCAAGAGCAAGGTTCAGCGAGCGAAGGTAGAGTCGAACACGATGAAACGACATTTCCTTTGCACGCAGTTCAGCAATGCGGTCGGAATAAGGTTGTTCCCAGGCGAACTGTTTGACGACACGGATGCCGCCGACCACCTCGTTGACTGCTTTATTGCGCTTGTCCGTCCATACCATGCTCTTCTTACGCAGTGCAAAAAGACGTTTGGTAATCGCGGTCTGGACAGGACTCATCAGCACTAGCACAGCTATACCCGGCAGCGCGCTGTACTTGAGACTCCAGATGAGAAGCGCGACACAGATGACGATCTGGACAGCGCTCGTCCAAGCCATGTGGAAGAACTGGCCTGCATAGTCGATGCGTGTTGCGTCTGCGCTGATGAGCGTCACGAGCTTGCTGACACCCAGACCGCCTGCTGTTCTCGCGCGTGTCGAAAGGTTCATGCCTCGTTGGAAGATGGCCTGAATGAGCGCGCCGCGCAAGATAATACCTGTGCCGAATCCGCGATTGAATGCATGCACGTTGAGGAAGACGCACAGCGCTTGAACGAGGAAGAGACCAATTGCGAGGCCTACTCCCTTTCCGAGATGTGGTGCTTGATCGCGATTGTCTCTAAGGTCGTAGGATCTGCGACCGAATGTAATCAACGCACGAAGGATCAGCGGGCTTGTGATCGTACCGACATCGGCTAGCAGTTTGAGCAGACCGCCAATCCAGAGGTAACGAAAGACAATGTCATTCATTGCCCACATGAGCGGAGGAATCATGGGCGGCTTGTCTGCAGCCTTGGGATTGGATCGTATCGAATCTTGACGCTGCTTTTGGCGTTTCTCGAGCGCAGACATAAGTTGAGCGCCGAGCATTTCCGAGCAGCGATGGGGCTGGAGAAGGTAGAGATCGTCCTTCTCCATAGGTCTCGTGTAGCCAGCGGTGAGGATGGGATCAATCCAAGCAAACCAGCAGAGCGAGAACCAACTTGCGCTGGCCTCTGGCGTCATCTTGGCGTTGGGGTGCTCCGGGTCGAGCGCAGAGATGATGGGGCGCACACGTGTACTTAGAAAGGGAACTTTCTTCCACCATGCTCGAGGCTCCCACGGCTGGACTGTCAGCTGTAGCTCGACGGCTTTCTCTGGATCGCCGGAGGTAGCTTGAGCGCCCGCCTCTGGCAGCGGTTGCTTCTCGTTGATGGCCGTCATCGTGTTGACCAAGGCAGGCCTGGCTGGCATGAATGGCGATGAGTCTGCCGGAAGCGTTACGAAGCTGCGAGCGAGTCGATCTGGGCCTCAATGATGGTCGGAAGGAGGGAACGTATACACGACTGAAAGGCAGGTCGCGGGTCTGCTTGGCGGTCGCTCGATGCTTGCACCACTCTGTTGCTTTTTCCTTTCTTTGATCTTTTGCTCGAGGCTTGAGGATCGTCAAGAAGAATCAGTTGCAAGGAGTACACACGCGAGCAACGGTCATCAAGGGAGTTGACCAGCTGCAACGGAAGAATTGGCTCTTCTTTCGTTGACTGCAATAGCAGCACGGATTCACCGCTGCCAGCCGAACTCGAGAACGAAGCAAGCAGCTGTTTTTTCAGCATGCCGCGGACATACAGTACGGCACCCATGTCTTTATTTTCTAAAATCAATTTTTGTTTTTATTTTTGTCTTTGTTTTTTCTTCCTTTTCTCTCTCGACCCAAAAACGGCGGTTGTCTCGGCTAGACGCTCATCGAGGATGCACAGAGTGGATTAGCGCGCTTGCCAAGACTTGCGTTGTGCGTTTGCATCTATCAGATTGCGCTAATCAGATTACACTGCCCTTTCCTATTCTTCTATGCAAGGAGATGCACGAGAGTTTTGGCTTTATCTGATTGGCACATCTGCCCTCCGATTCATCCCGTCTGCTCGCGCTTGCTGCAGTCGACCATGCGGTCCGATGCGGTCAGACGCTAGCCCACCCCTACCCTCCCGGTTCCGCTTTCCCGCTCCTCCCACTCTAGCGGCAGAAAGCTCGGGCCTGTGGTTGAGCCTGATCCCACTTTCACGCTTGCGCAACTCCGACAAAAGCATGTGACCCACATCTCGGTGTCTTGTAGCCGAAGTCGTGGGCCGAGCCATCGTGAGTCGCACATGGAAATCGAGCGGGCCACGCATCTTCTGTGGTTTGAACCCGCTCCAAGCGAGGTGCTGCTTGCTCTCTTGTTCTTGATTTGTCGCTCCTCTGTATCCCGTCTGGCTACAATGTAGCGGGTAAAAGTGGCACAACAATCAACGCCGCTCGCCTGCAACCTCAGGCAGGCAGGATTGCCTGTTGTAAGCAACAGGATGATGCGATGCCACGAAAAATTTACATTTAGGGTTATTTTATTTTTATTGTACTAAAAAATAAATCACCGTGCAATTCGGTAATTTACGTTCCGACATTTGGGCTATCGAATTGTGCCAAGCTCCCTTCTGCACAAAGACAAGCGCCGCTAGTGATCTTGACAAGCACGTCAACGTGGGGTGCCGTGAAAGTCAAGCGAAGTATTGAGTAGCGAAACCCGTCAGACTTTGAGCGACTAGAAAAAGGTCCAGCTCGACGAACCATCAACCGTTGCTCTTTGTTTGTACAGTACCACAAGCCGTGTCCAGCTCTGTCTCAAAATGACCGCCGCAACCATCGTCAACGCCGGTCCAGCACCGCGCCAACCTGGTCTTCGTGCCACTTTCCAGCCTCGTAAGGAAGAGAAGGTCTTTCTCGCAAGAGGACAGCATACCTTCACTTTGCCTGGTCGCAAGCTGCACGCCAGTGTGCAGGTAGACGTTGAAGCCGAATCCGATGAAGAGGCTCTCGATGCTGCCGAAACTACCATCACCGTCTCTCTGGCAGAGGTGGGACAGCATGATTCCATTGCTGTTGCTCGATGGATCAAGCTGGAACGTCTTGCCAAAACGAGTCTGCACGGCGTGGTCAACGAAGACCGAGCAACCTACCAGCACGCTTGGTCTTTTGAGTTGCTCAGTGCGGATGCCGAGCCACGAAGAGCCATCTGGGCTGCCATCTACGCTTGTAAGTGAGACGATCGAGGAAAGAGTCGTCACTTCGGGGCTTCGATACTGACGTTTGTTTTGTTTTGAGCTCAGTCTGGATCCGCCACAAGCGTTCGGATCGTCTTGCCATCCTCCTTCAAGGTACACAGGCGATCCAGCAGCGTTCTCACTTGATCGAAGCCGGCCTTGGCTTCAGGTCGCCCACCGAGTCCGACTTGATGCTGCTCGACCGCAACGCTTTCTGGCAAGGAGCTGGGTCGCCGTCAGATCTGCACTGGCTTCAAACTCCTGTCCCTTCTGTGTGCGTGTTTCCACATATCCTTGCCTTCACCCAGAGTACTTCTCCTCCCGTACTGGCAGCGCATCCCCTCCGACCGCCCAAGCCAGTTCCTGGCTCTGTGGTATACTCTCGCTACGTCTTTTCTTGCTCCCAGCACCTCGAGTTGGTGCACATTGATGCTACCAACCCGCAGCATTTCGAAGCGTACTGCAGGTGGCAGAACAGCGATCGCGTCAACCACGGTTGGCGCGAGAAGGGTCCTGATGAAAAGCACCTCAAATACATACGAGACAAGGATGCCGATCCGCACGCCATGGGCGTCTTGGTGCTCTGGGACGGTGTCCCCGCTGGATACGGTGAGATGGTGTGGAGCAAAGAAGATGGCATGGCCGCCTTTGTCGGCGGTCTGGGCGATTACGATCAAGGTACGTATGAATCGTGGCGGTCTCGAGGTACCAAGTCAGAAATCGGTAGTCGTTGCTGAACAGCTTCGTCTGCAACGCCTTTTTATTCTGCAAACAGGTACTCACCTCCTTATCGGAGAAGAAAAGTTCAGAGGAAAGCACCGATTCACAGCCTGCATGGTGTCGCTCAAGCATGCGTGTTTTCTACGAGACCCTCGCACCGATGTGGTCGTTGGTGAGCCTCGATACGACCTCGATATCATTCCTCTGCTTGCCAACTTCCTGCCGCAGGAGATTAGGAAGGAAGTTGAGCTGCCGCATAAGCGCGCCGTTTTCGTAAGTTCTGGAGCTCTCTATGGCTCAGAGGAATGTTTGGAGCGGATTCTGACGCTCGACCCCACCTCTAATGTCCAAACAGTTCGTACTGCGTCGCGATCGCTTCCTCGAGGAGGGTCTTCTCGAGTGAGACTCACAGCTTTCATTCTCGTATCATCACGTCTGTACCTTTGTTTTGGAGATCTGCAATCCAGAGTCAATCGTGCCACAAGCAAAAGTCATACAAGCGACTGAAGAGATCTTGACTTATTTCGTTGGAGCAGAGTAGCTCCGCAACACTTGAGCGTTTTACTACGGCTTCACTGACCACGTTACATTGATGCAGATGGAAACCTACTTGCCAGTGAAAATGGGCTTGCGTCTTTGCTGGAAAGCATCTAGCGCCTCTCTTCGGTCCTTGGTATCTAGAAGCGGTTCGTAACAAGCCCATTCCAGGTCGAGTCCACGAGACAGCTCCACATTAGCGCCCATACTGATGGCCATCTTTGCAGCGCGGAGTGCAAGAGGCGCGGACGGGATCATCTGTTGCGCTAGCTCCTGGCAGAGCTCAAGACAAGAAGTGTCTGGAGAAACGTGGTCTATCAGGCCGAGATGTTTGGCTTGCGTCGCATTGAGCTGAATGCCAGTGTAGATCAGCTCTTTCGCTCTCTGCAGGCCAATGATTCGGGGGGCTCTCTGTGTTCCGCCTGCGCCAGGAATGATGCCCAGTTTGACTTCTGGGAAGCCGATCTTGTCCACCGATGCAGCTGTTTCTCCCCAGGGCAGAAACGAAGAGTTGTTAGCATGCACCCTCATGTGTTGTGTCCCAGTCGTCCTCTAGAGACAAACTCACCTGCGATGCGAAAATCGCACGCCAAAGCTAGCTCCAGACCGCCTCCTAGAGCAGGTCCATCGATCGCTGCCAGGGTCGGAATCGGCAGTTTCTCGACCTGTTCCAGCATCTCTCTCAGATCATGAAGGAACTCGACAACTTGACCCTCCGACATTTCCCTTCGCTCCTTCAGGTCCGCTCCGGCACAAAAGGTCGGTCCATTGGCGCGAAGGATGAGAACACGCGGTAGTGTCTCGTCTACGCTTGGATTGGCGATTTTAAGCAGCAGCATTTGAAGGCATCGTAAAACATCTTGAAGTAAAGCGCAGCTGATGGCATTGCGTGTCTCTGGCCGATTCAGTACGAGATGATAGACTCCGGCTAGAGCTGACGATGGATCCGACTCCAGATAGGCGAGTGATGAAGCCGTCATGTTGTGTCGAAAGAAGGGGGTAGCTAGAGGTGGCGAAGGCAAGCAACGATCTCTAACAAGGGGAATTCTTGATCCTGGTTCGCTGGTAGTATTATGCTCTGCATCGGAGCCGACGCAGCGACGTCTTCATCTGGCAGATCAAAACCGTCGTTCGAGCGCTTCTCACCTTTCACAGCCGATGTGAGCCGCTCAGCTCCAGCGGACGAGACGGAAGAGGTGGTACGGGTTAAGGCGTCATCAGTCTCAAGCCGTCCTCACTCGCATCGAGAGTTTTCATGGCTGAAAAGCATGTCTGAAAAGCCAAAGCCTGGAAATATCCATGGGAAGAAACGGTCCACATGGATCACGCTTTGTCAGATAAAATTATCGTTTCACGCACCGCCTCGGAGACTTCAGGAACGTCAAGCATCTTTTCGGACCTATCACAGGAGTCATCGTGGGCGATGTGACGAGCATACGAAGCGAGGTAAACAGCTCGTAACCGAGCACCACAATGCTACATTTCGTGACCACTTTTTCTGCGACCTTGCGATCTCATGCGGTCGCAAGATTTGAGGGAGCCATTGTCACCCGATTCGGCCAACCAAGCTCATGAGAATCTCTTGTAGTGCTGGATGCGGCTTCGCAAGACAACAATAAAGCCTGTTACATGCTGCAGAAACAATCGCCATCGGCGTCCAAATCTGGATGCGTTAGGCTTACATACTGCAGCGTTCGTAATGTCCTCCATCGGCAAGTGTTAATAGCGGCGAACTTATTGCATACTCTATATCCACGGTGTTGCTACCTGAAAGCTCATTGCAGAGCTCCAAGTTGAATCGCCGAGTTCAGAGCGCTAGTGATTCCGGGTCAACCTGTCTTTCGATACCCAGAAAGCATGACAAAAAAAAGACAGATTCAAGAGCCAAGAAACAATAAAATAAAACAAAAAAATAAATATAAACCCCCTGCAAGTCTTTTCGCGTGGGGGGGAGGCAAAGCCTTGCGGACCGCCACATCCAGGTTGTAAGGCCGCTACGACCTACAATAGACCACGCCCATACGGTGCGTTGAAATCTTCACAACTTCTCTTGGCGCTTCGGAGGTAAGACCCGAAAAGTTACAACTTCATACCCGATTGCGCAGAAGAGAAAAAGAGTGATTAAATCTGCCCCGAAATGCGAGCAAATCTTCTCTGCAAAGTTTTTCGCGTGTGGTAGAAAGGAGCCGATCAAAACAAATGGAAGCACAAGGTTCGTGAGGCCTCCTTTCTGTCATTCGCTGTACCACCAGCCGAAAAGTTCCGGACCAATCACGCAAAGTGGTGCGGCTCCGAAACCAACAGGAGCCGGGCGAGTCAGTAACGCAGGCAGCCATGCCTGTTGAACGGGAAGCAAAGAGAAGAAAAAAGCAAAGGCAGGCGCTAATTTCCAGCTACCAGCCTTTCGAGGTCCGCCTTTATCTGATAAAATTGATGTTCGTAGCTTGGCATGCGGAGAAACAAAGACTGACGAATGTACGGGCTAAATCTTCGGAACCTTGTATGACGCCTTGTCACACCAAAAAATAAGAGTCGCAAACGTGAACAGCCGCCTTAACGTCCCTGCAAACGTGGTACAAGGTCTTTGCTCAACATCAAGATCACCATCACTATCAAGCACTTTGACGATTCACACGAACATTTTGGCAACCAGGTGTCTACGACAATGTTGAGCCGTCTTCCTGCGCTACACCCCTACTCGAGTACTGCCGAAGGCGACACTTCGGGTGCCGGGGGGAATCTGTTCAAGTTCGGCATTCTAGACGATGCAGCGTCCGTCAAGAACATCATCAGCCACGAAGCTCAGCGGAAACTTGTCTCCTCGCTCAGTGTCTTCGTCGCTCAGCTGGTGGGTTGCGATCCGGACGAGGCGCTGTTCAAGCTTCAGCTCGGTGATCAGCAGCCTTACGTTGCGTCTGCAGACGGTGTTCGAGAGCGAGAAGTACGCTCGCTACCAGGAATCTCGTTCCGCTTCTTCCCCGACGCATCTGTCGAAACAGGGGCTGTACCTGACGATCTCATCGTGACAGTCGAGCACAAAGATGGCGTTCAAGTCGGGCTCGAGTTTGCCAAAGCTGTATCGCCTGAAGCCGCTCAGGGCATCTGTGCTCAGTTCTGCCGTCAGGTTCTCGGTTCTCAGCTCAGAGGCGATGCTCCAGCTTTGTCAATCCTCAATCCACAGCCGACGACCGAGACTCCCGCAAATGCAAGACTGCACGCTCCCTTTCTCGCTCAGGCTCTTCAAAATCCTGATCGAATCGCGGTGCAATTTCTTGAAGACTGGGACCAAGATGGCTCCGCACGATTCAGCTCCCTTACGTATGCTCAACTTCAAAGAGCGGCCTCTTCGCTCGCAAGCACCATTCGGATCGCACACTCGAAGAGTGGAAAGCAGCAGCGTGGCCAAGTGGTCGTGCCTATGCACTTGACTCCTTCGCTGGAGCTCTACGTTTCCTACATTGCCATCCTCATGGCTGGATTTGCCTTTTGTCCCCTGCCAGTCGATGCGCCGGATGCTCGACTTGTTTCGCTGATCGATCAGCTCGATGCATCCGTCATGCTCGGTGCTAAGAGCTCAAAGCGGCCACAATGGGTGCCCGCATCGGTAGAGTGGATCAACGTCACCGACACTCTAGCTGGATTGAAACACGATAGTGATCTCTCCATACTTCAGAATGACTTCGAGGATGACCATCCGCAAATGTGCGCATATGTCCTCTTCACAAGTGGCACGACGGGTACGCCCAAGGGCGTTCAGATATCTCACCACTCTGCAAGCGTATCCATCGCTTCGCATGCAGCTCATCTTCATCCATCGCTGCTGCATGCGTCATCGGCAACACCGGAAACAACATTCAGATGGTTCCAATTTGCATCTACCGTATTCGATCCCTCCGTCATGGAGATCTTTGTCACGCTGTCCTCCGGTGGAACGCTCTGCTCTGCAGCTCGAGAACTTACGCTCTCCGATCTGGAAAAGGCAGTACGTCTCAGCGAAGCAGATATCATGATGGCGACGCCCAGTGTGGCCACACTCTTGCGTCCCGACCAAGTTCCCAAATTGCGCTTCTTGTGGACCATGGGCGAGTGTTTGAACCCGACCGTGATCCGTAACTTCTCCGCCCCCGATGACCGTACTTGCTTGGCTAACGCTTATGGCCCGACCGAAGCGAGCGTCAACTGTACGCTTCTACAACCCTTCCCAGCCGACTATCGTGGATCCATCATTGGATCCCCGCTCCCTTCTTGCTCGCTAGCTATTGTCAGCGAATGCCGCCACGCAGAGAGCAAAATGGACCGTCTCGAAGCAGTGCCGAGAGGAGTGACGGGCGAGATCGTCATTGGAGGACCGCATGTTGGCATGGGCTACCTCGGTATGCCTGAAGCAACTGCTGATGCGTTTACGAGCTTCGCGCCACTTGGACGTGTTTACCGAACTCGAGACCGGGCGAGATTGGTCTGGGATCGTCATGGCAACCCTTTGATCGAAGTCTTGGGTCGGATGAACGCCGAGCAGGTCAAGCTGAGCGGTAGAAGAGTCGAACTTGGAGAGGTGAGTAGTCTTGCAGGCTTACCATATAAAATCGATTGCAGAACTGACTAGACGACGACTCAAAACGAATCTTTTGACTGTGAATCGCACAGATCGATTCTGTATTGCAGTCGAGCAATATGGTCCAAAATGCAGCCAGCGTCGTTTGGCGACCGGCAACTTCGAACGAACAATTTAGCGGAAGCGAAAAGCTTGTATGCTGCCTCGTGCTTTCTTCCTCCTGCGCCAGCAGTGAGGAAGCAGAAGCCGATTGCAGAGCCGTTGCTGAGGCGTATCTTCCTCCTCATATGCGACCGTGGAGGTACATCGTGCTGTCAACTTTGCCAGTCACCGTATCGGGCAAGTCTGATCGCAAGCGACTCACCCAGCTGGTGTCAGAGGTACTGTCTTCGCCGGAGATTCAAGACAGCAGACCGGGCAACGTGAATCAGGAAGAAGCCACTATCAAGGATGACCCAGTAGCGCAAGCCCTCATGGGTGCTATTTGTACAGTGTGCAGGCTCGAGGCGAGCGCTGTGTCGATGAGCGCTGATCTCTTCGAGCTTGGAATGGACAGCCTTACAGGGATGCGTCTTCTTCAGCTGCTCAGGCAGAATGAGGTCACATCTTCCACTGCTCGGCAGTTGACCGTAGCGCAAGTGCTGAACGCTACCTCTTGCGCCGACCTCGGACGCCTGCTTTCTAGCACAGGTCACTCGGATTCTGGTGCCGGAAGCGACGACGCTGGGTACTCGAAAGATCAGCGTGATGAGGATTGGAAGTGCAGAGTGGAATCCTTCCAGCAGCGCGCTCGTACCGGCGTGCTTTCTACTCTGACCGACGAGATGCGAGAACGAGTGCGCGGGATTCTACCTACCACAGCCACCCAATCCGGCATGCTGACTAGCTTTCTCACTCGAGCTGCCTCGTCTAGCGTCAAGAAATCTTACATCAACCACACGGTCTATCACGTTGCCTCGATCTCGCAAGCTCGCAAGCTCTACGATGCTTTCAGACGGGCTCTTGGGAAGCATGATATCTACCGAACGGTGTTCGTGCCCGTCGACGATGCCATTGCTCCATTTGCGCAATGTATCCTCTCTCCGGGATCTGACGAAGGTAACGTCAGTGAACGCGCGTCAGCTACGACATTGGATGCAGCCTTGGAGGAGCACTTGAAGCGCATCGATAGCAGCATCGGTCTCGATCAACCGCCCTGGCATCTTGGTCTTCTGCTTCCGGACTCGAGCGATGAACGCGGAGAGAGCCTGGTGATTTTGAGCATGATGCATGCCATATTCGACGGAGGCAGCCTGGACTTGCTTCAACAGGAAGTGGCTGCCTTACTGAGACACCACGATCCCGATTCCGTTCCAGGTACAAGCACCACAGAGGTCGAGAGTGCGGTCCGACATCACTTTACAAGCGATCTCGAGCGATCGCGTCGATTCTGGCGCGGAAAGTTGACTGGCGTCGACCGGACGCGATTCCCCTGCGTGAACGGGTACAAGTCGGTAGTGCAGTCAAAGCTCGCAAATAGCAGCGCTGTTGCTGAGGTGCGTTCACGGTCATCTATGCTTGACATTGTCAATCAGGCACGATGCCAGCGGACAACTGCATTGGTTTTGATGCAGACCGCATGGAACGTCCTGCTCGCCGCCTATGCCGAGGAGACAGACGTCGGTCAAGTCGTCAGTGGCAGCGTTCATTCCGGTCGGCTCGATGAGCAAACACGCTCATGTATGGCTCCGACGTTTAACGTGATTCCTTTCGTCACTCGTCTTCGTACCGAGGCAGGCGACGCGGCCGGTAAGACCACGGCTCAGCTACATGTGGAGGCTACAAAAGATAGCACTGCTGCGCTAGCTCACCTCGAGATACCGCTAGGAGCACTCGCTACTTCCGGAGGAATGCCTTTCGATACCTTGTTCGCGGTGCAGCGTTTTGATGTTTCTACATCTACCGATAACCAACAAGCTCCAGCGACGACACCTTGGAGTTCGGTCTCCTACCCAACTATGGCGAACGACTTTGCGGTCATGGTGGAAGTTTGGCCCTCAGCTGATACCGAGACGGGAGTACGATTGCGTCTGACGTATTCTGAATCCGTTTTGGACGCTCCTTCGGCTGAGCTGTTGCTGCAGCAGTACGATGACCTGTTGCATGGCATGATGTGCGACCCAGACACTACTACTGTCCAGCAGTTGTTGGACGGCAAAGGCTTGCGATCCCATGCGCTATCGATCTCTCACAATCCGCAGAGCTCGGAAGTGGAGCCGAGAGAGACTCTGCTACACTCACAGTTCGAGCGCCGAGCTGATACCGAGCCTGATGCGGTTGCTCTTGAGTTCTTTTCTGCAATTGACGCAGAAGCGGGAAAAACGATCAAGAAGCGTTGGACGTACGGCGAGCTCAATGCACGCGCAAACCGCCTTGCCAGACACCTACTCTCGTTGACGGGCAAGGCGACGCTTCGCGATCAGCCTATACCGATCTGCATGGAACGCTGCGCCGAACTGTATGTCGCCGTGCTCGCGATCCTCAAGGCTGGAGGGGCTTGGTGTCCGATCGACGTCCAATCGCCGCGAGCTAGGCAGTTGGAGTTAATTGCTCGAACAGGAAGTACCATCGTCTTGGTGACACCTACCACATCTGAGGATCTCGGTGTCGTGCAAGCGGAGGGACAGCCTGAAACGACTCGAGTGGATGCCAGCGATGCAAGTAGGACGAGCTGTTTTTCTTCCGCCAATCTCGATCCAAGGGCAGCGCCAGACACACTCGCATACCTCATCTGGACGAGTGGTACCACAGGTGCACCCAAAGGCGTCATGATCGAACACGGCTCAGCTGTGACGAGTATGCGCGCTTTGCAGCACCACGTGTGCCCACCGCAAGAAGACCAGCCTCCACGATGCCTACAGTTCTCGGCGTACACGTTTGACGTCTTCGTGCAGGATCTCTTTTGGACCTGGGGACTGGGCGGCACTGTCGTCGCAGCAACACGGGAGATCATGCTAGGATCGACGGCTGAGCTCATTGCGGAGTCTCGGGCGAACCACGCTCACCTCACACCTGCCTTTGCCGCAGGACTACCTCACGCCTCTTGCCCTAGTCTCAGGTCTGTCACCTTTATTGGAGAGAAGCTGACAGAGTCTGTGGCAGCTGACTGGACCGGTAGCGATCGGACTGGCCAAGATGCACCCATCGCGGTCTACAACACGTACGGACCGGCAGAGGTGACTGTAGTCGCAACTCTGCGTAGGCTTGATCCTCTGGATAAGCTACAGAGTGCCAATGTTGGTCTGCCGATGCAAAGTGTGACGGCGTTCGTCTGCAGGGATCGCAATCCGCCTTTACGACCGTGTGCTAAGGGAACAGTCGGTGAGCTGGTTCTGGCAGGTGCTCAGGTTTCTCGCGGTTACCTCAACGACAAGACCAAGACCGAAGCTGCCTTCACCTTCTCGCCTGATTGGCAGACGATGCTCTACTACACGGGGGACTACGTTAGAATGCTCCACGATGGCAGCATCGAGTTCATCGGGAGACGGGATGATCTCGTCAAACTTGGTGGTATTCGTGTCGAGTTGAGCGAGATTTCGGCTGCACTCGTCTCTGTTCAAGGACGTGGTGTCTCTGTTCAAGGACGTGGGGATGCGCTGGTGGAGCAAGCCGAAACGATGATGCTGAGTCGGCCTGATCGCCCTTCCAAGCAGGTGATCAGTTTCCTAGCTTGTCCCCAGCTCGCCTGTACACCTTGCCCACGCGAAGAAGCAGCAACGTCGGAGCGTGATCTCTTGACAAGCGCAGAAGCCATCCAGCTGGCGCAGCAAACACTCAAAGATGTTCGCGGCGTGCTGCCACCATACATGGTGCCATCAACGATTCTCGTGCTAAGGCAGATCCCGCAGACGGCCTCGGCAAAGATAGACCGCGCCAAGCTTCAAGCCGCGTATGATTCAGCCGACCTTGCGGCATGGGCCTCGACGTCGTCCTCGAGCGGCGACGTCGGTGTTCCGGAAGAAGTCGGCGACGAGGCGGATGCATCGCTCCAACTTCGAATCATCTCAGCGATCAGCGAGATCACTGGAACAGACGTGCTGGACATCAACAGTACGAGCTCGCTGGCTGGCGTTGGTCTCGATTCCATTCGGGCGATTCGCCTTGCTGTGAAGTTGAAGCAGGATGGAGTTCGACTACCCATCTCAACGCTACTGGCATGCTCAACAGTGCGTATGCTTGTCGCTGAGCTATCTAAGCAGGCAGGTCAAGATGATCAACATCCCGTTGATGATGCTCGAGCTCGACAACTCGCATCCAAGCTGAGCGAATTCGATGCCCAAGTCCGCCAGCTACTACCGTCTCGAATGGAGAAAGGTTGCGAGGCGATCCTACCATGTAGCACGCTGCAAGAAGGCATGCTGGCCGAAACGCTAGCGGATCCTCTGGCCTACTGGTCTGATCATGTGATTCGACTGGATGATGACGTGGATCTGGATCGATTTGTGCGGGCATGGAAACGCACAGTAAACGCCACAGAAATGCTTCGTACCGTCTTTGCCATCGTCTCTCAGACCGAAGGCCTGGACGGTCAAGTGTGTTTCCAAAGCGACAATGATCTCTTTGCGCTGCAGATACTGCAAAGGTTTATGGATCCATCCTGTATCGATGTCAGCACTGAAGGCGCTCTACAGTCAGAAGAACAGTTGCATGCAGCTGTGTCGAACTGGAGAAAGACGGTGGCCATGGGTCGCGCAGACACTTACCTTGGAGAGCGCCCGTTGTGGGCGATCAAGACTTTCCAGGTCGAGGATCATGGTAACGGGACTGCCATGTACGCAGCATTGTGCATGCACCATACTTTGTACGATGGGCCTTCGATAGAGATCATCCTTGATCGGGCTCGAGCCGAGTACTCTGCTCTTGACATCGCAGTCAAGCGAGAAGAGCGAGCTGTCGGCCTTCCAGCATTTACCTCCATCTTCGCTCAATGCAGGTACGCCTTCCTGTGCACAGCAGAGGAGCAAAGCGAGAGCATCTACCACTGGGAAAAGCGGCTACAAGCACGTGGACCGCCAGCTATGCTTCCAGACCTGACGAGTGTCAAACAAGCCTCGAGTGAAGCTGCTTCGGCAAAGTTCGTCGGTGCTTCTCGCACCTTCAAGCCCGATTCATCTCGCTCGCTCATCGCAGGTATCTCAACGCTGATCAAGATGGCATTTGCAATGGTATTGGCACAGTACGCCGAGACCGAGGATCACCGTCATGTGGTATTGGGAGAAGTTCTATCTCTGCGGAATCTGCATCCTTGCCTGTCACACGAGAAGGGAGCTGTGGGTCCACTGCTGACCACGTTGCCCTTTTCGCTGCTACTAGCTGCGGACTGGAAAGACCAAACTTCGCAGTCCCTCCTTCAAGGTGATACAATCGTACATCCCACTTTGAAGCATCGCTTTGCTTCTCTCGGCGATCTGGCCAAGATAATGGGTACAAGATCAGATCAAGAACTGTTCACTGCGATGTACGTCTACCACCAAAAGCCCGAGTCTGACGATACTCGTGCGCATTCGCCACTCACTTTCAGGGAACAAGCTCGATGGGCACTGCTGCAGGACAGGTCTTCCGACATACGCGTCGAGCATAGTGCAGTCCTCAACGTTTTCGAGCAGGAAGCCGATGACGAGGTGGTCTTGGAGCTCTCGGTGAAGGACAGTCGAATCTCACAAGCGATGCTGGACGTCATGCTCGACCAGGTGGTTTCCATCCTCTCCCTGATGATCACAAGACCAGGCGAGACATGGCAGCAGCTCCTGGAGGAAGTTGGTCGCTCTAACAAGTCGCTCATATCGACCAGCACTGTGCTCCGAGGTTCTCGATCGAACAACGTACTTCAAGCCGCTCAATGTGGCCATGATCCGCTCTACTGGGTTCACTATCACGCAGAGCACCATCCCTCCTGGCCTGCCGTCGTCATTGCTTCTGCGCCTTCCGGAACGGGCTCCATGGACGAAGCAGAGCTTTCGACTTGGAGCTATGCCGAGCTGAATGCACAAGCCAACCGGGTCGCGGCAGTAATCAGATCACTTGATCTGCCCGCAGGAAAGCCGATTGCTTTATGCATGGAGAGATCGTTGTTCTCGTTGGCGGTGACCGTTGCCATCTTCAAGTGTGGACGAACCTATCTTCCGATCGACGATCAGCTGCCGGCCGAGCGTAAGCGTCTCTTGATGTCGGACAGTCGATGCGCATTGGTCTTTACCGAAGGCAAGTGCCTTGGGGAGGTCGAAGCTGCTTGCGAGAGTCTAGTACTCAATGTCAGCGAACGGTCTTTCGAGCAACGCTTGCTTGTCCTCGACGATGTCAACAGTGTCGCAAATGGCATCTCCTCAAGCGAGGCTTCGGGAGAGGACGGTGCTTACCTACTGTACACTTCCGGCTCGACAGGCAAGCCGAAGGGAGTGCTTGTCGGACGCGCAAACTTGTGCAGCTTTGTCGAGTCCTACGCCGAGGTTGTCTCGGCGGAGTGTCCAGTCTCTCTGCAATTGGGCGGAAAAGGACGCTACCTAGGCTTGGCAGGTAGGGCGTTCGACGTTCATCTTTCGCAAATGTTCATGTCGTGGCGATTCGGCATGGCACTTGCAACAGGGGAGCGGTCGCTCCTGCTGGGAGATCTCAAAGGCACAATTCAGAAGATGTCGATCACGCATATGAGTTGCGTGCCGTCGCTCTTGGATCAGTGCGATCTCGTCGCAGATGAAGTGCCGTCCTTGGTGTTCCTCGGTGTCGGTGGTGAAAAATTGACCGACCGTGTTCGAGATACACTTGCCAGCTCGTTGACAGTCCTGAATGCTTACGGACCTACCGAGACGACGATCATGTGCACGGTCAATCGTGTACATGGTGATAGCCATGTGCGAGACATCGGACCCGTTCTTCCTGGAAACACCGCAGTGGTGATCGACTTTGATGACAAAGACCGACTCTGTCCCGTCTTGCGCGGTCGAGCTGGAGAGCTGTGTATCCGCGGTGATCTGGTGGCGCTGGGCTACCACGCTCTCGATCCATCGCAAGAAGCTTTGAACGGCTTTGTTCAGCTTCGAGATGGCACGCGAATGTATCGCACCGGGGACGCTGTTAGGATGATGGCAGATGGACAGCTGCATTACTTGGGTCGCCGCGATGAGCAAGCAAAAATCCGTGGCCAGCGGCTGGAAGTCGGAGAGGTTTCTCAGTGCGCAATCACGGGAGCCGATGGGAGTGTTCATGCTACAACGGTAATCTGCCAGCCTCAAAGCCTTGCCAAGCCGCTTCTGATCACGTTGATCGCTCCACGAGGCAATAACTCCACGGACCAGAGGTGCGACTCACTACCCCGTCTTATTGCGGCGCCCTCCGCAATGAGCAGATTGGCCGATCAAGTTCACCGACATTGCAAGCAGCAGCTGCCTAGCTACATGGTTCCGGACTTGGTTCTCGCTGTGTCGCATCTCACTCAGTTGGCGGCTTCGGGAAAGACGGACACACGTAGACTCAAAGCTTGGCTCGCATCTATGGACCCCTCGCAGCTGTTCCGTTCGCATATGAACGGCAATGAGGATTGGCAGCGAGACCCTCAACTCAGTGCAGGACGACCTTTCACAGCTGTGGAGATGAAAGTGGCGAGTGCGGTACGCCAAGTCCTCCCAACATGTCCAAAGGAGGTTCGACCAGATACATCGATCTTTGACCTTGGTATAGATAGTCTTAGCGTCATTCGTCTGGCGAGCCAGCTTCGGAAGATAGGATTGATCGTACCCATTGGCCTACTCCGAATCCACCATCGCATCCACGAGATTGCCACCGAAGCACTCGGTCAAGGTAGTGCTGAGAATCAGCACCTCGGGCTCGAGCTCGACCTTTCGGTGGGCAAGAGATCTCTCGCACTATTCCAAGAACAGTATCGAGACCGCCTTCAGACGCCTACACGTCGTTTGTCAAGTGTGCTGCCTTGTTTGCCGTCGCAGGAAGGCATGGTTGCGCTATCTCTCAGCTATAGTAGCAGCAGCGAGCCGGTCTACGTCGCGCGTATGCAAGTACGCCTAGACACAGAAGGCCCTGGGCGTGGCACTTGTTCAGCAGCCTCCCTGCAGCGCGCTTGGCTGCGTCTGTCCAAACGTCACAGCATCTTGCGTACGTGCTTTGACCATGTCGACGACGACACCATCGCTCAGCTAGTGATGAACGACGTCCAGATAGAGCGTCACACCGTGCATACCGATTCGCACGCGAGTCATTCCAGTACTGCGGTTGCGATTCTTCAAGAACTCTCTATGGTTCCACCGTGGCGTATCGAGATCGACGGGAAAGCGAGCCGCCTAACATCATTTGTCTTGCATATACACCACGCACTTTACGACGGTCACTCGCTTCCTTTGCTGCTCGATGATCTTGTCAGGGCGCTGCGGGACGAGGACGAGAGCGATGTAGGCACGCAGCCAGCAGCGGAAAAGCTGATCGAGTCCGTCTTATCGGTTCCGGTTGAGCCAGCTCGAAACTTCTGGTGTAGCACTTTCTCCGACTTCCCTCTTGACGAAATGTCCTCGTTGAACCGCTTTCCTCGGGTCGAGTTTGGGCCGATTCGTCGCAAAGCTACGATGCAGCTCAAACCACTCGAAGCAGTTGCGAAAACGTTGCAGGTCACGCTTTCGTCGCTAGTAGCGACGGCTCTTGGCATCTCTTTGTGTCGATCGCTGCAATCAACGGCCTTCGTACTTGGTAAAGTGCTGTGGGGACGCACGCTGGACCTAGTTTCTGCCGACAAGATCGTCGCACCATGCATCACGACAGTGCCGATGCCTTTCCCGCTTTGCGTCCATCGAGGCTCGCGAAACATTAGAGATGCGATTCAAGCATGCTATGAATGGGACAGCTCTTGCCTCGCTTTTCAGCACACGTCGATGCGACAAATTCGCAAATGGATCGGCTCAGAGCGTCAAGGATCACTCGTTGATGTCTTGTTCAGCTTCATTCATGCGTCTGAGCCTGGCGGGGATAAGACGTCGAGAGGCTGGGTTTTGGACCAAGTCGATGCAGAAACGGATGCACCAGCTGCTGTTGAAGTCACTGCTGATGATGCCAAGGACGAGCTTCGTATTTCGGCTGTGACCAAGCACGCGTTGCCGAACGAAGGGCTTGGAGCAGTTGTGGAGACTTTCTGTTTTCTGCTCAACAAGATCGCTTACAGCGCAGCTACGGAGCTGGATCTCAGAGCAGCTGGCGTTCCTGCCTCCTCTCCGACGTCGGCGGTCCTCCGCGGCAACAGCCAGTCGAACGGTGCTGCGCGTCCAATGACCCAAATCGAGGAGCAGATCCACGAGCTGGCTGTCAAGATGTGCAACGTGCCTGCTGCTGACCTGCTTCAGCTCGACACGCCGTTCTTGCGCGTCGGGCTCGACTCCATCGTAGCATTGCGCTTCTCTGCGAGGCTGAGGAAAGAGTGCGGACTACAGCTGAGCGCGCACGATGTCCTCTCAGCAGGCACGATTGCCGGTCTATCTCAACTTCTTAACGAAAGAGAGAGAGAGACAAGCGGTGAGGTTTCAGCTCAGCTGCCACCCCAGCAGTCTGAGATCCAGTACAAGGCGACACCACTGCAAGCAGGCATGTTGAACGGAACCATCGCGTCGCCCTCTCATAGCCTCTACGTCCATCAACATGCAGTGGTGCTGAAGGAAGCACTCGATTACGATCGACTGCAGCGCGCTTTGCAGCGCGTGGTAGCGTCGCATGATATCCTACGTACGAGCTTCCATCTTGAAGGCGATGCGGCGCAGAAATCTCTCTCGTGGTTTGCCAAGGTTGCTTCCATCGACGTGAGTTCAGACTCTCTGCGACTGTCGCATCACTATAGCGACAAAGTTCCCGCGGAGGCTCTGCGAGAGTATGGGACCGATTTCCGCTTCGATCGTCCGGAGAGCTTTGCGGTCAGTCCTTGGCGTGCTGCCATGCTACATTGCGCGTCAGAGCAGGACGTATTGGTCATTTCGATGCATCATAGCTTGTACGATGGCGTCTCTCTACCGTCTCTGTTTGCAGACATACGAACCGCGTATCTCGACGAGTCCACGGAACTGGTGGTGCGTCCGTCTTTTTCTCTTGCAGCCGACCTGATTTCCTCCACTGCTCAGCAGTCGGAGGAGTATTGGGAGAAGACATTGGTTGACTTTGTTCAACCAAGTCTGCTCGTCAAGACTACAGTCAAGACAGCTGCAGAAGAGTATCGACTCGACGACATGCGGCTTCCCATCTCGTTGAGCGAGCTGAAGCGGCTGAGCGCCGATCTGGAAATGACGCCGCAGGCAATCGCGTTGCTCAGCTGGTCCAAGGTGCTCGCTGTGTCGTCGGGCCGACGTGATGTCTGCTTTGGTCAAGTTGTATCAGGCCGCTATCTATCTCTGCCTGGGATAGAGGACATCAGCGGCCCGCTGATCAACACGGTACCGATCCGCGTCAACCTGATGAGCGATTTCACATCGAACGTTGCGACGGCACGCAAACTGCAAGAGCGCAGCGTTGCCTCGCAGCCTTTCCAGCACGCTCCTCTGAACCGCATCCAAAACGCATGGAGACGGGAGCACGACACTCAAATGCCCCTCTTTGATAGCCTTTTCGTCTTCCACAACGTTGAGGGCAAGACTAAAACTCGTGGCGAGCTAGAAAACGATCTTTGGATTGGGATGGATTCGTACAAGGGTCCGCTCGAGATGGAAGACAGCATAGCGACGACGGCAACGACAACAGCGGCGTCCGAGTACCCTGTGAATATTTCTGTCATTCAGGACGACAAGGGGGTACAGATCAAAGCCGGAGCGAGCGATGCCGTTGGCGGCGCAACATGGCTTCCAGAGGCAGTGAAGCTCTTTGTCGAGGTATTCATGGACCTGCTGCAGCGACCTAGTCGGCCGGTCGGAGCTTTTCCTGACGAATTGGCGACGCTTCCTCTTGCTGTGGTAGGAGATGCTGATCAGCAAGACGGCGTAGACCTCTCCAACAAGGCCAGCGGACGTCGTGGGCTGAATAGCAAAGAGCAAGCCATCGTACTGCGCCACATGACCAAGCGGCTCAACGTCGACGTGGCCACGATCAAGGCGTGCCCGAATCTGTTTTTGCTGGGGATCGACTCGTTGCTAGCCATCTGCATCTCAGGAGATGCTCGCAGCGAGCAAGTGCCTCTGACACCTATCGATGTGCTCTCGGCGGGCACGTTTGCCAAGCTCACTGTTGCTGATGACGAGCTCAAGCGCAGAGCCTCCGACGCCATGGTCGGAGGCGCAGAGCAGGTTCGAGCTGCTCTGATCAGCACCGAGGACAAGCGAGAGGCATTGATGCTGCTTGACATTCCAGCGACGGACGTTGAGGCGGTGTTGCCCGTGTTGACAGGACAGAGGCAGCATATCGAGCTGTGGTTGCAGCGTGGTCGAAGGTTCCTGGAGCCGACGTTTGTGTATGCTCTCTCACACAGGGTGAAGATGGAGACGCTCGAGGCTGCGTGGCTCGAGTTGCGTCGACGCAATGCAGCGCTTCGAACCGCCTTTGTGCGTTTGAAGAGCGGAAAGACGCTGGTGCAGGTGGTTCTGAACGAGAGTAGCTCGCTGTGGCGCGACTTGGATCGTAGCAAGTTGGTGATCGTAGAAGGCGGTGAGGACGTCGATGCAGCAGCCTTTGGAGCGGTGAAGAGGCTGAACAGTTCCCCGACGGATCTTTCGAGGCCATCTGCGCGTCTGACATTGGTGCAAGGCAGGAAGAATGATCTTATTCTGTTGACGGTGCACCACGCGAGCTACGATGCTTGGAGCATGCGCCTTATGGCGAACCAACTGGCTCAAATCTGCCAAAGCATCGAGACAGAAAGTCTCGAGTCGATGCGAGAGCCTATGAGCTTTGCTCGCTTCGTCGAACAAACGCATCTCGATGCGTTGCGAGCCAAAGCTGCCAGCGATGACTTTTGGGATAAGAGCTTGCGCGGTGCTTCGCCGACACTGGTGTGCAGGGGAGCCGCGCAGTCGATCGAACAGGTCATGCACGTCCGTAAGGCAGCTGTACGTGGTGCGAACGACATGGAAGCCCGATGCCATACCCACGGGTTTGGACTGCAGGTGGTGGTGATTCTGGCTTATGCGCGCCTTCTATCGTCGTACATTGTCGAGGATGGGCCAAGATCTCCCACATTTGGTTTCTTCACGGCGGGGCGATCCTCGGCGTTCAACGGTCTGGGCGAATTGGTAGGACCCACCACGGCGATGCAGCCGATGACGGTCTCCATGGCTGCTGAAGGAGAGAAAGAGTCGATCGATCAGCTGAGATCGATTCAAAAGGAGCTTGTTCAACGAGCAGAGCACCAACAAGATGATGTCGAGTCGCGGTCGGCTTTCGATGCCCACCTCAATCTCTTGTGGCACAAACCTATCAACACGCCTGGCGAAGGTGATGTCTCGCCGACTCCAACACCACTGCTGACGCCGTACAAGCTGCCTTACGATAGTGGCTACTTCACACATCATCCTATGATGCCGGGGAGAACTTCGGTCGATTGCGATGGTATGGACGCCAAGTGGGACTCGGGCGGTGCACAGCTGTACATGGACGTGGGTCTGGATGCAGCGGCGGGTACGATTTCGTTGGGAGCTCGGTGCGATCGATCTGCCATGGACGCAGCACAGCTCGAGATGTTTTGTGATGCATTCGTTGTGGAGATTGAGAAGCTACGTGCCATTTTGTAGATCCTGGCCTTGGAGGAGGTTGGAAGCAAAGCCAAGGCAGACTTGGAATCGCGTCGTACAAGACCAACTTGTGTTCATACATTGCCCCGTGCTCGTCATTCACCTGGTAAATTTAAAATACAAAATTCAATGAAAAAAAGGTCCAAGAAAATCAGGAGTTGAAAATGCGTACAAAAATGCCCGATCCCCGATCCGGTCGACGATTTACCCCCCCACCGTTGCAGGAGGGCAAGTGTTGGCAAGGTGTCAAAGTTGGGGTGAAATGCGGTCTCGAGCGCTAAGTCTACTTGGTAATGCCAACTTATGGACTACAGAAGAAGGCACCTGCACTATGAACCGAGACTGGCCATCAAGATCCGCCTCTCAAAGAGCGGACGCCAACTCATGAGCAGTTCCTCCTTTCGATTCAAAGGCTCAGTTTGGTGTTGTGCGCTCTCATTGATGCGATAGTCTCGTGAGCAGGGCTGGCTCCCTAACCGATTCAGCCGCTGACCGTCTCATCTAGCTTGCATGTTGCTGCGGATCGTGACACTCTGAAGGCTGGATCGACGGCGACATCGGCAACTCTTGAAATGGTGCAATGACAAGATCCGGTCGCGGCTATCCAAAATTCCCGTTCCGATGGTATTTCCGGAGAGGATCGGTTAACCAAAAATCGCGGGAGCGTGTTTTACGACGTCATCGACGTGGGGAGGCAAGTGCAGTGTTATGTGGGGGTAAGTGTCGTGTGCCCGCGGAGCCCGAAATGCTTTGACATGCGCCTAATTCTGTTATCGTTTGACAGGTGGACAACATCCGACAGTTCGTGGACACTCGGCGTTGAGTATGTCTGAGCCGCATAGCAACGCTTGTTTGACGAGATGTGACTCGAGGCGGGTGTTTGCTGTAGCGACCATCCAACAAGATTACCTTCGAGTGGAAATGGTATATAAGCAACGTATCAGTTGACTGAACAGCTCATCCGTCAACACAAACAACACCAAAAACATCTCCCATTGTCACCACCAGCCATCGCTCGCCAAACAACAATGTCGTTCACACCTCTTCACACTACCCCTGTACCGGCAGTCTCAACTGCGGACAAGTCCAAGCCCATCTTCCCACTCATGATCGCCAACGACGGATTTTCTGAGGTCGGAGAGGAGAAGGAAGCTTCTGCTACATGCTTCTGCGGCGAGGTTCAATTGTCTTTTGTAAGTGAAGACAGCGTCTTTTGATTCCGGTACGTCTGAATGTGAGAGACTCATCGTCCTGCCTGCCTTTCTTGTCCCTGTTTGCAGCCAACGGTCGGACCCGGCTACCAAGGTACTTTCGTCTGCCACTGCACCGACTGTCGCACAGTGACCGCTTCGATGTTTGCTACCAACTTCACCGTTGCCTTCTCCCACATCAAGTACGTCCGTGGCAAATCCAATCTCAAGCAGTGGGGTCAATCCAAGACCATCGCAGCCGGAAACACGATGACCAACTCGTTCTGCTCCAACTGCGGCACTCTCATGTATAGGGTCTCCAGCGGCTCTCCGCATCTTGCGTTCATGAGGGTTGGTACGGTGGACGACTTTGCGCTCCACGAGACTAGGCTCAGGCCAACAATCGAGCTGTTTACCAAGGATCGCGTCGATTGGCTTCAGCCGATTGCTGGCTGTAAACAGTCACCAGGCCAGCCCAATGTTGGTTCTGCACGTGCCAGGGGCTGATGCAAACTTGGCAGAGGAAGGGTGTCATCGCTTGCCGCTACTGCGTTGGCCTTTGCTCCACTCTAGGAGCACAGCAGCTCCTTGACGTACGGCGTAAAACAGACAGTTCAGCCGGGGTCAGCTGCCTTGAGCTGCAAGTCGCGGCTGTATAGACTGCAAATCCAGAGAATAGGAGCGATAGAGTCTTGCAAAAGTCACTCAACGCAGCCAACGATTCCACGCTCAGTACTGGGCCTCTTTGGCGGCGGAAAGTCTCCAACGTCGCGTGCTGTAGCATGACTTGTATTCTAGTTCTTCGCTGCAATTCCAAAGCTTGCTCTCGCCGACTCTGAGGACATATAGTACGTGCTGCTGACCGATGGAGAGAAGCTTTCCGATGCAGTCGAGCGTCTTCATCATTCGTCAACCACAGATTGTACGTCGTCTTGGTCTTGGCCGCCGGCTGGAGCCGTGGAGTTCTGCCGTTGAATATTGCCAAACGCAGCGGCCCTTTTTTGGCACTCTCGGCTAAGTCAATCAGGCACACTAGTGAGCACAGCTTTTACGAAAGCGCACGTCATGGTCTGCAGCCGCTGTTTGGAACCTCGCTTGGCGCTGTTCTAGTCGAGTTCGGACACGGAAGCCCGATTGCTCTTTCCGATGGAAGAGCCTTTCCGTTCCTCGACTGCAATATCCGAGCTTCAACACCATTTTTGAAGTTTGTGTTGGAGCTCCGACCCTCGTACCGCTGCAAGGCAGCGATGGATTGACAAGGCAGTCCAAGCTGAGAGTGGGGATTTCGGCGCTTTTACCGTTTCTGACAGCCTTCGCAGTTCCGGAAATATCGCTTCGTTGAGACAATCATTGACGCTTGTAAACCTCCTCCTGAGACGTCTGAGGCCCGTCGTCATGGAACCTTGGACGTGTCGTCAAGCGAGAACCGCGGTGTTCGCGCTGCGATCATCGCACGTCCGTTTGTACCTCGGCCTTGAGAGAGGTTGGATAGAAGGTCTGTTACGCAGCAAACAAAGTGACTGAGCACTACAGCGACTTTCGCTGCAATATGTCTAATGGGATCGACGCTCGTCTCAAAAAGTATATAGTGTCGCTGGGTTTGACGATCCATCCGCTTAGCCCCATCATCCAACCCGAACAGCTCCTGCACACACACGCACGACCTCAAACTATCTCAAGACACTGCAACATGACCTTCGCTCGAGCAACGCTACTCTCGGCCCTGCTGGGCTCGGCTGCGTTGACCACCGCAGCTCCCGTTGCGTCTACCTGTCAACCAGATCTCAAGCAATGGGGTCAAATCACTTTCGACGGCACGGCTCTAAGTGTTGGCGATGACGGCGACTTTGTCATCGGTGGACCCAACCCGATCAACTTTGCAGTCGCTACCTGCCCCAGTACAAGTACTGGTTCTAGTGGAAGTTCTAATCCTAGTCGTCGTCAGAACTTCAACAGGTATGAGGAACAGGGCCAAGGATACCTAGTCAACGCTACAGACGCCACTCAATGTCTGACTGCAAGCAATCTCGACCAGCAGAATGTGACATTCTCCTTCCAAGAATGTCGGTACAACGGTGCTGGAGATATTTCGGCATCGCAGGCGTTTGCGTGGTACACCGACGCCTCCTACAGTTACCAGTTCAACGGTTTCTTCAACGGAGAAAACTCGAGAGCAGTCAACGACACTCAACCTCCCATCTACACCCTCAAGGGTCAGTACGATGAGCTCAGCTTCGAAGGCAGTCGCGGAAAGTTGTTGGCGGATTACACCCCCAACCTCACTTCGGTTCCCGCGACGTACATCACAGTTCCGTTCGAGGGACTTCCTGTTACTGCACCAGCGCAGACCGATGCTCCTGCGCTCAAATGTGGCTCTCACGCAGTCGGTCAGCTCAACTTCAACAACCAGACCTCGAGCTCGAACCAGTACGATGGCCCTCTGAACGCCAAGTGGGAGGCCGATGCAAGCACTACGGACAAATTCATCTTTGAAGAGTGTGACTACTCGCCCTCGGGTATCAAGGCGGAGGGAGACGTCGTCTATGGCCGTCTCCGCCCTGGCACCGAGCTTCAGAAGAGCGGATTCCAATGCTACCACTTCCAGGGTGACAACGGTGGAGGATGGATCATGGGTCTTCAAACGGAGGACTGCCAGTACACGACGCTTGATGCCCAGGATGCCGCCAAGCAGAGCATCGACGTGATCAAGTTCGACAAATCGGACAACTCCGTCCAATGGGTCACCTTCCAGAACGGCACACAGACCGGCGTGTACTCGGCCTACACTCAAGTGAACTACGATGAGGAGTACGGCGTCACCCAGCACATTTGGGACCCGCTTGGAATCGGCTTCATCCAGCTTTCGCCAGACAACGCCAACTTGACCAAGTACCCGCCTGGCAAACTAAGCTTCTCTGCCGACTCGTAGAGCGAGCTGAACCACATCTAGACCCCAGATCCAGATACACGTCCTGTGAACATGTCTAGATCAAAGCAATGGCATTATACAAAAGAAACCTCATTCTAGAACATGCCCGACTCTAAGCAGTGAGAACATACAACTTCCCCTGGTAAGCCTGCAGTTTGCCCTCCTCGCCCTTCTGCTCCTTGGTATCGACAACCAACTCCGCTCCCTTGAACTCGTCTGGCAGCTCATAAGCCTGCACCTCGTCCGAAAAGTTCAACACCACAAACGCCTTGTCTCCACCTTCGGCGAGCTTGACAAACTTGAACAACTTCTCATCTTCTCCATCGACCAATCTGAATTCACCCCTTCCCAACAGACTCGAACGTTGCTTACGCAAGCCGATCAGTTTACGATAAAAGTTGAGCACCGATTTGGGATCTTTCTCTTGAAGTTCGACGTTGATCTGCGGGTAATTGTCGTTTGTACGCATCCAAGGCTTTGTCGTGGGTGTAGCGGAGAACCCACCGTTGGGCGCGGAAGACCACTGGACGGGTGTACGGGCGTTGTCGCGGCCCAGAGCGTTGACGTTCTTCAGGGCTTCTGCTAGCGCTTTGGGGTCGTTGTTGGTTCGCTTAGCGATGGAAGAAAGGTAGTTGATGCTGTTGACGTCCAAGTACTCTTTTGCTTCCCAGGTGGTGGGGACGTTGGTCATTCCGATTTCCTGGCCTTGATAGACGTAGACTGTGCCGGTGAGAGACATGTTCATGAGGGCCAACATCTTGGCAGAGTCGGCAATGTGTTCTGGTTTGTCCGATGCGAAGCGCGAGACGCTGCGTCCTTGATCGTGGTTCTCGATGAAGACGGTGGTCCAGGCATCATTGCCTTCGGTGAATCGTTGCCATTTCTCAACGACACGCTTCATGTCGGTCAGCTTGTATCCGTCGTCTCGCATGATGTCTACAGGGTTTCGGCCCAAGTCGACAATGTCGAACTGGAACACTTGGCTGAGCTCGTTCTCGGCAGCGGAAACGTATCGTACCACATCGGCCGTCTTTGGTGTGTTTGGCAGCTCCCCGACCGTCATCGCATCGTATCGTTCGAGGATGGCACCCATTTCCTTGAGGTAAGTGTGCATCATAGGTCCGTTGCAGTACAGCATTCCAGCAGGCTGAGTCTCTGCGCCTTCGTCGACAATGGGAGCGTCGGGGAAGTCCATGGGTTTGGAGTACATGTTGACGGTATCGACTCTGAAGCCGTTGACGCCCTTTTCGAGCCAGAACTCCATGGCACTCTTGTAGATGGCATGACGGCATTCGTCGTTGGTCCAGTTGACGTCGGGCTGTTCGGGGCAGAAGAGGTGCAAGTAGTACTCCTGCGTCGTTTCGTCCCAGGTCCAAGCAGGCTGGTTGAAGTTGGAACGCCAGTTGTTGGGTGGTTTGCGGTTGCCGTCAGCGTCGTACTTGGCGGGTCTCCAGATGTACCAGTCGCGTTTGGGGCTGTGCTTGGACTTGCGCGATTCCTTGAACCATGCGTGCTGGTCGGAAGTGTGGTTGATGACGAGGTCGAGGATGAGCTTGATTCCGCGGCTGTGGCACTGTTTGATGAGCTCGTCCATATCAGCGACTGTGCCGTAAGGAGGGTAGACGGATTCGTAGTCGGAGATATCGTAACCCATGTCGACCTGAGGGGAATCGTACATGGGAGAGAGCCAGATGGTGTTGACGCCGAGCGACTTGATGTAGTCGAGGCTCATGATGATACCTTGGATATCGCCCATGCCGTCGTTGTTGCTGTCGCGGAAGGAAGCGGGCCAGATCTGGTAGACGATGGCATCGCGGAACCAAAAGGTGCGCGAGCCCGAACGCGAGCCTGCCAAGGACTCGTTAGAAGGCATTGGTGAGTGTTTTTGGGGAAAGGTTGGAGGAAAGAGGGACTGTCTATGGGATGGAGTCTATGGATGAAAGACGCGAAGCAAGAATGCGGTTGAGAGGGACGAGAGGAAAAGGGAGAACGAGCTTATGAAGGATTGGCAGGGTGGTACAAGCTTTCGAGGCTGAGCAAGAGCAAAAAGATCCGCCGAGCGAACGAGCGTGGAGCGCACAGAGCAACAAGGGTGCGGCGATTTGGAAAAGGCGGGGAAGAGGGGAGCGGTACAGGACGGAGCCAGAGGTCGCCGTTCAAAGCGTTGAATAACCGGTAAAAATGCACCGACTGTACCCTTGGCACAAGAAGAGTACGGCAAGATTCAACCCGCTCTGCTTGAGCGTGTGTGTGGGGCGGCGCACAACGATGCGGTGGGGCGCTCCTTTGCGTCAAAGTGGGCAAAGCAATGTCTCTGGTGTGGGTATGCGCTTGTCAGGTTCGGTGTTCTTCTGGCTCGAAGAAAGCGCGGGAAAGCTAAGCAGAGTGAGGGAACGAGACCCTGAACGTCGGAGAGCGGCGATGAATAGCCGAGCGTCCGTGCTCGCGTCTAGCAGCAGCAGCAACCGTCTGGCGAGCTGATGGATGGTCTAATGTACCGCTTCCCCTTTTGTGATTGTCGGCGTTCAAAGCATGATAGACCGTTTGTCAAGCTCGAAGTTGATTCTACTCGAATGCTTGACGCGGTAGAATAGGAAGGCGGCGAGATTGTTGATGCTGGTGAGCGCTTGTCGGAGGATCTCTGGGAGCGATTGTTTGCCCTAAAGAGTTTGGCGGAGAGGATGGTTCGATCTGACATTTGGATGGGATGAGCTCGATGCGAGAAGTGGTCGACCGAGCTTGGTCACTTGCGATCTGAATGGCTGGAGAAGAGAGGGAACTGCCAGGGTGGGGTTGAAAATCCGATGTAACGCCGAGAGGCGACCGAGGGAACGACGATTTGGCAGGCTTTGGCCGGTGAAAGGATACGGACGAGAGCGGAATTGTGGTTGCAGAGCGCGACGGGTGTTCTGAGAGATCAAGGAGCGAGCAAGCACCGAGAGTGGACCATGTCCGCGTTGCCCCGTTCTTTCGATCTTGTCGACAGCGGCAGAGAGTGACCAAGCATGATGAGGAATGGTGTGGATTGACGTTTGGATGAGAATCGAGATGATGGATTTTTCGATCGAGTGCGCCATGTTAGGGCGTCTGGCTTGCCTCGTCGCTGCTCAAAATAGTCTCGCCGAAGATCTGCCGTCGGCATTGAGGAGCGCTTTGTCAAGTTTGTCTGCCGTTGAACAAGCTCCACCGAACCCCCTCCGCAAAGTCAGAGCATGCCTTCCGATCCATGCTCGCCTGTGGTTCAAGGTCACGCGGACACCATGAGCGCAAACCGTTCGACCGTCAAGAGGTCTGTCCGAGGATCCACCGCCTCCGCGTTTCGCAACTCGCTCGAGCTTCCTCCGCATCTCGAAGACCAAGCTTCGATGCAAGCCATGCCGTCGGCTAATGAGTCAAGACAGCATGATCTGGTCGAGTTGCCAAGAGCAGACGGCATGATGCATCTCCCACATTCCGAGACGCTCGCAACTGCAAATGCACTCCTTCCTCTTTTGCGTTTGCTTGGCAGACTGGTTCGCTGCATCACCTTGGAGCTCGTATGCTATCATCGTGTCCGTAGATTCGCTGAACAGCAGAGTGCCATGGTCAAGCACACGGGTCATTAGGAGGAACTCGCTTCGTGAGGATTGTAACTCCGCTCCGCCGTGTTGCCCTCGATGTACCAGAACGGCACCTTGCTAAGGGTCCTCGAAAGCAGCGCAACAAGGGGTACACTCGGTCGTTTTGGGCGGGCGGTTGCGGCGGCATTTGCCATGATGGTGAAGAGAGGCGGACGATCAACTTGAGAGATCAGACGGCAGATGCCAAAAGGCCAGATGGAGTTCGACCGCAGCTGAGCTTGATCGTCTCGGCAGACCCTGTGACTGCGACTGCGACTGCGACTGTGACTGTGACGTTGTCAAGACGAGTTGAAGCGAACTTGGCGGAATAGCGGTTGGTCCTCTCTTCATTGCTCAGCTGACCCTTTTCTCACTCGAGCACGCTGTGACGGTTTTACGCCCGCACTAGCTTGGCTCAACGGGGTTCCAACTCAAAGTGAGAAAAAAAACTTCGCAATTTCACACACACTCGAGTCGGCTCTCCCGCTTCTGGACCTCATCGGTCAACTTGCTCGATACGCCGCCTCCGACTTTTGACAATCGGAGCAACCGTCTTGTTATGACAATGCATTGATGTGACAGTCTCGTCGTTGTGATCGATCACAGCACTCGATGGACAGAGAGAGAGAGAGAGAGAGCGAAAGAGGACAGCTGATTCTCCACACTCAAATCCCAAGCGAATGCACTGCAACGGCAGCCGATTGCATGAGATTCCTATTTAGCGAGACGGTCGAGTTTCCATGTGGGAAGCAAATCAGTCTGGGGTAAAAGCCACACTTCGCTTCAACAGGCACTGGAGCAGTCTCGTCACGTCAAATGAAACAAGCGAGCGAAAAAAGGTTGCATTTCGCAGCTGCATTTCCCGACACACACGGCAAACGCCCAAACTCGACTTGGTTCGAAAAATGCGAGATGAGAGAGTTCTAGAAATTGGGCTTTCGCTCCTGTTCCTCCTCCTCATCTGCACTGCACAGCCAAGACGGAGAGATTCGAGGCGTTGGCAGGAAACGAGCTAGTGAAGCGGGCCTACTTTGGAATGAGCGGCCGGCAAGATTCGTTGCAATGCTACGGCGTCAGCGATTCACATTCACCACCCCACATGCTCGCTCGCTCGCTCGCTCGTTTGCATAATGTCAAAACTCGTCGTGTGATGACCGGACTCCTGATCAAACAGCTGAGCTAGATCGTGGTTGCGGCATTAGTAGCAAGCTGGGGCGAGACGATGAGGAGAAGGGAGAAGGCGGAAAAGGAGCAAACAGAAATCGACCGAGCTCTCTCCGGAGCATGGTCAAGCAGAGAGAGGAGCAGTCTCGGACGATCTCAACCCCGCAATACGTCGAGCAAAAGGCAAGCAGAGTCGACCTTCTCGTATGACCGAGACCAGACCTTTTCCTTTCCTTTCCTTTCCTTCCTTCTGCCATTGTCACTCGGGTTCCCCGCTTCCCCGCGATCTCGCTCTCGCTCTCGCTCTCGCTCTAATCTATTTGCAGTAGCAGCGAGTTCTATTGTTCCATCGTTGCAACAACCATCTCGCTCTCTGTCTGTCTGTCTCTCTCTCTCTCTCTCACACCTTAACGGCTCCTCCGATTCCTCCAGCCTCCAGCCAAAAAAGTCTTTCCGCACCGCTCTTCTGCCATCCTTCTGCACAATCGCACTCTCCCCCGCACTCGTTACTACCTCGGTCGGATTCTCTTCGCCACGCCAGGAACGCTCGACAACTGCCACGCGCTACAGTCACACCCACACCCACACGCAACCCCGCATTGCTTGCAAGTGTGCGTTGCATAACTCACACCATCGTCACTTTTCGCATTCCCCTCTCCCAGACCCAAATGTGTATATTATCACCCCAACTTTGACGCTCCTTCCCCAATATCACATCACATCACATCGTCTCATCCTCTCCTCGTCACATCACACTCTCCCTAGACGACGACGACAACGACTCCATCTCCTACACTCTCCTCTCCCCTTCGCCACCAACAACCACTCGTATCCACCACCATGGGTCTCATCGAGGGTCAGGACGTCGCCCGCATCGACTCCAAGGCTGCCGCCGCCATTGCTTCCAACGTCGAGGACTACGAAGCTCTCGTTCACGATGCCGCCGAGGCTACCAACGCTCAGGAGAAGATGAGCTTGGGCAAGGCTCTCAAGACCTACCCCAATGCCGTCCTCTTCTCCGTCATCCTTTCGCTCGCCGTCGTCATGGAAGGTTACGACACTTTGCTCCTCGGTAACTTCTTTGCTCAGCCCGCTTTCGCCCGCAAGTACGGCCACTGCAACGCCGCTGGCAAGTGCGAGATCCCGGCTCAGTGGCAGTCCGGTCTCACCAACGGTTCTCAGGTCGGTTCCATCATCGGTCTTCAGCTCACCGGTATCGCCTCCGAGCGCTTCGGTTACCGCAAGACCATCCTCGTCGCTCTCGTCTTCATGACAGCTTTCATCTTCATCCCCTTCTTCGCTCCTAACCTTACCGTCCTCCTCATCGGTCAGATCCTTCAAGGTCTTCCCTGGGGTGTCTTCCAGACCCTCACCACCGCCTACGCCGCTGAAGTCACCCCTGTCGCTCTTCGTCCTTTCCTCACCACCTGGGTCAACGGCTGCTGGGTCGTCGGTCAGCTCATCGCTTCTGGTCTCCTCCGTGCCACCGTCAACCGCACCGACCACTGGGCTTACAAGATTCCTTACGCCGTTCAGTGGGTCTGGCCTTTGCCCATCTTCATCGGATGCTGGTTCGCTCCCGAGTCCCCCTGGTGGTTGGTTCGTCAGAACCGTCTTGAGGACGCCAAGCACTCTCTTCGCCGCCTTGCTGCCAACGACCGCGAGTTCACCGAACACGAGGCTGACCAGACCGTCCAGATGATGATCCACACCAACGAGCTCGAGAAGGCCGCCACCGAGGGTGGAAGCTACTGGGACTGCTTCAAGCGCACCGACCGTCGCCGTACCGAGATTGCCTGCGTTGTCTGGCTCATCCAGGTCTTCTGCGGTGGTCCTCTCATGGGTCTCTCTTCGTACTTCTACACCAAAGCCGGCCTCCCCACCGACCAGGCTTTCAACCTTTCCATCGGTCAGTTTGCCATGGGTCTCGTCGGTACTCTCAGCTCTTGGTTCCTCCTCCGCAAGATCGGTCGTCGCCCTCTCTACCTCTACGGTCAGATCGCCCTCTTCTTCCTCATGATCACCGCCGGTGGTCTTGCTTTCAAGGCTGACGACACCAGCGTCTCGTGGGCTATCGGTTCGATGCTCCTCATCTTCACCTTCATCTACGACTTGACCGTCGGTCCCGTCTGCTACTGTCTCGTCGCCGAAATTTCCTCAACTCGCCTCCGTGCCAAGACCATCGTTCTTGCTCGTAACGCCTACAACATCGGCGGCATCATCGCCAACATCCTCTCGCCTCGCATGCTCAACTCCACCGAGTGGAACTGGTAAGTTTTTTTTTTCCCCTGATACCCTTCAACATCGGCGACTTGTCGAGCATATTCACTGACTCTTTTGCACTCCTTTGTCCTTGTTCTTGCTTCAAGGGGGGGTCGCGCTGCCCTATTTTGGGCGGGAACCGGCTTCATCTGCATCGTCTGGACCTTCTTCCGTCTTCCTGAAACGAAGGACCGCTCGTACGGCGCTCTTGATGTTCTCTTTGAGCAGAAAGTTTCCGCTCGCAAGTTCGCATCGACCGAAGTCGATGTCTTTGCGTCGCACTCGCAGGTCTCTGCCAACGCTCACGGCACCAACTCGCTCGACGAGAAGGCTAGCTCCACCGACAAGGTGGACGGTGTTGTTGCCAACACTACTGGTCTCGCTTACAAGTACGAGGCCTAAGAAACACAAAAGATACCTCTCACTTCGAGGAGACAGCGTCGGCTTCTGCGTCCTTGCGACTTCTCACTTGATACACGGAACTTTCTCTGCATGACCTTCACCCTTTTTTGTAACGGTTCTTTTCGATACGCTTTTTGCATGTATAAGTACAACATCTCCACAACCACTCACCGAAATGGGATTTGCTTGGCTCTTCTTTCTACATCGCTTTCGTGCTGCTTGTCTGTCTTGACGGTGCTCCTCTCGAGACTGTTTGTCTGCCTCTCGGTCCATCTGTGCGGCATTGAATGTCGAGTTGAGGCACCGCTGGGTGCCGCGTCTCTGAGATTAAGTCGACCAGCATTTTTCGAGATCAGCAAAGGTGCAGGATCGTTTGCCTTCTCGCCAATCGCCTTGCGACTTGGAATCTTAACGCTGGCTTTGGCCTCAGACTTCTGCAAGTCATCGTGAACAGACCGCTTGGTCACAGTGAACTTGTTGTTTTGTAATCGTCGTAGCCCTGGCTTGCAAAGTCTCTCTACAATATTCCTTTCGCCAAATCAAAACGTGGCATGCAGACAAGCAGCACGAATGCGATGTAGAAAGAAGAGCCAGACGAGTCCCATTTCGGTAAGTGCTTGTGGAAATGTTGTACTTGTATATGCTCACAACCCTCAGCTGGTTACTTGTGCGTGATCGTCAATGTGGACGTCGTGTGAGACCGTGACGCACTGCAAGTCCAGCGGGACTCTCCTTTTTTTGCTTGGTGACCAAATGCTTTTTTAAGATGACATGGCAGGCATGGGCATGGATCCGCTTGAGCGAACAAGCAAGAGCAGCGAGGCCAAGCAGTAGCGCAATAGGACTCTCCTTTTTGCTTCGTGACCTGATGCTTTTTTGGGATGACCAGTCGCGAAAACAGGATGTGATCCCGACAGCATGTCGTTGTTGCTCACGATACAGTCACGAACGAACTCACAGATTCAGCGAGAGGATTCCCTTTCGCCGAACGAAACCGTGACCCACTGCAAGTTCAACGGGACTCTCCCTTTTTTGCTTCGTGACCTAATGCTTTTTGAAGATGACACGGCAGACACAGGTATGGACCCGCTTGAGTGAAAAAGTGACAGCAGCACGGCCAAGCAATAGCAAAGTCACAAAAACAGATTGTGATCCTGATAACATGCCATTACTGCTCACCATACAGTCACGAACAGGCCTTCCCGCGTCACCGCGAACAGACCGCTTGGTCACAGCGAACTTGTTGTTTGGAATCGTCGTAGCGCAACACACTCGGCATCGTCACTCTGAGACGCGCCGCTGTCACACGACGTAATTCACACCCTGGCTCGCAAAGTCTCTCTACAATAGTAACGATACCACGAACTTGAACAATCTTATCAGGTCTGCTGATAATCATCGAGCGCGGGGGAGACGGTCGAGCGGGGCATACAGTATCGTGTCGTGAATGGCTCTGGCGTCTATCGCGGCTAGAGCGGATCAATGAGAATGCAGGTCAGATAGAAGACTTCGGAACAAGCACAGAACATCAGAGCTTTATACACCAAGTGCGATAGCCAATACGCGAGCGCGGCAAACGCGTCTTGTGACTTGCGGAGCTTGACAAGACACCTCTTCGCAGGCAGGCTATCAGGAAGGGTCCTAACTGAGGCCAGATTAGCCGCGCTTAGCGCGGCACCGCGGCTTGTGTACCTGTGCAACCTTGTTGCTCCGCCGGCACCCTGAGCTGCTCTTCCCTTTTCTCTGGCTCTTTCGCTCGCATCCTGAACCCTGCACCCCAGCCGCATGACCGTTGCTAATCTCGCATGGACAAAAGTAAAGTCATGCGCGTTGCCTGCTCTATTTCATGGCTGGGTCGCTTTTGAATGCGTGGGTAGCGCTGCTATCGCCCACTCAGTTGATACCCTATCCTTTCAACCCGTCATCTTTCGAGCAGGCCCATAGCTTGTTGCACAGTCACAGACAAGCGTTACAGGTAAGAGCGCTGTTGTATATTCGAATCAACCCTTGATCATCTGCACAAAGCCGAGATAGATATGTATCAAGGTTGCGCTGCCGGTCTGCTTGAGTTTGAGCTTGCAAAGTTGAGCTCATAGATGACTCTTGGCGCCAGTCGATACGTGAGTTTCCGCGAGGCCGTATCTTCAAACCCCGCAACACTCTCCTACGACCCTGCATACTGTCCCGTCTTTTCCTGCGTACTCGACGAGCTCTGCCGATTAGGGGTGCCTCGTATCGCTGCTGTTTGTCAGGCTCAACCTTCAGTCGAACGTCGACCGCTGACATTCATCTCTGCTACCTCCGGCAATGGCTTTACCCGCATCCTTGTCGTGACTGCACAATATAAAGCTCAAGCGAGGCGCATCGCGGTCACTCTGTAGCTTCCCTCACCGCTGGTCGGACCCTTCGACCTCTCCGCCCGTCACAGCCAACGCTCCACGCCTCCCTCTACCAAGCATTGTCAATCGACGGACACAAAGTTGCCGCTCAACTCCGCCTCGACCATTCCAGCGCCTTTTCCAAGGACAACATACTCGCCGACATGTCCGACTTCTCAGACACCAAGATGGTAAAGGCAGGGCAATCAGTAGAAGCCGCAAGCCTCGGCAGTCACGATCACAATGGTCAATCGGAACCACTGATTCGCCAATTCGGTCTGCTGCCATTGTTGGGTGTTGGTCTTCTTGGCGCTGGGTACTGGGCAGGCCAAATCGTTACCATGACTACCGTGCTCGGCGTCGGTGGACCACCAGGCCTTTGGTGGGGGACCTTTCTGTGCGCATTCTGCATTCTCTGCATCGCCATCTCGCTCGCTGAGCTTGCGTCTGCCTACCCAACCTCGGGTGGCGTTCTCGATTGGGCTTATGAAGGCTCTTCCAAGTCGAGCCGCAAAATTGTCGCATGGACCACGGCATGGCTCAACACCTTTGCTTGGATCGTCACTGCCACCACGTGGGCCTCCCTCGTCGCTCAGCAGGTGCTGGCTCTTGCAGTGCTATACCACCCCGACTACGTCATCAAGCAGTGGCACACCTGGCTCGTGCTTCAAGTTGTGCTCATCTTTGGTTTGATCATCAACGTCTTTGGCGTCAAGATGATGCCAGCACTTGACAAGGTTGGTCTTGCCACCTTCTTCCTCGGCTGCTTTGTGCTCAGCATCACTGTCGCCGCCACCGCTCCCACTCATCAGTCGGCCAAATTCGTCTTTGTCGATATCATCAACACCACGGGCTGGAGCTCCAACGGCCTGGTCTGGTGTTTGGGTCAGATCGCTACCTCTGGCGCCTTCATCCTCATCGACTCACCCAGTCATCTCTCCGAAGAGACGATCGACCCCGAGAAGAACGTTCCCAAAGCGATGGTCTACTCTGTCCTCATCGGCACTGTCACTGGTCTGTTCGTCACGCTCTGCTTCATGTTCTCCATCGTCGACATTGACGGCGTGCTCACCAGCGCAGGCGGCGTGCCTTACATCCAGATCATCAAGAACGCGACACGGTCCAACGGCGCAACTGTCGTTCTGTCGCTCTTCATGATCATTCTCTCCATGTACGGAGCTGTCACTTCCGTCACTGTCGCAAGTCGAGTCGCTTGGGCGTTCGCACGAGACGGCGGTCTCCTGCTCCCAAACACCTTTTCCAAGATGTCTTCGAATCTCCATGTGCCCGTGCAGTCGCTCATCCTCTGCACGTTCGTCTCGAGCTGCATCGGCGTCATCTACTTGGGCAGCATCACGGCCTTCAACTCGTTCCTCTCAGCGCTCACCATCCTCTTCTTTGCTTGTTACGCAATGGTCATCGGAGCTTTCATGCTCAACAAGCGCTACATCGAAAAGAGAGGGCCGTATCATCTCTCTTCCACTGTCGGCTGGACAGTCAACACCATCGCAATGATCTACATGCTCGTGTTTGGCGTCTTTTTCTGCTTCCCTTCCGTCTACCCACCTACAGCGGACACGATGAACTGGTCCAGCGTCATCCTAGTCGGTGTTGTGCTGCTATCTTCGGTCGGCTACGTGACTTGGGGCAGAAACAGCTACACTGGTCCCAGCGGCGCCGTGCTTGCGGAACGTATTGGCAAGTGCTCTGATGCTGCAGCCTGAGTGCCGACTCGCCGTCGTATCATCCTCTCAGCTTATCCTATATTGCCCTGCTTCTTCTTCTTGTACTTCTAGCCTCTCTACGATAGTAACGATACCACTAAGTTGATCAGACTGAAGAGAACGGAGATCACAGACAGGGCTCAAAACGAGAACGTATGCATTTGAGGAGCCGAGGCAACAGTGCGTAGATTGTTCGTATGCGCAAAGGTCGTTGAATGGTCGTGGAGGGAGGAGATGCATCTATCGGATGAGTCTATCGAAACGAATAAGATGGAACAATGAAGGAGGTGGATAGTCTAAGAAAGCAATGCAAATGAACTTGTCGCAGATCACTTCAGGAAGCCGGTGCGCTTCCAGGCAGCGACGATGTTGTGGATCAAGCTGTCATCGACCGGCACCAGCATCGAGTCGAGCTCACGCTGCAAGCCAAGCTCCTTGAAGATGGATCGCAGACGATCAGTGCTAAAGGCCTTCGACGCCTCAGCCTGGTGGTCGTTGGATTCGACGTTGTTCGTCTTTGCTCCGCCGTAGATGGCCTTGTAATGATCAAGCAGCTTGATCGTCGGGTTGCGTTGAGGGTCAGGATCCGACTCTGACAAGCGGCGTACCCACTCGCTGGGCTCGACCACTTCGAACGACGTACCGAGGTTCTCTGGTTTGGCCAACTGTTTGGTCAGCTCAGCGAAGGGGGTCACTGACGGGTTGAGAACATGCACGACACCGTCGAGACGAGGCGGGACGACCAGCTGTGCCATGATGAAACCAGAGTCGTCGACAGGCTGCCAAGCGATCGGTTCCGCCAATCCAGGAAGACAACCAACAGTCTGAGCCGATTTGAGCATCAGAGGAGCCGCTTCGGTCTCGTTCCATACTCCAGATCGACGATCCCCCACCATCTGTCCAATTCGAGCGACGACAGCGTCAAATCCGGCTCCGACGTGCTCTTGAGCATAGCTGCAGAGCTTCTCTACGATCCACTTGGAGCGTCCGTATCCCATGATCGCGTCGGTTGCGTTCTCTGGATAGCGCTCGTCGACTTGAGGAGTAGCAGAGCCTACGACGGTGGAGACCGAAGACGAAAAGATGAATCGAGGCGTCGAAGTGGCCGGAGTCTGAGCGGCTAGGTTGAGCAGGTTCACCGATCCCTGGATGGGAGCGCGGAACGATTGGACGGACATGTTGAAGTTGACTGGCCAGCCGTTGTGGATGACGCAGGTTGTCTCGCTGGAAACGAGCTTCCACGAATCAGGCGCGAGCCCGAGATCGGGCTTGGCAAGGTCAGAAGCCAGGCACAGGATTGACGTGCTGCTCGAAGAAGCAAGCTCGTCTAGCTTTCCAAGCTTGCGAATCAAGAGCGACTCTTCGGTCCTCTTTCGTGCATCCTCGTCGTCTTTGGCACGATTTAAGCAGATGACCATACCGACGTCGTGGATGCTTGCAAGCTGGTGCAGAATGTGAGCACCCAGCGAGCCAGTCGAGCCGGTCAGTACGATTGTATGTTTGGCAGCACCATTCTGCGACGCAGTCTGAGCAAGGTGCGGATCCCGCGTCTTGATCTGACTCTTGAACTCTTCGAGCATGGCCAACGTGTTGCTGATTTCCGTACGCTGATAATCGTCTTTGTTAGTAGCTTCACCGAGGCTGTGCTTGAGCAAACATCCAGCTAGCGCGACCATGTTTGGATACTCAAAGACGAGGTTGCCGGGAAGGTCGGAAGCTAGCTGCACCCTCTGCCGCAGCAAATTGCGGATGCGAGCAGCCTGTAGCGAGTCGATGCCGAGGTCCATGAAGTCCGCATCCCTCAGCTTGGTCTGCAGATCGGACGCAGAACGTCCAGTGACCTGCGAGACCGCCTCAGCCGCGATGCGAATGCTTGTCTCTTGGTCGTGCAAGGCCACCTTGGGCGTATCAGCAGCCGCGCTGCCGCCAGTCTCGTAGTCCGTATACACCTGATCGATTTCAGCCTCGAAAGCCTTGACCGCCTTGGCACGAATGATGGAACCTTTGTCTGCAGACGGGAACTTGGCGTCTTCGGGCAGCAGCTTGACGAGTTCAGGAATGATCTGCGAGTGAGAAGGCGCTTCCTTGTTGCCAGCCTCCACGGCGGTCCAGACGAGCTTGCTGAGCTGTTGGTGCAAGACATCCTTCCTTTCTGCGTCTTCAGACGCTCGAGTGCGAGCCTCCTGAATTGCGATCTCGGATGGGATCACCAGTACACCGGCTTGCGAGCGACCTGCGCCAAAGACGAGACAGTCGGCAACGTAAGGCGAAGCACGCATCGCGAGCTCCATGGGCACTGGGTTTGTCTTTTCGCCGTTGTAGTGTACCAGCGTATCGTCTGCTCGACCAACGTACTTGTATGTGTCAGGCTTGGTCGGATGAGGAACGAAGAGATCCTTGGTCGCGTACGAGCCGTCAGGACGGTTGGTCTCGAGAAGGCTCGGCCATCCAGCGCCGACAATCAGCTCGAACGGGCCTGATGCATCTGTTCCCCTGTTCTCGAGCTTCATGAACGGCTTGAAGGGTGGCAATGGTCGCAAGTACTCCCACTCTTTATCGTTGGCAAAGTCGCGAAAGCTGCTCATGAGACCACCTGCCTCTGAAGAGCCAAGAGACGTTACCAGAGGAACGTCGTATTGATGAACTAGCTTGTCGCCAATCTCGGTGGGGCACGCCGATCCGGCTGAGTTGACGAGCTTGACGTGCTCCATAGCGCGCAGACCAGCGTCGGTTTCGCAGAGAAGTTTGAGAACGAAGGGGACCAGCGATAGATTTCGAGCCTTGCTGGCTTCGATGGCTGCGACCAGCAAGTCAGCGGAAAGTCGACCATTGTACATGTAGATCTTCTGGCCGGCCCGGACCGCGGACCAGAACATCGAATGCCCATACATGTGGAAGAGCGGAAGTGTTGTGAAGATTTCAGTTGTCGTAAAGGATGCGATTCCTCCTAAGTTCCTGATGGCCGCCGCGTGACTGTACGGTCAAAGTGAGCGATCGCAACACCAAAGGAGAAGTCGTTGTCAGTCAGATCGATAGACGAAAAGCAAAGAAGAGGCAGGTGAGGCTGGTTACTGAACAAAGATCGACTTACGTGAACATATTGGGCTTTGGGAAGCCGGTAGATCCACTAGAGTGAAGACAGTAAGCGGTCTCGGCACTCTCTTGATCGTAGGTCAGAGCCGAGGTGTACTGGCTCGAGGTCATCTTGCCTGCAAGCGACTGCTCAACAGCATCAGAGACCGTTGTCCATCGCAAGAGTTGGACAGAGGCGAGAGCCTGCTCTTCGAGCAGAGACTTCAAGCTGGCTACGGCGTTGGCCTTGTCGGAGCTATACAAGACATTGTTCGTCGAGGTGACTTTGACCAGGTGAGCTAGAGCAGCAGTCGAGTTGTTGGTGGATAGGTAGATGACGGTGTGTCCAAGACGGATCAGAGCGAGAGCGTTGATAGCGTAGTCGAAGCCGCTGGGAGCAAAGAGAGCGACGACTCGGGCCGGCAAGCCAGGCTGCTTGGGAGGCAGCTTGTTGGCGTACGTTGCAGCGACCTCGTTGACAAGCCTGTCTACTTGGCCGTAGGTGTACTCGTCGTACGCGAAAGTCGAGCCTTGATCAGCGCAGCCGGGCTTGGGAACGCAGAGGAACACATCGTCTGCCATGTTCTGAACGCGATCAGCGAACATGGCGTTGAGCGACGGCCAAGGATGAGACGTTGCTGCAATCGACATGATGCTGAGCGTTCGGTTGGAAACTTTGCAACAGAATGGTCGTTGGAGGTGTAGATGGGAAGGTGGATTCGCAGAGATGTTCGAAAGGAGAATGTTTGGCGCAGTGTATCAGTTGATCGACTTGTTGGGGTGTTGGTGTCTACAGTCGTTGACCATCTCTAGACCTTTTAAACATTCTTGCACGCTGACAAGACGAGATTTGCGCTGTACATAGGACGGGCGCCAAGTACCGGGAGGTCGTTGGCATCATTGGCGTCGACAATGTGGTGGTGAACATTTCCAAAGCGCAACTTCTGCGAAAGGCAACGAAGCGCCGCTCTTTGTACCAGGGGCCGTGTTGCAGATCGACTTTCGACCAGGTGAGCCGACATAGCGCTAAAAGCCGTTGCGAGCGGTTCAAGCGCGGCTCGAAGAGTCCGCGAAGCTAAGAACCACGATGATTGCTGACACCAAACGTCTGACAGCGACTTTAAAGACGGCAAAGGGGCTTACGAGCCCAGAGAGACAGCACCATCAGAGCATTTCCGTCGGCAAGTGAGCTCGGCAAAAGCGATTTAGGAGCTAAGCGAGGGTCAATGCGGAGACTAGGTTATTTATGGCTGACGAAGGGCTCCTACGGGGTCTGTGATGCAGCGACGGTGTAATCGCAAGCATCCTGACGGCCAGCTTCGTCGGTCAATTCTTAAGTATAGAGCGATCCGAACGCAAGGTCAAGATGTGCGGAGAATTTGGATCGAAGCAACAGGTTTTCCAACGAAGGTTCCCGACACTCAAATGCCGAAGGCGGAGGTGCGGACAAATCATGCATCTGTCAGCAGCAAACACGACATTCTTGATTCATAGAGGATTCTTTCGCCGCGGAGGTGGAGATGTTTGGGTGCCATTGTTTGACTTCGTCTCGCAGCGGCAATCTCGCTCCTTGCTAGCGCACTCTTGGCAGTTCTTGGTGTTCACCGTCGATCTCACCACTGAAAATGGCGCTGAAGCAGTTGAAGGATCATATATTTCGTGAACGCACGCAGAAGGGGGATAGAGGCTGCTCAATCCTGAATCGAAGCGTCCAAAGTACCCTGCCAAGCAGAGCGCAACAGCAAGAGCAACTTATCCTCCACCAGAGCTCGAGGGTTGGGGTACGGCGCCGAAGCAGCCTGAGCAGCCACTTTGGGTAGGTCCTCCTCTGTCACTCCCAACTCCTTCAACGAGAGCGGCAGACCAGCTTGGTTGGTCAAGGCGGTACGAAGACGCTGAGCGACAGCCAAACCATCTTTCGTCTCCATGGCCTGACCGAAGTAGCCCTTTTGCGCTTCCGTCAGGTGGCCATAGTTGTAGAGCAAAGTGAAAGGCAGCAGGATCGCGTGGGTTTCGGCGTGAGGCGTGTTGAGCATGCCACCCATGGTATGGCACAGTTTGTGATGCAAGCCCATGTGGACGTTGCCAAGCACGGTGCCACACAGCCAGCTGGCTTCCAGTGCATCGGCACGAGCATCCAGGATCGCTTTCTCATCGCTCTGATCGGTGTTTTGCAAGGTGGTTAAGGCGGTGAGCATGGATCGGATGCCTCGGACCGCAAACATGTCGGTGATGGGCGTGGCGTCAGTGGCGCTACAAGCAGAAAGAGAGTTGAGGGTCAGTCTACTTTCGGAAATGACTCGAGAGAAGCGGCTGCTCGACACTCACTAGAGACCTTCGACAGCGTGGGCGATGGCATTCAGACCCGAAGTACAGGTCATGGTGACGGGCAGGGTCAAGGTCAAGCCAACGTCGTAAATGATGGTGCCGGGCAAAATATCCTTGCTCTTGACGGTGGTCTTCCTGCGATTCTCGGTCTGTCCGACCACAGAGGTGGCTTCAGAGCCGGCATAGGTAGTGGGAACCACGATCTGAGGCATACCAGGACGACGAAGAGCGATCGCCTTGGAGAGACCGGTGGTGGATCCACCGCCCAGAGCGATCAAGCAGTCGGCGTCGCCCATGGACTTCATCGCGTCTTCCGTTACCTCGACCGGGGTATGCATGGTAGCGTTGGTGTAGATCGTCACCTTGATAGCGCCATCACCGTGTTCGAGCAATGCGGCGGCTTTCTTGGCCAAGTCAGCTTGGAAGCCAGTGCTGAGGACGAGAGCATGTCGCACTCCCAAGCGTTGGACTTCTTGCTTCAGCTTGCTCTCTAGCGTACCGTTGCCAAAGATGACACGGGCTGGCTTTTGCTCGTGCTCGAAGGAGCGCATTGTGTCAGAAGCGTTTGTGGTTGGTGTGGAGATGCGGATGCTGGTAAAGATGTGGACAAGCCAGATCCACTGTTAAGAGGTTTCTTTGGACCCTGTCTTGAGTTGTACAGCTCCGATCGGACGTCGTTTAACTCCGAGACAAATGGGGCTGCAAGGGCGATTCAGGAATTCAGAAGGACCGCTTCGGCAATCGACTGCTTGCTCAACTCCACCGCAACTTCTTGCCCTCAGCGGAGCGCATTTCGCAGCTGTTGTATGCTCTGTCAGCTCAACGACTCTACCGCGCACACTAAATACACTGTCAGAACGATCCGATTGCATTGAAATAGAAGAGTCAAACGACGGTATGCATGAGTATGGAATCCAAGTACAGAATGGGACGATGCGATAGCCGTCTTTACTTGAGATCGGCAGGCAGACCACCGTCGAGCCAAATCTTGGCGGCCTGGAGCAGTGCATCGTGTTCGGGACCGCGATGACCGGGCATGTCGCGCTTGACCTTGAGCGGTGTGTCGGTCTTGCCCTTCATCGAGATCTCTTGGCAGTAGCCGAGGTAGCGGTAACCGCTGGGGAAAGTGGCAAGCAGATCATCATCCAGCTCGGGCACCTTGCGAGGATCGACGGGAATGAGCTTGTCCTTCTCGTACCAGTGACGAACCAGCTTAGCACCCCAACTTGGTGTACCGTCGGCAGCGGTGTATCGCTCAAAGAAGAAGCAGAAGCGGCAGTCCGACTCTGCATCCACTTCGACACCATTGAGCGAGAAGCGCTGGGTGATGGTCGCCTTCATCTTGCAAATGGCGCGGTTGTCGAGAAGATCGACCGAGGTACCGTGGATACGATGCATGATGAAGGCGCCGCTCTCCATGCTGGCTTTGCTGGCTTGGATGAAGTCTTTGATGTGGGTCTTGCCTGTCCAAGTGGTGTAAACGTAGGCACCGTCGGGATGGAAGATGGACTCGAAGTTCTGCCATTCACGAGCATCGCGGTACAAAGGCCATCCCTGAGCCAGTTCGACGATTCGCCAGCGTTCCAAGGCCAGATCGACGGGGCCGTTGTTGCGGATGGCTTTGTCAGGACGTGTGTTGGCTGGCAAGCCAGAGAGTGGGACCTGCTCGGTAGACATGGTGCGAATGATTTCGGATCGACCTTGATGATGGCGAGACGGAAGAAGATCCAAAGTGGAAGTGTGAGTCCTTTATTGCTTCGGCGGAGGTGGGGTACAGCAGGCGCTTTAGTTGCTATTACCCGTGTTTTCCGATGTCGAGTACCCCGCATATCATCCAATTCCGTCAGTCGGAGGTGAATCAAGTCCTTTTCGGCCTTCAGTGAGTGTACTGCATCACACCTAGGCGAGTCCCGGAAGAAAGTTGCTCCTCGCCCTCCGGATCCATTTTCAGCCAGAGGGCACAAACGCTAAGTACGTCGAATCCACAAAGCCGCGATGCGAGCGCGATACCAAAGTGTCAGGACCTTGCTTGTTCGCATAACTTTACACCTTTGTGACTTTGTGTTTGCGAAAAGCTCTCACAAGCATTAAGATACCGCTACTCGGGCTATCAGACTCAGACCTGTAAACAACCTCGTGCAGTCGCAATAGCATGAACTTCCAAATCGCACTTGGCCACCTTGAGCGAGATCAGACGTATCACAATGACAAGAGCGTGAGGGATTCGAAATTGCAGGTCGAACAGGGGTTACGTCTTGATGTCCAACATTGACTTTGCCATCGTCCTAGCCATCTCCTCGACTTTGGCCCCAATCGGACCCTCATCACCTGCTTTGACCGAATACGGAATGGGATCAAAGCTGTCCTTGCCATCAGCGAAAGCTTGAGCGGTTGCAGCCCACATCCTCGCTTGGGCAAGCCCTTGCTCGACCATGGCTTCCACTCCACCGATGGCTGCCCATCCCATAGACCCCGCCATGGTGAGCAAAGGAGTTTGACGCGGCTTGTAGCACATATCCAAAAAGGGGCGTCGCTTGGGTAGAGGCAAAGGCACGAGTGTTTCGCCATTCGTAGTTGTGGAAAGGGGACGAGACGAGGTTACTTGAGAAGCAGATGGCGCAGGGGTGGAGAAGAACTTCTCGGCCAGAGTATAGACCATCTTTTCAGAATCCGTCTGTGGCGTGAACGCTGGAATGGCTCCTACTGCACAAGCGATCGCACCCAGTTGTCCACTTTGTCGCTTCTTCTCTTCTTCCTCGTAAGCCTCGATGGATCGAAGGGGACGAAGATCAAGGGATGCACCGAAGTGGTCGACGACCGCCTGCGTCTCGTCGGCATCTCTGTTGAGTAGATAGATGGGCGAAAGGCCGAGCTGCGAGACAGCATAGACAGCCGATCGGCAAGTGCCTCCGGAACCAATGATAAAGGCAGAGTACGTCCTTCCATCTTCGTCTCTGGGGAACACAAATCTAGCTTTGTACGGCAATTGCGGATCGAGGTATTTGGTGATTCTGTCTTCGCCGTTGGTCTCCGCCATACCTCTAAGAAGAGCGTGAGCGATACCGAGATAGTCCGTGTTGGTTCCGATCATCTTCCTGGGTTGTCCGGCGGGTTGAGGAGTGGCGATGATTGTGTTGACTGTCTGGGTTGCTTTGGCTGCTTCGCTCAGTTCGTCAATCACGCCCTGTTCGCCCAGATTGGCAGTGACGGCTACCTTGAGGGGCATGGTGACTCCCGCGCCTGCAAACAGCGGATCTTGGCGAACGAGGGATCGGAAGTGAGGCGCATCGACGGATTCCGTATCCTTGAGCGTGTAGGATGGATAGAAAGTCTGAGATTCGGACCCAGGAAAAGCGATCGGTGCGATGGACTGCAGCATAACATTTTGAAATGCTGGGCTGGCAGAGTGAGAGATCGGGAAGCCAAAGAGGTAGTAGCGTCGAGCGGATGCGGCAATCTGTTCGGGTGTTGGATGCGGTGGTGGTGTGATCACTGCGGTTGGCGAGGCAGACGAGGCAGCCTTGGCAGAAGGGGCCATTTTGGCATCGCCAGAGTTACTGACGAGGGTGCCGACCGACATGGCGAGCTCAAGGATTGGGATGCGCCAAAGGAGGAGATGCTTTGATCAAGCGAAAGCAGGTTCGGTCAGATGAAGGGGGTATAAGTGTTGTCTTCGGCAATGCGAATGACACAAAGCCACGATTAGCCGTGTCGCCGTAGCCGTGTGGGGAAAGACAGGGTGTCCCTGGAAGTAGGTGCAATACGTGGCGCAGCGGTCCAGTGTTCTCCAGTAGAAATGCCGGCTACGGAGGAAGAGAAGGCTCGGAGACCGTACCGTCGTACGAGTGCGAGTGGTCAAAGGAGTTTGCGGGGAAACGAAGGTGTTGGCGATTTTCGGCTGCTCTGCAGTCAACTGAGTCATTCTACAAATGTACGACGGAATTCGGTCGGAGATGGAGACCGGTCAACCACGGGAACGCTCGCTGGCACAAAGCCGAGTTTCGAACTCAGCTTCATCTCCGGATTTTGTGTGGACTCTGTGTTGCCGACGCCGGCCAATCAGCAGCCCGCTAACGATGTACAATAGGTACTTCCAACCTAGTTTTCGATTTGACGGCGTTACAACTGTGAAGGTTCCTGATGCTCGATTTTGCGTCTCCTCAGACAACGTGGAAAAGGGCGCATGTGGGGTCCCCGCATCTCGTGTCGCACAGCGTAGCAGTGCTCGTACCTTACAGGTACAGTACCTGTACTGTAGCTGTTGCGATGTCGACCCCGCTTCGTTCCCGCTTTTCTATAAATCCGTCCCCACGATCCCATTCCTTCGTTGAGCCTATCCCCCGTCTTGCCTTTCACTCTCACCTCCTCCTCAAGCAGCGCATCAAGCAATACCCACTATATCGAACACTGCTCGTCGGTCGTGTCTAGATACCCTTTCGCTGTACGACCTTGTACTTCCCCAAGCTTCGCCCCAGATACCCTTTCGCTGTACGACCTTGTACATCACCAAGCTTCGCTCCCCATCCCTCGATCCTCAACATGGGTTTCCTCAAACGAAACGAAGACAGGCCTACGCCAAAGGAGGTGTACAACTGGCGCCTGTGGGCGCTTGCCTTCCTCGCTTCGTTCGCCTCCATCATGATCGGCTACGACAGTGCCTTCGTGGGTGGCACCCTTGCCCTTCCTTCGTTCGTCAAGTCGTTCGGCAAGCTCAACGCAAACACCTCGGGCAACCTCGTTTCGACGTACCAGGCTGGTGCCTTCTTCGGCTCTTTCTTGGGCCACCCGCTCGGCCACTTCTTGGGCCGTAAGAGGGGTCTCTTTGTCACCGCGCTCATCTTTGTGGTCGGCGCCACCATCATGACCATCGCGACTCCCAAGACCCACCTCACCCCCATCTTTGTCGGTCGTGCCATCGCAGGTGTCTCCATCGGCGCCGCTTCCAACCTGGCTCCCATGTACATCTCTGAGATCGCACCCGCGCCAGCGCGTGGTCAAGTCATCGGCATGTGGGAGATCGGCTGGCAGACGGGCGGTATCGTCGGCTTCTTCATCAACTACGGTGTCATCGAGACCCTCCCTGCCAACGCCAAGCAATGGCTCATTCCGTTTGCTGTGCAGCTCATCCCTGGTGGTATGCTATTGATCGCCAGCTTCTTCTTGGTCGAATCCCCACGTTGGCTGCTCTCCAGAGGTAGGATCGAAGAAGCCCGCAAAAACCTTTCTTACATCCGCCACCTTCCCGCCGAACACCCTTATTTTGTCCAAGAGTTTGCCGAGATGAGCATGGCCATCGAAGAGACCAACAGGGCCGCTGGCGGCGACTCCTACCTGGCTCCCTTCCGTTACGTCTTTGCTCGCAAGCACCTCGTTCGTCGTCTTGCCTTCGGTAGCAGTCTCTTCATCTTCCAAAACGGTACTGGCATCAACGCGATCGTAAGTCACCTTTGCACGAATCTCGCGAAAACAAAGTCCGGAGGTCTGTGTGACCTAGCCCACGACTTCATTTCATTGCAGCGCAGTTCAGTAAATTTTTCATTATTGTCTCGAACATCGCACTGACATTTGTTTTCTTCTCCATCTCCTCATCCCCCCCGATAGAACTACTACAGCCCTACCGTGTTCAAAAGTCTTGGTATTGTAGGAACATCGACAGGACTGCTTTCTACAGGCATTTTTGGTGTGATCAAGATGATCGGCTCAGCTTTCTTCATTTTGGTGCTCGTAGAGACGGTGGGTCGACGACGAATCGCCATGATCTCTTCGAGTGGTGGCGCTGTCGCCATGTACTACCTTGCAGGCTACATTGCCATCGCCAAGCCTGCGCTGCACAAGAAATTGACCATCGACGGACCTGGTACCTCGGCGCTTGTCTTCTTCTACATCTGGACCAGCTTCTACAGCTTTGGATGGAACCCCCTGCCCTGGGTATACGGCTCCGAGGCCTTCGATAACACTGCCCGACCGGTGGCGCAAGTGTTCATGGCTGCCAGCAACTGGCTGTACAACTTTGCCATTTCGCAGGCGACGCCGCACATGTTCCTCAAGATGGGATACGGTGTCTACCTCTTCTTCGCGTCTTGCATGGTGGTCAGCGTGGTCTACGTGTACTTCCTGATGCCCGAAACCAAGGGCATCCCCGTTGAGGCCATGGACACGCTGCACGAGAAGCGCCCAGTCCGTCACGCCAACCAGCTCGTCATGGAGGAGCTTCGAATTAAAGCGGCGGAACGAAGCGGTCAAACCGTTCTCAACCACTACGCGGCGGACGATGCGTCGAGCAGCAACGACGAGAAGGCTGCTATGAACGAAGTCAAGCTCAACACTGCTTAGAGCGACACCTGTGTTCGACTCAAGTTTTGTACTCATCGCTGAGGGGTATCCTCCGCTTATTTTTTAATGCCTGAAAATGTACAAGGGATTTGATGCCGTGTGACTGAGGCTTTGCCTTGTCTTCTGTCGATCGAGTTGACAGTTTGGTGCGAGTGCGTTACAGATCTTGTTCTGAACAGCGACTTTGACTTGGGATCAATCTTCATCGCTTCCACTTGCGGAACTTGGCTTGTTCTCATTGCAATTGTCGACACCGTATGAACTCGCAGTTGAGGGATGTGGGCCGTGTTTGACATGGGCCGAAACGGCCCATGTCAGAAAATGTGGGGAAATTCCAAAAATTAAATTATTCCTTTTTTTAATGAAACTGTGGCCCACTGCAAGTCCAATGCGACTCTCCTTTTTTGCTTCGTGACCTAACGTGTCGTGCGTAGTCGCGGTCCAAAAATTTACTGCTTCTGCTGTGGAGATTTTTTTTTTTCCAGAAATTCAACGCCAGCGGTGAATCCAGCTAGGGTGCACTGTTTCGACGCCAGCGTCGAATTTAGTCTCACTCATCACACAAACTTTGAGCTGCCATATCTTGGCTGAATTTGCATCTTTTGGAGCACGGATTGCCGGATAATGATCTCCTAGCCTAAGAGCAGGCCAACATCAGCTCTTTGAGCATGTTTCAGCGGCTTATTGACCTGTTTGTGCAGTTCAAAAATGGTGAGATGACAGCCAAAAAAGCGAGAATTTTGGACTGCGACTACACACAGACCGCGACTACGCACGACACGTTAATGCTTTTTTTAGGTGACATGTCAGACATGGATATTGACCTGCTTGAGGAAACAAGCGACAGCAGCGAGGCCAAGCAGTAGCACGACAGGACGCTTCTTTGTTTCTTTGTGACCCTCTCATTCCACAACATGACTGCTGTGCTTTTCAGGATGACAGAGAAGACACGGGTATGGACCCGCAAGGTCAAGCAGTAGCTGTGATCCTCATAACATGTCATTATTGCTGACGACACCGTCACGAACAGACCTTCCCGCGTCATAGCTGTACCTAGCCCTCGCACACCATCAATCCACGCGCACCCTTCAACTCTCGCAGCGTCGACTGTAGCACTCGTAAGTCTCACTCAAACAATCTCAGCAATCTCAGCAGTCTCGCATCGCAGCTAGCAACAACATCAGCTGACAGCGCTCAAGAGGAAACCCGATCGGAATGCAGTTCTCCGGAGCTCCAAGATCAGCGGTTCGCTTACCAACTAAGTACTTGGCAAAACTAGGCGTCAAAGCGATCACACGTTTGCGCTAGGTGCGAACGACAGCTCGGTAAGTGTAGCAAAGCGAGGGCGGTAAGGGAACGTTGCATCTCGCGATCGACGGTAGAACATAGCCGGGGTTTGGTGTGGGGATAGGGAGAGAGGCTCGGTTGACAGATGCAGATCTGTGCGGGGGAGAGGAAGATGTCTGCTCGAAGGGTACGCTATTGGTAGAAGCGAGCTTCGAAAGCCGGCAGAGAAGAGCCAAAAGAGAAGGATTCTCGACATCGTCATGTGCGTCGCAGTGAGGAGGGAGAGGAAGCAGCAGGCTGTGAGGGAGGCCTTTGTCTCGACTGCAGCGTGTTGCACACCACGCAATGCAAGATCTGCGCCTGCTTGGTGTATGGGAAAGAAGCAACGGTTACAAGTTGACCTGCTCGGCTAACGGGTTGAGGCTGAATGCACGTCGTACAAGCGAGAGGGGGCGAACGCTTGTTTGTCTTGTCAATTGTCAAACAGGGTTCCTGTCAGTGTTGCTCGGCTAAAGTCCTGAAGCTGCAGATCGCAATCTTGTTCTCGAATGTCTGCTTTGCCACAATGTACCATTGTATCGAACAGCAAGCGAGATGCGAAACAAAAAGGCGTGGCGTGAGGTGTGGACGCAAACAAAAGCGACCTTCTCGGATCGAAATTTGGCATTTCTGCAATCGACGATCTGTCCATCTTGAAGCAAAAGAGAATTGTCGCCTTGACGCGGAGCTCTAAAGCGTTTGAAATGGGGGCGGAAACAAGTGGTAGGCCCCACAGGCACGAGATTGCGGTGGCGTGGATCGAATGGCGGTCCCGCTTCTGTGCATGAATGTTGCTGTCAGAAGACGAATTGTTTGTTGAAAGAGCGGTACGATGGAATCAGACCAAGGACAAGCACGTTTTCAGCCCGTCCCGAAACAGCCAACCTGCACGCAGCACGCTGTAGGGTGTATCTGGCCGATGAACGACGCTAAAGTGCAAGATTGCAGATCACGTTGTCAATGGAAAAAAGGGCGCTAACGACGTTGTATTTTCCCACAGGCAGCGCCCGATGCAAGCTAAGTGAGAGGGGGTGTATGGGAACCACTTTATGTGTGCCAAGCGCAAAAAAGGGATCTGCTTAGGTCTAGCCCGCTGCACGATGCACGATGTACGATGCACAATGCACAATGGACAGATAGGCGCTTGTTGAATGGACTAGTTTTGCCGGTGGTGATTGTGACGGTGGATAAATATGGCAAGCTGCAATGGGACAGCAAGATGCGAGCGCGACGACGCAGCTCGGCGTCGATCCTCGAACAGCTGGGGACCGAAGTGGACAGTCGTGAAGCGGTGTACTGTAGCGGGTAGACAAGCGAAGTTCCGTTGGACTGAGAGATTAGCGGGATCGACAGGAACCATTTGGGCGATCAACCAACGCTTTTGATTGAGCTGAGTAAGAGGACTGAGCTGACTGAGCCGCGCCCAAACGTGCAAGGTTTTCAAGATGGAAAAATACACATGCTGGTTTCGCGCCCTTGCAGCTGCAGCCTTGTCGAAAAGGCAAAAAAAATTGCTAAGCGAAGTGTCGGTGTTCCTTTGATGAATAGAAGCTTTTTTCTAAGCGCAAGGTTTCAGCGCCTGTAATCGTCGTACCGAAGCCGCTAATGCACGTCTTTTGCAGCTTGGTTGCGCTGCTTTCACTTTGGATTCTGCCTTTGTTCCTTTTTGTCTCAGACGTTGCGTGCGCGCGCGCGCGAGTGGAAAAGTGTTGGTTTCACTTCTTGCGAGTCGCTTTCAGGCTAGGTTGACACGGGCCTGCCCTTTGTCCTTTGCCCTCAGACGATGCTGGTGTGCGAGAGCGTAGCGTGTCTCAGGTTCCGCAGGTTTCACAATTGATCTAGATCAAAGGCACCGCTGCGAGATTGGCACGGGTTGTCCGATTCATTGCTGCGAATAGTGCTTTCGCTGCCAGACTAGCACACTTGCATCCGAACGCCGATGTTGGCTTCCGTTGAGCTAGCTGCAAGAAGAATCATTTTGGAAGAGCGTTGAGTGCAGTGCTGTGCTGATCAGCGGGGAACACGGACAATCGGAAAAAAAGGCAATGGGAGTGGGCGGAGGCGAATGGGACGTGCATGGTTCTCAAGCAGGCCGAGCCAATTTGCAGAGCGCGAATCTCGAATCGAGTCTGCATCGCCAAATCAGGCCACAGCTTGGGCTTGCTGCAGCTGTCACTCGTCTGTCAAAGCCTTTTTAGTCCTTGCAAACGCACAAAAGCCTTCTTCCGTTTTGCTTCCCGCCCTGCCGCGTATTTTAGCCGACTAATTTTTCCACAGAAAAAAAGAGACCCTGAACGCACAGCTGATTTGCAGCGACTCAGCCGTCAAAAAGCAGGCATCTGAGCAGAGGAAGCGCGCGTCCACGCACCACAACGCCCGCTCTGTGCCTTGGTCGGCTCTTTACTCCGACAAGTGTCGACCTTTGTTGCGGGACCCTTGTCGGCGCTGCCGGTGCTGCTGCCGCTGCTCAGTATCGGAACACCGCGAGTCTAGGCTTTCGAGTGTGAGTGTGATTGTGATTGTGATTGTGATTGTCACTCTTCTGTCTCCTTGCATTTGTGTGATTCGGATCGAGATGGGCTTGTTCCTCTCTCGCTTTGCTGCTGTACGCTACGGATAAGCTCGAACCTTGGCTTGCTTTGCCGCACTTGCAACGTCTACTTCAGCCAAACACGCACGCACAAGCCAGACCTTCCATATAATCACCCTCAACTCTCACTCTCGGATTGTCACGGCTCAGTCCATCTTTCGTCATCCTCTCTCTCGTCTTCCAATCACCACCATCTCCTTCACGCCCAACCTCCATCGAAGCGCCTCCCTGCTCTCATCTTGCTGCAAGGACGCTCGCCAACATGAACGCCTTCTCCCATTCATTGGGTCGACTCCAGTCCATGCGCAGGCGAGAATCAAACAAGAAATCCGTACAGCCCATCGACGTCGATGCTGCAAAGCAATACCACCATGCTGGCCCGTCCTCAGCTGCTTCTTCCAGCTTGCTTACACCAAGACCTCGTCACTACCGCACCAGCAGCAACAACAGCAACACAACATCTCCAGCGACCCCCGCTGCTTCCACTTTCGCATCGGCACCATCCAGCGCACGCATCGTTTCCTCACCAACCTTCGTCTCATCCTCGGCTCTCGCACCAGCAAATGCTGTCCACGCCGGATTCGATGCACTCACTCCTCCACTCAGCCCAGTACACCCCAACAGCGCTGCAGCCGCACAAGCGACCAAGTCGCCCCTCCGTCGAGCGCTCTCTCGCACCTTCTTCTTTGCAAGCGGTCATAGCAACGCCGCAGCCAACGCTCAGCCCACCACTCCTCGCATCTCGTCTCCCATCCTAGTCGCAGCGGACGCTACAACCGTTCGCGCTCCTCGTCCCGCTAGACCCGCTCGCCCGGCAACTTCCCCCGCATCCGAATTCTCGCCTCAAATCAACGCTTTCGGTTTTGCCGCTCCCACCATGAGCCGCTCTCAAACTAGCGGACCCATTGTCATCACCCCACCTGCGGATGTTGCCACCCGACGACGCAGCCGCACCCTCATGCCCTCCGCAACGCTCGCTGACAGTGCCACCGACAAGCCTGCCGCCTCTCGACGCTCCATCTCCTGTACCTGGTCCATGCGATTCTCTCGCACCCCTTCACCCATTCCCATCACAACTAGCGCCACCAGCGCCACCAGCGCCCCTGATGCTCCCTCGTCCATCAGCTCGCCTCCTACGTCGCTTCGATCCATCCGACAGAGGCATGCGCGCAAGTCGATCTCGTCCATCTTCGCATCCTCTCCCTCTACTGTTGCCAGTGGCGCACACGAGTCCACTCAGCCCAGCTCAAGGTCCAGCACCACCGACTCCTCCCATCTGCTCTCCTTGCGACGTCGCTTGGTCCGCCGTGCCTCGGAAGAGTCTTTCCATTGCCGAGGCCCAGGCTTTGACGCCCCACCCGCCGCCGACACTAGGCCAAGCATGGAGCATGACTCTTTCGACAAACCCATCTTGCGCTCTTGCCCTCCCACCGCCATGCCTCGCTCCGTCTCGCTCAACTCTTGCACGCATCCTGCCATTCCCTTGGCGAGCGGTGCAAGACGTATGAGCGACTTTACTATTACTTCGTACAGAGAGCAAGCCAACGCTATCATCGGCGCACAACGTCACGTCCAGGATATCCTCAGCGAGACCGAGTCCGAGGACGAGTCCGAACAGGCGCTCGCTGGATTGGGTCTCGTCAGTCCTCTACCCGCCACGCCTCGTGTCCTGCCCAAACGCCTCTCGGTGACATCCCAGATCTCGCTCACGGACAGCATTCCCTCTTCCGTCCCTTCGTCTTCGTCTACTCTTTCGCTCTCTTCGGTTGAAAACCAACTCAACTCGTCGTGGCCCGATATCCCTACCATGCAGAATTGGTTCTCGACCTGTCCTCCAACGCCGCCTTCGTCGATTCGCCTCCAGCTCGAGTTCCGCTCGCTGCCACCGCCATCGCCCGCGCTGCTTTCGTCCACCACCAACGAGATGGAGGAAAAGAAGCCTAGACCCCTGTCTGGGATCTTTATCTCGTCCAACTCGTCGGTGCTCGACCTCAAAGAGACCATCGCCACTCGAATGCGTGAACAGGGATACCGACTGTCGCCCAAGAATCTCACTCTGATGCTGCATCTCAACGAAGACGTCCGATCTCACTCCAAGACTGCGCTGGGGTTGAAGCTGTCGGCGTACGGCAAGAATCCTGCCAAAGTTCTCGATGATAGCAGCAGGCTGCTCTTCGAGGAAGGAGCGCAGGAGGAAGATTTGGTCGTCGTCGATTGCGATCCTTCTCACGTTCTTTGGAGCATCTAGCTCCGTTCACTACTGGCTACCTATAATCGCTTCCCATTCGTTCGTCGTCCTTTGCATACCCTCATTTCTAGCATCTCATTCGCTGTATACAAGATACCGTTCGCTTTTTGCAATTCATCCGAGCTCGTTCGAAGCAGCATCTGGTTGGGTTGGTGATTGAGCGCTTTGAGATTGAAGACCGACGAGGGGATGATGGTGACGAAGACCTTGCCAAAATTTCAAATTGTTAGACCGGTGACATTGTTTTGTGGTAGGAAAAAAAGAAGGCCGTTTTCCGAAGATGAACGGGACTTGAAACCCTTCCCCACAACTTTGGATTGGTAGCTGCTCGACCTTCACCAACTTTCGCATCGCAACGATGCCACCCAAGGCATCCGCACGAGGGCGCACCCCGCACCGCGAAGAGAAGGAGCCCGACGAGCCGTTCCATCCCGCCGCGGATGCCGCCACCTTTCGCGACCTGCTCATCTTCGAGGAGCGACTCAAGCAGAATGCGGCGCGGCTGCAGGCGCGCAAGCGCAAGTACGAGATGCTGCTCTTCGGCTTCCTCTGCTTCATCCTGTGCCTTTCGTACCTGGTTCTGGTGTGTCCGAGGACGTCGGTGTTTCTGCAGTACACGCTAGCGGCGGTGTTGATGATCTGTCTGACGACGCTGTTTCTGTTCTTTGCGAGCGGGATGCATGCGGAGCGCATACGGTCGGCGAACAAGTTTGTGCCGCAGGCGAACCGGAGTCTGCGCCACTTCAACATGCATCTTAATACGAGGAGGGGGAGTGTGCAGAATAGTAGAGGCGAGCTGGTGTTCAGCAGCAAAGTCGGGGTGGAGTTTAGGGAGGGGTACGAGCGGTACAGGGCGGCGTTCGAACGGAGGAGGGCGGAGAAGATCGCGGCCAAGAGGGCGATGTCGTGGAAGAGGTGGTTCGATTTCGCGTTGGGCAAAGAGGGTGCGAGCAGCAAGTACATCTCTTCGACCTCGAGGGGGGCGGAGGTGAGGACGAGGACGGCGAGAAGCAGCAAGGGGAGGTCGACCGGAAGGGCGGCGAGAGCGTCGATGAGGGCAATGCCGCAGGAGGCAGTGGGTGGAGAGGCAAAGACGGCATTGCGAGCGAGAGGAGTCCTGGACGATCTGAGCGATACGCTGAGCGAAGGAGGAGCGAGCGACGTGGTGAGCGACGGGTTGAGCGAGGAAGGCGCTTCTCTGTCCGGTCATGAGCCATCATAGAGTATTGTAGCATAGCATAGCATACAACATCACTACTTTGAAGCGTTTCTCCTCCCAGCGTGAAATTTCACGGCGCCGTCGGTGTCTGTGCGCGCTTTATTTTTTTGAGTTGCAAGCAAAGTGGAGGAAGAAAGCGCGGGTCATGAGCTGTCTCACATCGTTCCTTCCTTCTCAACAACCACACGCACACACACACACCACTGTTGGGCCCGCCATGGAGACCACCTGGGCCCCGCTCGTCCCTACCACAAAGGGCTCAGGAAGGATCAGCACAGATGCTTCGACGCCAGCAACGGCAACGGCAGCTTCGGGCAACGTCAACAATGTCTCGCTCGATCCTTTTTCGATAGGTACTCTTCCGTCGACGGTGGTGCAGCGCATACTCAGCCATGTTGCGGTCGCAGATCTGCCCAACTGTGCGCTCGCAGCAAGACCGCTCGCTCGGTTTGTAGCCGACGAGCGGTTGTGGGCTCAAAAGCTGGCCGCTCTGCAGTACAAGCAGGTGCCGGGGCGACCTCTTCGGTACAATCCGGACTTGTCGACGGTTCCATCAGCTCGTTCAGAAGCAAACAAAGATGATGCTCGGCCGAATCGAAAGAGCAGCGTCAGCTCAAGTGGTGCCCGAGGATCGACCAGCAAACCGACCACCAGCAGCACCCACGACCAGTTCGGCAGCAGCAGCAGCAGCAACGACGACGAATTCGGCGACTTTGAAGCCGCCACCATCGCCAGTCCGGACGACGACGAGAGCTTTGGCGGCTTCATGTCGTCCCCCTCTGCCTCCTCCTCGAAGCCGAGCCAGTCGGGGCAGAGCTTCTCGTCCGCGCCCGTGTTCTCGTACCGAGCCGAGTCGAAACTTCCCATGCCCAGCACCGACCCGGATTCGGCGTACCAGACGTTCAAGCGCATCGCCGTCTCGCTCAAACCTTTCGTGCAGAGCCTGCTGTTCGAGACGTCGCCGACGACGTCGTTGGTGTTTACCGACCCGGGGTTGTCGTCGCTCTCGTCGCAGGCGTACGTGGTGTGCAACGTGGCGCGGTTCACGGGGCCGCTGGTGCTGGGGTCGTTTGCCCGGGTGAAGGGTGCAGCTGCGGGGGGTGGGGACGAAAACGAAAACAAGGATGCGTACGATCAGGATCGGTGGAGGTTGCGCATGTCGATCCGGGAAGCGGCGGATTACCTGGAGGGCGTGCTGCTGTCGGCGTTCGAAGGGGCGGATGCGAGGAGGACGGATGCGCTGCGAGCTGGGGAGCGCGGGATGGAGGTGAGCAAGGCGGTGGAGCGGGCGGAAGCCGACATGCGCGAGCATGCGAGGTTGATATGGAACCTCGCTGCTTCCACGACAGAGGCATCGGCGCAGGCAGGTTTGGGAGTTGGGTTGGAGGGCGACACTCCCAACTTCCAAGCCATCTTGGACCACCCTGGCTCCGCCGCCGCCCTCAGCTTCCTCGAAAAGCAGGACGCCCTGTTCAAGAACACGACGCATCGACCCGAGGCCAACTTTACGTCCACCACGCCCACGCAGTCCCGCCCGGCGCTCGACTTCACCGCCATGGACGCGTTCATGGCCGACACGCTCGCGAGCCTCGCCAGCCACGGCGCGTTGGTCGCGCGCGTCTTCCCGGCGGAGCAGCAGGTGGTGCTCGCCTTCGCCAGCCGCGTCGCCAACGAGGTGGTCGGCGAGTACGTCAACGCGGTGCTGGCGAGGGCGCGGAGCGTCGACGTGCACGTCTACCTGCAGGCGGCGGCGGCGACGTTTGCGCAGGCGCTCAAGATGGTCGATGTGCTGGAGCGGATCGAGCCGCGCGATGCGGGGTGCGTGACGGCGGGGCGGTGCCGCGGGATCGTGCTGGGGATGTTCGAGGGGCATCTGGGCGAGTATCTGCAGGAGGAGAGGGAGTGGGTGCGCGGCGTGATGGAGAAGATGTGCGATGGAGAGGAGGAGGCGGAGGCGGGGAAGGCGGGGTCGAGGGGGAGGGTCAAGGCGGCCAAGACGATGGATACGGCGTTCTTGGCCAGCAGCAATCCGGCGCAGGTCAAGAAGAACGTGCTGAGCGGGTTCAAGGATGTGCTGCTCATGCCGGTGACGGTGGTTCCGAGGGCGGCGGGGGCGGTCGGAGGCGCGGTGATCAGGACTGCGGGGACCGGGTTGAGTCAGCTGAATCCGTTAAAGTGGCAGGGGAGCTCGGCGGCAGCGGGTGGGAGGAGCGGATCGAGTTCGGTGGTGGGCACGCCGCAGCGGTCGGGAACGCCGGCGGTGGGAGGAGGAGGTGGTGGCAATGTGGCAGCGGCCGCGAACAACGGGTATGTGGATTTCAGCAAGGAGGTGTTGGGCGGGCCGGAGGGGCATGTGATTGGGGATGAGAGCGACGACGAGGAGGAGGAGGAGCGGAATGAGAAGGGGGATGGGTTTGGAGAGTTTGCGGATTCTGGTCGGAATGAGTGGGATGAGAAGAGCCATGATGCGAATGGAGCCGGGTGGGATGGGTCGGCTACTGTCGAGGTTGAAGAGTGGTCGGCGACCGGCACCACTGCCACCACTGAAAAGCCTTCTTCAGCTCCAACCACGACCACATTGTCTCGATCTGAAGCCATCGCCGAACCTCCGGAACACCCTTCAACCTCGGCACCGCGCAATCGCTTCTCCTCCCTCCAACTCCTCCTCTCCCTCGACACCGCCCTTTCTCTGATCCAAGTCAACCGCGAATCGCTCAAACGAGTCGAAACGTTCCTCGTCTACCCTTCGCACACCGCCAACGGCCGCCGCGTGCTCGAGGAGATGGAGGAGATCTGCCTCTCGCTCTTCCAAGTGCTGTCCGAGCGGCACATCGCACCTGGGTTCGCGCGCGCTTCGTCGGCGATCTCGCAGTGGAACCCGCTCTCCGACACGGAGGGTGGTGGTGCGGAGGAGGAGGAGGTGCTGCCGCTGGTGCAGTTTTTCGAGCTCACGCACATCGCCGATACGATTTCGCAGCTGTGCTCGGTGTACTTTTCGCAGACGATCGTGGCGACGGTGAAGCTGGATACGGACGATTTTCTGAACCCGGTGATACGGGCCAAGAAGCTGTTCGAGGCTGGGTTGGACGAGGCGGTGGCCGAGGGGTTGAGCGTTTCGGTGGATCTGTTGATGAAGCGCGCCGAGTGGATACTGTTTTCGCGGCGCGATCCGGGGGATTACTCGGGGAGTAGTGTAACCGCTCTCGGTTCGGCGACGGCTGCTACGACGGCGGTGATCCAGCTGCTTCGTTTCCACTGCGGCCTGCTGGTAGGCGCGACGGATCGCGAGATCTTGGATCTGTTCCACACCGAAATCGCACTCCGCCTCTTCGCCATCCTCAGCAAACACTTGAAATCGCTCACCATCTCCCAAACCGGCGCCTTCCAGCTCATCTCGGACCTCAACCACCTCTCGTCGTTCATCGCCAGCCTCCGATCCAAAGACCCCGACATCCCCCGCTTCTACACCAGCCTCAAAGTGCTAGCCAACTACTTTATCGTCGACGGCAAGGAGCTGATCAACCTGTTAAGTAGCGCGAGCAAGAGGGGCGAGGTGGGCGAGTTCGTGTTCGGCCAAGAGGAGCTGTACGAGTTTCTCAAGTGCAGATCGGACTGGAAGGCGATCGAGAGGGCCGTGGAGGGCGAGATTTTCGGGTTCAAGGTCGGCGAGGATTGCGTTATCGCTTAGCAGTCACTTAGAAAGCCTTGATTATTTATGCCATGGAAGGAAAGAGTAGACAGCGGAAACGTTTCAGGGTGTCGGTGTGCGAGTGTGGTCGATGTGTATGGTCAGCAAGAATTCACGCGGCTGGATCGCATGAGATCGAAAAAAAAACAACTTTTTTGCGGGGAGAGATGGTGCGAAACATCTGAGAAAGCTTTTTTTGGTATGTGTAAAGATGGCAATCCTGGAGAAAAGGGCGCTCCCGATCACTGCTTCCCGTTCGACTCGGCAGCATCGACCGCGGTCGCAATCACCTCCTCAGGCCTCGAGATGTTGCTCAGCGCCGAGAGCACCGCCTTCAAACTGGCCGTGGTGATATCCACGTCGATACCGACGCCCCAGAATCCTTCGGCCTTCTTCTCGCCCACCTCCTGCTTCCTCGCGGGATCGATCAGCTCGACGTAACTCGCCGCTTGAGCCTTGGACCCGTTGCCACCAGCGCTGGTCGAGAGGCTGCTCGACTTGGTGATCGCGTGCTCGCTGTACTCCCTGATCTCGGCCTTGACGCCGAACGTCGACTCGATAGCGTCGAGGAAAGCCGAGAGCGCGCCGTTGCCCGTCCCCGTCAACTCGTGCGTCGCGCCTTGGTGTACGACTTTACCGGTGAACCTACGCGGGCGAGGGGTCGACAGACCGCTCTCGTCCTCCGACGTGATGCTGCTCGCCAGATCGTCCGAAAGCGAGTAACCCCTCAGCGCGAACCTGCCCTCGTTGCGACCGGCAGACAGCGACGGCAGGTGATACGTCTGGGTGAAGATGCGCGTAATGTCCTCCGTGATCATCTCCTTACCCGTGCGATCGGCGACCTCCTGGATGACCTGGTAGAACGCCACCTGCATGCGTCGTGGCAGATCGAGCCCAAGGCTCTGCGCGACGAGGTAGGCGACGCCTCCCTTGCCCGATTGCGAGTTGACGCGGATGACGGCTTCGTAGTTGCATCCCAGGTCCAAAGGGTCGATGGGGAGGTAAGGGATCTCCCAGGTGTTGTCGCCCGCAGCGATGCGTTTGGCCTGCGCGGCGAAGCCCTTCTTGATCGCGTCTTGGTGCGAGCCCGAAAAGGCGGTGAAGACGAGGTCTCCGGCGTACGGATGACGCGGGTGGACAGGGATATCGTTGCACCCGCTGACCACGTCGACGACCGACTGGATGTCGGACAGATCCAACTCACCCGGCTGGATACCTTGGGAGAACAGGTTGAGCGCCAGCGTCACGATATCCACGTTGCCCGTTCGCTCGCCATTCCCAAACAGGCACCCCTCGACACGGTCACCACCGGCAAGCAGCCCCAGCTCGGTAGCAGCCACCGCACACCCCCTATCGTTGTGCGGGTGGAGCGATACGATGACCGACTTGCGATCCGAGATGTGGTTGCAAAAGTACTCGATCTGGTCGGCGTAGTGGTTGGGTGGGCCGACCTCGACCGTCGCAGGCAGGTTGAAGATGATGGGCTGGTCGTGGGTCGCTTTACCCCAAGCAGTGCGAACCGCCTCGCAGATCTTGACGGCAAAGTCCATCTCGGTCTGGGTAAAAGTCTCGGGCGAGTACTCGTACTTGAAGTTGGTACCACCGTTCTCCGGTTTGCTGTAGTGGTCTACGAGCTCGCGGACGATCTTTGTGTGCTTTACCGCCAAGTCGATGGTCTGTTCCTGCGAGTTTCCGAACACCACATTTCTAAACAGCGGCGAGGAGGCGTTGTACATGTGCAGGATGACGTTCTTTGCGCCCTTGATCGACTCGAACGTGCGTCGGATGAGTTCTTCACGAGCTGGAGTGAGGACTTGGAGGTAAACGTCGTCGGGGACCATGTTGTTTTCGATAATGTGACGGACAAAGCCAAAGTCGGTATCGGAAGCGGAGGGGAAAGCGACTTCGATCTCCTTGAAGCCGACTTGGACGAGTTTCTGGTAGAACTTGAGCTTCTGCTCGCCCGACATGGGGTTGATGAGCGCCTGGTTGCCATCTCGAAGATCGACCGAGGTCCAGATGGGGGAGGTCTTTTGGATTTTGGACGGCCATGATCGGTTGGGCAGGTCGATGGGCTGGTAGGGTTTGTACTTGTCACCTGGGATCATTGGCGCCATGGTGAAGATATGTTTAGCGGGGGGGTATTGGTTGAGGATGTGGAACGAAGATGATGGCGAGAAGAAAAGCAAGGTGAATAATGTTGAAGAAGAGCTTTCTTTTGCGCTTTGTCCAGGCGGTGGTGACGCAGCGCGGCGCAGCAGCTCGAGAGAGACACTCTCACACTTGTCATGTGAACACTCTGAGCAAAATTAATTTAAGAAAAATTTATTTAGGGCTCTGACTCGATGCGCTTTCAAGCAAGAAGAAGAGGGATGGAGAAAAGAGTGATTTCTCAGCGCGAGCTTTTCCGACAAAAAGTTGGCCCGATAGCCCGAGATCTGGCGCGCGAATCTGAAATGTTTTCTAGCAAAAGTCTCACATTTTCAGGATTTTTTGGGGCCAGCGTTCAGGGTCCAACGAGCTTTTCAAGCGTCCAACCTTTCTTCTCGTTCGACTTCCATTCGACGCGAACCATGTCAAAGCCAGCTTCTGCTGCGCCTTCGGATGGCTCGCTACAGCAGGTCAACTCGCTGACCAACTCAGAAGTCCCGCAGAACCATTCTCCGGTCCCTTGCTCAAAGTCGACATTCAACGCCCAAGCTCGCGATCGATCGATACCGTCAGGGTCAGGCAAAGGGAAGCCCAACGACGATGATTGCGGTCCATCAATACCTTCAAACTGGCCTTCCGACGTAGTGTATATCACGCAGAACCTCGTAGCTTCATCAATACCGGACTCGATTGCGCAACGATACATCCTCCCACCTTCCTCTTCCTCCCCACCACCGCCGACCTCTGATCCGATTCGAGGGCAAACCTCTCTGCCACGAGCAACACACAACGACGGCCACCCAGTGCACCTTTACACCGCTTCCATCCAATCTCAAGTCCCCCTCGTCATTCTGGCTATAGACAAACTCACACCGTGGTGTCCAGATTCCTTCCACTCCACGAGCCGCAACCTAACCCATCACCCGGCTGCAGGATCCAACGGCCTCTTCGCAGCGCAAGATATCGACGCCGATACGTTCATCCGTCCGTACCTCGGCGTACTGCACAGCAAAAAGGATGCCGACTTCTATTCGACGTACGATCTCAGCCTCTGTCACGATGACAGACTCTCTTCCTCTTCTGATCTAGAAACCCAAACCGAATCGCTCGCACTCGATCCCGACACCGACCCCGCAGCGCTCTACCTCGACAGCCGGTGGTGGGGCAACGAATCGCGCTTCGTCAACGACTATCGCGGCATAGCCGCCAAACCCAACGTCGAGTTTCGCTCCTTTGTACAGCTGCACGACGGCGGAGAGACCTTCTCCATGGGTCTGTTTGCAACAAGGTCGATCAAGAGGGGTCAAGAGTTGGTCATCAACTACGGCAAGAGTTTCTGGGTCCATTTCGAGCAGTTGGAGGAGCTCAAGTCCAAGTCGCAGGCGCAAGCTGTCAAGGAGGACCAAGGAAAAAACCCAGTCAAAGAAGAGGTGAAACTCGACCCGATCCAAGCAATGCTCCAACGCAGTCGTTTGCGAATCTCGAAACAACCTCCTCGTCCGCCTTCACGCACGTAAACCTCACACTGTAGCATAAAACACCATACTTGCATTACCAATATATACACACATCTCCACCGTCTTTTTCTCCTCGCTCACCTCCGCTTGTGACTCTTATCCCCCTTGCCCGTGTACGAAACCCCATCGCCGCCCTTCGCCTTCTTGCCCGCCACCTGGCTCAACGGCACGTACGCATACGGGCTCTTGCCGTTCCGGATCACGTCGCCGCCTCCGCGCTTCGCACGGAACTCTTTACCGATCGTCTCCTTGACCCGCTTCTTGCGGTCCTGGGCGCGGCCGCCGGCGGGGGCGGCGGATCGGACCTGTCGCGCGCGATCCTGCGCATCCTCCAGCGCCATCTGCTCGAGCTCCATCTCGCGCTCGGCTTCGCGCGTGCGCTTGTTGTTCTTGTTGAACTTGACCGCGCCACCGCGCACTTGGGTCGAGCCGTCGATGCCGCGCGCTTGGTTGATGTAGGCTGTGCCCGCGCCCTCGACGTCGACCGCGTCCGGGTCGGCGTCGGTGCCGGCGGTGGCGAACGAAACGCGCTTAGAGCCAGCTCCGTTGCCGTTCTTGCCCGAGGGCTCGTCGTCATCGTCGATAAGCATGCGCCCGGTCGCCTCGTCGAGCGCAAACTTGCTCGCCTCCTGACCAGGCTGACGCTTCTTGTTGCGTCCGTTGGCGTTCTTGGCGTTGGGGTTGGTCAGCGAGATACGCGCGGTGGCGCTGCGGTCGAGCAAATCCATGGGCACATCGTCGTCGTCGTCCATCTCGATGTACGCTTCGTCTTGCTGCTTGGCGCGTCGACGGTTGCTTCGGTTGCCCTTGTCGTCAGCGTCGCCGCCGCCGTTCTTGCGGTTACGGTTGCGAGCCAGAGCAGCAGCTGTACCGCCTTTGCGGTGGTCGGCGTCGCCATCTTCGGCATCACCATCGTCGTCCGAGTCCGAAATGTCCGACTCGGATCCGTACACGACTTCCTCGAACGCATCGTTTCCACCCTTGGTCTTGAGGATACGCGGCGCCAGTCCCGGCTCATCATCGTCATCCTCCAGCGCTCCAGCTTCACGCTCGGCAGCAGCATTGGCCTTCTTGCGCTTAGCCCGCTCCTTGCGCTTACGAATGTTGTTGATCAGCTTGCGATTGTCCTCGTCCGTCAGCTGGTAGATACGCTCGAAGCCGAAACGACGCAGCAGACGCTCGAAGATGTGACGCACCTTCACCTTGAAGTGCTGCTTGTGCTCCGTCGACCATCCGAGCAGCGCAGGGATGAGCTTGGGCAGGTGCGAATCAATCAGAGCCGTGTTAAAGTCGACGATGGCGACCTTGACGAAACCGATGGCGGACTTGACGATTTCCCTGTTCGCCGATTGGAGGTACACCTCGATCGTGCTGAGCAAGTCATCGAGGACACTCTGCTCGAGCGTCTCTTTGAACTCGTACACGAGTCGGGAGAGAGCGGTGATGGTGGCGCTGATCATGTGCGGCGTGGTTCCGGCAAGACCGGCAGCAACCATGGTGAGGTACTCGCTGATCGAGGCCGACACGGTACCGCCTTCGGCCATCTCGCTGTCGTCCTCGTCCTCGCCTTCGGTGGCGGCCGCGGCAGCATGACCCTCGACAAGCGAACGGTTGATAACACCGCCCTGTTCCATCTTGTAGCCCATCTGGACGAGCAACTCGTAGGCGTTCTGACGCGTGAGCGCGTTGACCTCCTTGGTGGCCAGCACAGCCTCGGGGATGATGCTGGGCAAGTGGTGCAGCTCGTTGGACGGAATGCTAGGCACCAAAGTGGCGAGCAAAAGCACACGGTCGCGCTTGGCACCGAGCGCAACGCTGGCCGTCGACTCGCGAAGCTTGTCGAGCAACTCTCCGACACGGTTGGCACCCTTGGCACCGTCTGCCACCAGCAAAATCTGCTTGCCCGCATCGCCCTCGAGCAACCGGCTGAGGATGCGGTAGCTCTTCTTCTGCACGGTCGAATCGTGCGACCGCAGCACATTGTCCTGGCAGATGAGCGCGAAAAGGTCGGCAGCCGAGCCCTGCGCACTCTTGTCGAGGTGCGGGATGAGCGCCGAAAGCAGGTCGAGCATGGTGTAAGGAACGGGCGGCGGCGTGTTGGGAGACTCTTTCTGCTGGTTGCGTTTCTGCTTCGTGGACAGCGTAGGGAGCGCCTGCTCGAGCGTCGTCTTGACTTTGACGTACGTGTTCTGAATGTCCTGCGGCGACATCACCCGCAAGTAGGCTGCAATCGTGTCGTAGACGAATCCACGTCCTTCGCCTGGCGACTGCGAGAACACGTTGAAAAGCACGGCGAGCAGGTTCGGAGCAATGGCGGAAAGATGAGCGATGTTGGCCTTACCATCAGCCTGATCGAGACCGAAAGCGTGCTTGAGCGAGTCCGAGGGAGCACCCGACGAAACGAGCGCCTCGTTGCGGTAGACGAGCGCTTGCAAACCTCTGCAAATCGAGGGTCGCAGGTTGGGTTGCGTGTAAAGGACATTGGTGAGCAGCTCTGCAAACTGTCTCGTGAACGCGGTGAGAAGATCGCGCGGCATAGCACAGTAGGCAGGGAACAACGCCCAGATCTGCTCGGTGAGCGCCTCGTACATCTTTGCTTCAACGGGGCGACCTCCAGCCTCGGCTTCTTGACGCTTCGTGAAGATCTTTTCGGAGAGCGAGACGAGATCGCCCGTAAAGTGGCCGAGCTCGGTGTTGTTGATCTTGGTGCGGATCAAAGGAAGAAGCCACGCGCGACCTGGACCGTCTGCTTCACCGAACAGGTTGAGCGGCAACGCCTCCAGCAAAAGACGAGGGCCGCAGACCTCGACGGCAGCCGCAATGACGGTATCGGCGTACTCGCGGTGCTCAAAGTTGTCCTGCTGACGCAGCTCGGCGATGGTCTGGACGATGTGCATGGTGAGCGAGGCAGCGGCGGGGTGAGGAGGCTGGGTGTTGGGCACGTAGTGGTATCGCAAGCGCGTAATGAGCGAGGCGAGCACCGAGAGGATCTCGGCTCGCGAATGCATGTACTGGAGCGAATCCTTGCCGAGCGAGTCTTCAATAGACTGGATCATATCGAGCAAAGGAGCGCTGCCCGCCTTCTTTTTCGAAAACGAAGCCTTGATCGAGTCGCCAATAGCTGCGTCGGGAACGCAGTATCGCAAGAGCGCGATCAAAGTGTCACGACCGGCGGATCGGACAGCAGGGGCGGTGCGCGATGCATCCGACTTGGCCGACATGGACAGCGCAAAGACATCGTTCCAGACTTGGGGAGCCAGAGTCCATGCAGGCTTGCCGTTGTCGAAGCGCGAGTAGGCGGACATGGCGTGCTCGAGCGCACGGAGGTAGGCTGGGAGCAACTGCACGTCCGAGCTGGAGGGGACAAAGGCGGGCGAACGGAGCGACTCGAGCAGGTTTTTTAGGGCGTTCTCGCCGATGCTGCTGGGTGTGGAAGAGACGTGCGTCTGAATGAGGAGAGCGTCGGCTTGAGCGGCGCCAGACGAGATGCTGGGTCGGCAGGTCTTGAGGAATGCCTCGAAGACGTCGAAAGCGGCGACAGTGAGGAATGGGTTCTGCAGACCTGGCAAGCGCAAAAGAGCAGCGACGAGGTCGTCCACCTGAGCGATGGGGAGAATGTTGATCATCTGCTTTGCGAAGCCGCAAGTCCAGATACCGACGGAAGCGGTGTCGCCTTGGTTCTGACGAAGGGCGGCGGCGGCCTGGGCTTGCTTTGCTGTGCCCGACTTTCGATCGTACTTGGGATGCAATGGGTCGTCCTTCTTGTTCTTCTTCGTGGAAGATGATGAGACGGAGCCGGCATCAGCGACGTGCTCGAGCGTCGAGATGATCCAGTCGAAGGTGAGCTTGAGGTAGGGGTGGTAAGGCTTGACGGAGGCAGCGGCTGTGGTGGGGAGGATGGTGGTAGCGAGGAGCTGCGCACGTCTCCTGACCTTGGGGCGAGAATCGGCGCAGAGGTTGAGAGTGGCAGACCAGCAGGAACGCAACGGTACATCCTTTTCGAGAGCGGCGGTATCGGACTCGAAAGCGGTGTAGACAGCCTGCAAGATGGCAAGTGCCGATTTGAGTGCGGAAGCGTAGTTCTCTGCGGCCGAGGTGTCGTTGACGTTGAAAGTGGTTGGGTGAGGGTTGCTGAGCAGCTTTCCGACAGCTGGGACGATTGACGAAAGCTTCGCTCTGATGATTCCAGCCGAAACGTGAGGAGCGACAATCGACAAGAGGTAAAAGACATTGTTGAGGAGAGAAGGTGGCGATGAGGGAGATCTTGCCAGCTCGAGCATGGACTCTAGAGCAAGAAAGTATTCTGCGGGAGCGCGCTGAACGAAAGCATGCTGGGAAGCGCTTGCTCCGGATGTCGTTGCTGCTGCTGATGATGATGAAGAAGCATCTTGCTCGCCGAGCGTTGCTTCGACAGCGACGAGGAGCTGAGCGGGTCCCTTTTGGTTTTCGAGTTTCGAGTTTGTGTGGTGACGGATCTTGGAGAGAGCGCTGTGCAGGCTGTCCAAGCTAGCGGCAGCTGCCGAGGCGTCCATGTCGATCGAGGCCATTGTATATCGATGCCGCTGATGTGACAGAAGCCTGATCGAGGACGGCGGCTCTGGTTGAGAGCAGACTGAGTGCGTTGTTGACACGCAGCTGCTTTGATACAGTCGAAAGACAGTCGAGTGCTTTTGCTCGACTTGATCAGCGATTGCGACCCTTTCGTGGTGGTAAGGAGAGTAAAAGTGGGTCCGAGTGACGAGAGAGGGTGAGGAGAGGAAGAGAGAGAGAGGAGGAGAGGGGAAGAGGAAAGGCTAGGCAGTCTCGTGGGTGAATTTGGTGAGTGTTGCACTTTTCTTCTTTTTCTTCCTTTTCGCAAAATTTTGATGGCTCTGTGTCAGTCTCATTTTTCCAACTCGAAAAATTCTCCACGCAGCGTCCAAAAATTTCGCCTCAGAAAGGACCCTGGCCATCAACAATTACAGATGATTACATAATACGATCTTGTTTGGCGTGCATCGACGTCAACGTGCGCTGAAATCTTAATCCTTCTCAGCTTGCCGGTCCGACGATGCGTGCGGCTTGCTCTCCCTTCTTCCTCTTGTTGTACACGTACCCACCTTCTCTCTCTCCACGTCGATGCGATCCAGGATTGTCTCCATCGCTTCATCCACCATCACTCCCACCGGCCGTCTACTCGCTTGCCGTCCAGCTGTCGTACGACCTTCTCTTTCTGCCCAACGCACATTCTCAAACCTACGATCTAGTCCTCGCAACATGGCCTCTTCCACTTCTGCTAGTGCAGCCCACGCTGCCAACTCCAACTCGTCCGCGTTCAAGAGCACCGAGCTTCCGCAATTGTCCGGCGTCGAAGCTGCCAAGCGTGCTGCGGCCTATGCTGCCGTTGACAACCACGTCAAGCCTGAACATGAGATCATCGGTATTGGTTCTGGTGAGTATCCGCCCACATCTTAGGTATGCACTGTTCACGGCTCAAAGTGACTGATCTTCCTCAATGTTGATGCACTTCACTCTGGCAGGCTCAACTGTCCCCTACGTCGTCGAGCGAATCGCACAACAAGGACCCACCGTCAACGCCAAACGTTGGTTCGTCCCCACCGGTTTCCAATCCCGCGAACTCATCATCCACGCCGGCCTTCGTCTCGGCGACGTCGACAGCTTCCCCAGCATCGACGTCACCATCGACGGTGCTGACGAGGTCGACAACGCGCTCAACTGCATCAAGGGCGGTGGCGCTTGCCAGCTCCGCGAAAAGGTCCTCGCTGAAGCCGCCAACGAATTCATCGTCGTCGCCGATTTCCGTAAGAACGGCTCTCAGCTCGGAACAAAGTGGTTGCAAGGTATCCCCATCGAAGTCACCCCCTTTGCCTACGCCAAGGTGCTGCAGAACCTGAAGAAGATGGGTGCCGAGAAGCCAGTGCTGCGCATGGGTAAGGCTAAAGCGGGTCCCGTGGTGACGGATAACGCCAACTTTTGCATCGACGCTCCTTTCCCAGAAGCTCAGATGAAGGACCCCTCGGATCTGCTGAAGCGCATCAAGCTGTTGACGGGCGTGGTTGAAGTTGGACTGTTCTGCAACATCACCAAGTCGGCTTACTTTGGCAACGATGATGGTACGATTACCATCAAGACGGCGGATGGCAAGGTGCAGGAGGGGGTGCATTTCGATGTTACAAAGGCTCCCGCTAGCGCGTAAGGCGTGGTTGAGGTTGCTGTCAATGAATCATGTCTCCAGAGTGTTGCTGCGAAAGGATGAGGTGAATGTGCGTGTGCTTTGCGAGTTTCGATGCTTGGGTCTCTGTTTCGACGCATGCGCAGTCCAACGATCATATCGCCCCATCGGTCTTTCACGCTCACTCGTCGACAACGCAATCAACCATTACCATTCATATCAACTCTACAAGACATCTCTCTAAAACGGCCAAATCTCGGCAAAGCAATCAACAACATCCTGAACAAACACCGCCGGCTGTTCGAGTGCCGCAAAGTGACCGCCCTCCTCGTGCTTCCTGTACCACCGCAGATTGACACTCGCCTGAACAAAGGATTTAGGAGCTTGAATGATCTCCATCGGGAAGCTTGAATACCCAGTCGGCTGATTCACATAGTTGGCTGGATCGCTTGCCTGCTCCGAAAGTCCTCCCGAGTCGCGATTTCGATACGAGTAGAACGAACCTGCGATGGTTTCCGTCGTTTCGTAGAGAGTCAGATTCGCCAGAATTGTGCTCGGGTCCGGATCAGCGTCTGTCCAAGCGTACATCTTCTCTCCGACCCAGGCGAGCGTTGACAGCGGTGATCGCGAAAGCACCAATCCTAGAGTTGAAGGTCGTGTACCGTGCATAGCAGCATACGCACTTCCGGTAGCAGCGAATTCCATTCCTCGATGCAGACTGTCCCGTGCCTCGGTGGAGAGCGGCGCCGGTATCGACCCAAGGCTGAGCGCAGAGGCCGTCTTCCACGCAACTTCAGCGGCGACTTCGGCTGCTTGCCCAACGAGCCCGCCCATGCCGCACAGCGAGCGCGAACGCTCACCTCGACTCCAGCTATCAAACACGCCAAGCGCTTTCTTCGAGTAGCGCTGCTTGGACAGCAAGTGGGGCAGTCGCAACACCCAGTGCGGCGTCAACTCGCGCCCAAGCACGGGCAGGATGAGGTTTGGCCCTTGACATGGACAAAAGTTGAGGTGCACCGCTCGAACGTGGTTCGGAAACTGAATCGCCATGCTCCTCAATACGGCCGCTCCCCAGTCTCCAGCTTGAATGGCGTAATTGTTGTATCCTAATGTGATCATCAACTTGTGCATGATGCGAGCGACGTCTTTGACTAGCAAGTCACCGTTGGGTCCTGAATGTGTACCGACGAGCCTTCCAGTCCTCGAGTCTCGAGCGAGTCCAGCGGCCGCACTCGAAAAGATGTACCCAGGATGCGAGGGCACCACAACATCGAAATGAACAGGCGTCAGATTACCTGGGTGCGCGAGCGGCTTGATGACATCGAGAAACTCGTGGAACGAGCCAGGCCATCCGTGAAGCAGCAGGAGTGGAATCACTTTGGTGTTGAAGCCGGCGGCAGGAGGATTGGCGCGTTCGTGGATGAAGTGAAGATCCACATCTTCGATCAAGACTTTGTGATGCGAGAAGGACGAGATGCGCGCCTGCTCTGCTGCCCATGTATCGTGATCGGGACCAGCTCGATTCGAGTTTGTATATCGGATGCGGATGGACTCGTCGAGCTCTTCGCCGGTTGTGGCGGCTTCGGCTCCTTGAGAGCGCAAGAAAGGGATCCAGGCGTCGCGAAGGTCGGCGAAGCGTTCATGGGTCAAACCAAAACGCTCGTGGTCGCCTTCAAAGTGGGCTTTCGAAGGCAATTGGCGCTGCGAGTCGGTCTCGATGCGCTGGATGAGATCGTCGATTCGATCCTGGGGAATGGTGGGATCAAAGTCTCGGACGACGAACGACTGAGTGCTGGAGCCGGTGAGCTCGCCGTTGCGGTGACTGTGGGACGAACTTTTCTCGCTGTTCGAGTGGGCAGCGACTGCGCCATTCGAGTGCGATACGGTCGGCTGCAGACCATGCTCCCCTCCTTTATACACCGACTCGACGCTGGGCTTTGCATTGAAAAGATTCCAGAACTCGTGTCCCTCGAGCGCACGTTCTAGGTAGTGAGGCAGAGTCTGACCCGCTTTGTCTGCGATGGGGCGAGGCAAAGTGGTGATGTGATTTTCGGCTAGCAGCTCGCTTACCCATCGTTGAGCAGTCTCTGAGCTATCCTCTGGGTGATCTGGCAGCGCGGGGCGTAGGTAGCGGAAGAGCTGCCACCAATCGTAGACGCGGGTATCCGAGACGATCCACCGACGACCCCATCCAGCCGAGCTGCTTTTGTGGAGCAGCAAGATGGCTCTGGCTACATCTTTACCGTGGACAAAGTGGACGCTGCCTTTGAGGGAGAGGAGCTCCTTGGAAGCGCCGACGCGCGAAGCAAAGTTTTTGGGTTGACGTTGAGCGCCGTACAGACCGGCGAGATTCAAGACGGCTGCTTTGCCTGCACTCGAGGATTTGGCAAGAGAGGTGATGTCGAGAAGGCGTTGTTCGGCGGCAGCTCTCGCGTTCGAAGTGTCAAAGGGAGAAGAAGAGGAGCTCCTTCCTGGACCCCAAATGCCGGTGCTACCGAGCTGAATCCATCGAGTCGAGCCATGCAATTCTTGGTACTCGCGGACGAGATCATCCACCTGCTGGAGGGTTTTGATAGGAAATATGATGACGACAGTGGATGCGCGAGGGAGTGGGCGAAGAGAATGCTTGGTGACGGGATCGGTGAGCTCGAATTGAATTTTGTGATCATGGTCTGGATCCTTTTCGTCCGGTGGGGATCGCGAGGTGTAGGCATAGCTGAGATGATTTTGCTTGAGGAGAGGGATGAGGAACTTTCCTGTCCAGCCCGAGCCCAGGAGGAGGACGTCGACCGAGCCTTGAGATGGAGCGATTGTAGCCATGGCGATGAGTGCCAAATGATGGCGGTTGCGGGGTGGTTGCGGTCAACAAGAAGGAGGATGGATAGCAACTCACTCACCACTTGCGGGGAAGCTTTCACGTTTCGTCCAAGGCTCGTGGCTGATCTGAGCGAGCGCTAAAAAACTCCACTTTTCGAAAATTTGAAAATTGTGTTTAGAGAGATCTAACAAACGTAAAAATTCGCTCGGTAAGGCGAAGCCAGGAAAGGCAAGCCGAGAAAAGTCATTTCCTGCGCAGCGCAAAGGAAAGGAAAAGGCGTTTGGAAGGTTTCTCGGCTGCGATTTTCTATGCGGTTGGCGCTGGTGGAGTGGAAAATCGGCGATAAAAAAAATGTGCGCATCCGGCAGTGATCTGCACAAGGAAGCTTGGGTTGGAGCCCAGCAGGTGATGTCCAATGCATGGTCATGCTTTTGCTCATGCTCATATGACCTGGTCGTGAACGAAGGTTGCCGGGTTGTTCGAGACTGCTTCGAGACTGCTACCGTAGTGATGACATCCAAATCCGGATGCGAAGTTGATTTTTGGGATCATATTCGAGGCCTCAATTTTGGACCTGATTTTGCAATTGTTCTTTTTGCGTGGATTATTGTGGTAGCTACACGGCAATGATAGTTCGAAACACGGTCATCTTTCAAGGTCACCGACTGGCAAGCACACGCGACAAGGCGTCGCATAGAGGCTGCCAACAAAGAGATGATCTGCGAGTGACGTCGATCTTGCAGCAGCCACTTTGACACAATATGAAATGGATGGACAAGACAATGCACCGGCGATTTCATGCGATCAAAGTCGTGAGAGGTTGGTGGGTGGGCAATGCAGTTCTGCGTAAAGATCGGCGTTGCAGCTTGTCTCGTGTGTCTGTAGGGAAAAGAGGATCTGCCGACTGAATTGGTTTCAAAGATTGATCGTCTTCTACTTGCAGACTGCTTACCCGCGACTCTGAGTTCAACAAACGCCGCTGTTGGCCTCTGCAGTCAGTCACAGTCGCATGCAGCAGCAGTTCAAGGGGGCCTTTTTCTTTTTTGCGCTGACAATTGGACTCGGCTCGGCTAGAGTGCGGCTGCGCTGCCCTGATTCAGTGGGAACTTGAGAGAGAGAGACAGAGAGAAAACGCGTCCCTGACTAATTAATCAACACGTTGTGGTGTGCCATGAGGCGCAGCAAAGGCGAAAACTGCCTTTCTTGGTGGGTGTTGGTCTTTTCTCAAAAGATGCATTCGCATTTGACTTGCAGAAAGTGGCATCTCGAAGGTGTCGATTCTGTGTGTGCAGCTTCTGTCTGCTGCTGCTGCTGCTGCTGCAAGTTGAATGCAGTCTGCGAGTGATTTGGCCCATTTTAGACCGAATTCAACTCCGAGCCTCTTCCCTCTTTCCCGATTTTACGACTCAGCTCCATTGTATCCGTTGGCCATCCTGCATCGTCATCATCATCGTACACTGCGACTGTTTCAGTCTAGCACAACAAAGCTTAATCGTTAGCGCGACGGCAGCAACACCCACTCGGGAACTCTCTCGTTTCCCGTGTCCGCATCCGCATCAAGACTAAGCTGCTACCGCGCTACCATCTGTCGAGGCTGTTGTTCGATTAACTTAGCTGCTGCGCTGCGCATCCTTCGTCCTCACCACCATCACCCACATCATCAGCTCAATCTTATGCAAACGCTAGCATACACTTTACTTCCACCACATACCACGAGCATGCATCCATAGCTCTTCCCTGCTTGGTCAATCTCGACGCGCTCATGGAGCCAAGCCGCAGCAGCATGAAGACGCCCGAGCTCGAATCCTCGCCCTTTCCGGGTGCGGGAACCACTGGTCTCGGCGTGGCTGGCGTCAATCTCGCTTCTTCTTCTCCAGCATCGTCGCCTGGCTCAGCATCAGCCGCAGCCGCAGCTTCCAAGACGCCCAGATGGGGCAGCATACGTCAACGCTTCAGCAGCATCCATACGCGCGACAGTCCATCTGTCCCCGTAGACAGCGTAGACGACGCCATGTGGGACAAGAACGACGCCGCCTTCCTCGAAGAGGTCGCTCGTGATTCGCCTATCCTGCTCAGCTCAGTCGACAACTCGCCAGCTCCAGCCCTTCACGATTCGTACGCTGGCCGTTCATCCATGTCTTCATCCCGCGTCAACAGCTTCATCCTACCAAACGAAGCGAGACCATTTCCGCCAACGCCGTCAGCTCCGTCCAGCTCCGCATCCAACTCTCCTGCTTCAGCTGCTTATGCTTTCCCCGCATCAAGTTCCGCACACGATTCCATACCCGGCTCCAGCACCTCATCCCACGGCGCTCCAGCCAAGAACTGGCCTCACCTCTCTCGAAAGATCTCCTCTGTCACTGCTTTGCCCGACCTTCCAGAACAGAACCGCGTCGACGATGTCACCACCTTCTCGCGTCCGTCCACCTCGTCTTCGTCCGCTGCCTCATCGTCCATGGCCCCACCGCTTCTGCCACCCATAGCATCTTCAAACTCATTCATGGCGGCTGGCTTCCTCCAATCGCCCGGCGGAAGGAGCAGTGTACATTCCAGCGTCGCTTCCAGCCCTCTTCTCGCCCACAGCATACATGCAGCCAGCGATGCAGCGCGTTCCAACATCTCGGACCAGTATCCACGTTCACCTTCTCTGCATAGCGCATCGTCCTTTACCGCTTCTGGATCCGCATTTCGCTCGTTCGAAGATCGCACCGCTGGTCTCGAGGGTCGTGTACGCACTAGCTCCTCCAACTCAGCCACAAGTTCGGCGTTTGCATCTCCCACCTCCGCCATAGATCGTCGCACTAGTCGCAATGCCATCGGCAGCCCGCTCGCTACGGCAACTTCCTTTTCGCACCCTCGTCCTCCCAGTCCAGACCCTAACTTGCACGATCAGTTGGATGCTTTCCCCATGCCGGCACATGCATCAGCCCAGCGTTCCCCGTCCATCGGCAACGAGCCTCGGCCGTCGATTGCCGGCGTGCTTGAACCACCTTACCTCGCTTCCTCGTCATCTGCGGGCCATACTCAGCATTCAGCGCAATCTCTTGCAACAGAGACTGCTGGTCACAGTGAGGATACCGCCGCCGCCAGCAAGAAGCGCCTCGCGACGGCGAGCATGCGAGGCATACCGGGCAATGCTACCAAAAGAAGCAGCAGCACCGTCGCATCCACCTTGTTTGCGGATCCACCACGCGCAGCCGATTCCAACTCGAATGGTACCAGTAGCGCCCCTGCTCGCAAGCACACAAAGAACAAGAGCAGCCTGGTCTCTGGACTTCGCAAGTTGATGGGAAAACGCGAAAAGGAGGGCAGAAGCGTTACCGCCGCTTCACAGGCTGCTCTGCCTACCGAAACCATACAACCGTCGGACGAGGAAGCACAATCGCATCGGTCGCGAGCCTTTAGCATCGACGCATCGCCTGGCTCGGGTCTCAATCTCGTTGGCCTCACTCCAGGCGCGTTGGGCTCAAACACTACTGTCCAAGCTTCGCACGACTCAACCCCCGGTCAATCACAGAGGACGAACGCAAACACCCATACTTCCCCAAGGCTGGCGCACAGATCTCCGTCTCTTGACCTCTTGCGCAGCTTCGGAACATCGGCCAGGGTCTCACACGCAAACGCAAGCTCCAACGAGTCAGAATGGGCCCAGCAGGTCGCACCACCATCACCGCGCTCTCGCGCAAAGAGCATCGACGGCCTCACCAGACCCCTTCGCGAAGTACTTGGCCAGCGCCCTCGCAAAGAGTCCTCCAGCAGAAGCGCGGCTCGCAATAGCGTCATTGAACACATCTCGCACAATGAAGCTCGCAGGCTGACCGGCACTTCAGGACCAGTATATCTGCCTACTCAGCAAGCGCTCGCAGAGCATCGATCGCGGTACGGCAGCTCTCCTCCCGCGGCTGGTATGCCCGATCGTGCTCACTTCGACATGAATCTTGACCAAGCTGATCGCGATCAGACGCGCTTGCCCTTGCGTTCGGATGCAATCTCACAAGACGCCGACTCGGTCGAGATGCTCTCAGCATCCGACAGCGGTGGAGCGATGAGCACCGCCAACAGCGGCAGCAACATGACCGGCGGAATGGTCTCGTCTGGCTCGTCGTTCGTATCTGCCAGTACCGCGGCAACGGACCCATCTGTGACGATGAGGGCGCCCTTTTCGTTCCAGTCCCAGTCGTACCGGCCCTACTCGCGCGAATCACGAACGTCCTCCAAGGAGCAATCGAGTCCTGCTCTTGGCTCAAACCTGCTGCCTGGCCACCTTTCTGGCGACTCTGCCATGTCGGCAGACGCGGCGAGCGGCAACCTCAGGCCATCGCATCGCACCGTCTCATCTCTTGGGTCTCAGGCCGCTTTCAGCAGCATGTTCGGTAGCCAGACGTCCGACGCTCCTGTCAGTAACACATCGGCAGCTATGCCTCCGCCCTCTGGGATGCCAACGGCAAAGCGTGGTCACAACAGCCGTCGCTCGCTCAACAGCCTTGTGGGCAACAGACCGTGGTCGAGCTTGCTGGGATCGCCTGGACTCGGAAGCAATTCTTCTCACTCGCAACACCACAAGGGTGTATCTGCAGCATCGATCTCGCGCCCCTTGTCGGTATCGTCGTCGGCGTTCTCTAGCGATCCTTACTTTCCGAGTGTCGAGGAAGACGGCGCTGACGGCAATGCCGGCGATCTGACATTGCGTGCTTCCGATTTTCAGCGCGGAGCGAATTCGCGTCCCAATTTCTCGGACCCGGCTTCGCTCAACGGAACAGTCGGAGCGACAAATTTGTCCAACACGCACGGTCATTCTTCTTGGCACTCTCCTCCTCCTGTTTCAACACCCTTGGGCCCTCACCCCCTTACCCTTTCTCCACCTGCAGTCCTTGCATCGACATCAGCGTCGACACACGCAGTCTCGTCTTCTGGCTCGTCGCAGCATTCGCATCAGTCGCATCACTCTCACTCTCAACACTCGCATCAGTCGTTCCACTCGTACAACTCCGGCGCTTCAGCACCTCTACCTGCGCGTGGTCCTGCCTTTGCCCCATCGCACCGGCTCGCGCAACACTCGTCGACATCATCGGCTTCATCGTCGTCGGCCTCCAACTTTGCCCTCCGCCAGCAAGGCGCTCGACCTCCTCGACGTCCGACCACCGGTGACGGCTCGACTTCGCCTCCACTAGCCAGCAGTGGCAGCTTCCACTCTGTCGGCGTTTCTGCAAACAGCCATCCTTCGTCGTTGATCCAGTCTTCGTCGCTCGAGAACCTCGGAAACGCGCGCATCGCTCCCAAGCCATCGTCTGCAACGGCGCTCGGATTCGCGTCGGCACCTCGTCCTCCCGGTGTGGGTCATCGCTTGTCCGCCTCAGGCTCGTCGCTCTCGCACCGCAAGCGTCCTTCGTTTGGCCTCGCCATCGAACCTGCAGCGCACTCAGCCTTTGATAGCATCCCGAGCCCGCTGCTGCGTACGCGTCGCATCTCCCTAGCGCTTCCGGAGAGCGCCTCGCCCGAGCGTCCTTTTTCCACTTCCTCGACTTCAGCAGCTCGGACGCCGTCCGCCAGCTCGTTCAACACAAGCCCCGATCAATCGGCGCGTGCCTCTGCCGCCACGCTCTCCTCGTCGAGTCACGTCTCGGATCACCAGGACAACGTCGAGATCGAGACGCTTCGCGAAGGCAGTCCAGTCAAGGTCAACTGCAACGACTCGACTCCGCTCTTGGCCACTGTACCAGCCCTTGAAAGCGCCATGGCCGCTGCTTCGCTTCAGTCTCTAGCCGAGAATCGCCCTGCGGTCTCGGTGCCTATGGACGAAGGCGATTCGCCGCGACAGCACTTGGAGGAGAGCTGGGATCGAGCTACTGGTGGCGTCGCTAATAGGCTCTCTTTCAGCGGCGGCGACGATGCGCACGGACAGGTGTCACGTCAGTACATGATCCACTCGCCCAACGAGGAGGAAGGACCTGCGCTCGCTGTGCACGATGCCAACCCCACCTCACAATCGGGTCGAATGAGCCAGGCGTCCAAAGACATTGCATTCGGATCAATCGCAGGAATGGTCAGCAAGGTGTTCGAGCATCCTTTTGACTTGGTCAAGGTGCGTTTACAGACGCAATCGGCAGACCGTCCTGCTCGCTACGCTGGTGCTTTCGATTGCTTCAAGCAGACGTACTTGCAAGAAGGCATTCGTGGTCTCTACCGTGGTCTCAGCATGCCCGTGTTCGGCGCGACGCTCGAGAACGCCTGTTTGTTCTTCACGTACAATCAGATCCAGTCGGCGATTCGATGGTTTAACGGCGAAGCGAGGAGCGGATCGGCTGCTAAAGCGGATGCCGAGGCGCCGCTGTCGATTCCTCAGCTCGCGATTGCGGCTGCGGGTGCGGGTTCGGTGACGAGCGTGGTGCTGACGCCGATCGAGTTGATCAAGTGCAAGATGCAGGTTCAGATGATTACGCGAGAGCAGCATGCGCCGGTTGCCGCTGGTGTTTCGAGCGGTGTTGGTGTGCAGCCGCAGCTGCAACAGACGCGCTCGCTGTATACGAGTGCGGTGCGATCTGCTGCGTCGGCACCGGCCGTGAAGGCGCTCGATGGACCCTTGGCACTGCTTCGACGAACGATCGCAACCGACGGCATCCGCGGTCTTTGGCTCGGTCAAACCGGCACCCTCCTCCGTGAAACCGGCGGCGGCGTAGCCTGGTTCCTCGCCTTCGAGAGTTGCTCGCGCTACCTCATTGCTCGTCAGAAGCTCCAAACCAAACGAGACGACATCACCAAGAAGGACCTCAGCTCGTTGGAACTCGTCGGAGCAGGAGCGCTAGCGGGGATCAGCTACAACGTCGTCCTGTTTCCCGCCGACTCGGTCAAGTCTACGATGCAGACGGAGCAGGAGATGCGCGCGGTGACGGCGGTCAAGGGGGAAAAGTGGAAGGGGACAGGGTTTTACGATACGTTCAAGAAGATCTATAGCACGAGGGGGGTGAGGGGTCTGTATGCGGGATGCGGGGTGACGTGTTTGAGGAGCGCACCGTCGAGTGCGATCATCTTTTTGATGTATAACAAGCTGGAGGTGTTGAGTGATAAGTATGGGCTTTAGATGGATTAGAACGGGTATAGATAATACATTGGATTTTATTCGTCGTCGTCGAGGTTGAAGCTGAGTGCGCCTGGTTTGGGTTTCTTTTTTAAGGAGGGTTTGGAAGAGGCCTTGGGTGGGTTTGATTGTGAGATGAGTTTCTTTACGTCGTCCAGTGAGGATTTGGACGGCGAGCTGGGTGTGGGTGTTGTTGATCCGTCGTCGGAAGTGGGGATCGCACTACGTCGTTTTTTGGCTTTGCTACCTGATGAAGCGATCTTTTGCTCCTTCTCTTTCGCCTTCGTTGTTGTCTCAGCTGCATCGTCTTGACGTCGTTGACTCTTGAAGCGTTTCGCTTCGTCGTGCGATAGATGCTTGCCCTCTTTGAGGATGACCACCTGGGCTCCTTGGAGGTCGTCGTCGCTGGCCAGGTCGTCGTCGGAGGAGGACGGGGAAGGTTTGCGCTTGGTGGAAGAGGAAGCGACGAGGGTGTCCAGTTCGTCTCCGCGAGAAGCGCGGGAGGAAGAGGAGGAGGAAGAGTTGACTTGCGCTTGGAGGGCTTGTAGGAACTTGGGCGTGGGTGGGGCGTGGTAGGCTAGCGAGCGGGAGGCGAGGTTGGATTTGCGCGACATGATGGATGTCGGTGGTGGTGGTGGTGAGGAGGAGTGATTGGTGGTCGAGAAGTGAGCCAAAGGAGTTGTGATGCCGCGGGATGGAAACGGCGATGTGTGGACCCTTTGGAAGAGTGACGCGTGCAGAAAGAGCAGAGGGTGGAGGCTTTGGCATACATTTAACGCCGCGGATCTCAAAAGTCTGTGCGTTTGGTTTTGTATGCTCTTTCTCGACGTCCATCATCGTCAACCTCGTATCACCTCAGCTATCAACCTCTGTCCAAGCTCGACCTGTACGATGGATCCTTGAACAACTGTCTCCTCGCTCCTCTCCATTCAGCGGTGCTCGACCTGATTCGCCATGACAAACGCCTCCACCCCAGCATCCAGCTGGACCCCCACTGGCAGCGCCACTTCAACCTCCTATCTCGCCTACCTCGACCCTTCGCTCCTCACCTCGACCAAAGCCATCCCTCTCTACATCCTCCTCCTCCTCCTCCTCGTCCGAGAGCTCCCCTCCTTCCTCGAACGACACTTTACACCCCCGACCTCACCCACCACCGCTTCGTTCGTCATCCCCGCCACCACCCGGCACGCGCGCTTCCTCCCCGCCCCCTCCCGCCACGCCTTCCGCTACAACACGCTCTACCTCGCGCTCCGCCTCGACCGGCTCGAGTCGCGCTCGCTCGACACCTGCCATGCGTTCAGCTGGAAAGGCGCGCCGCTGCAGCCCGAGTTCGTCGACGAGACGGCGCTGGCTCACCGTCGGTCTGTGACGCCCGCTGGTCACGTATCCGCGGGGAAGGAGGACGATTGGAAAGCAAAGATGCGCGCAGCGGAGCGGATAGAGCGCAAGAGGCTGGAGGAGAAGCGCGCGAGGAACGACCGGTACACGTGGTCGCTGACGGGGTTGCATCCGAGGGCGTATTTGCGAGAGCATCTTGCGCTGCCTGAGCGGAAAGCTGGGTGGATTGCCGGGTCGATCCTGCTCAAATTGGCGTACGAGCTGAGGCAGAGAGGGTACCTCAAGTCGGGTCCGCAGGATGAGGAAAGTGGCGGATGGCGGGAAGAGCTGGGCCAAGTATGGACGGTGACAATGCCCTCGGTTGCCGGGGTGACGGGGATCAACCCGTTGACCGTTCACTATTGTTTCCGACCCAAAGGGTTCGGTAGCACCACCGCTGCGACGGATGCCAAGCAGGAGGACCAAAGAGGTGTCTTTTGGCTCGTCGTCCTGGAGGTGCACAACACCTTCAGCGAGCGGCACATTTACGTGTTGGAAGCGGGCAAAGGCGAAGATGCCGCGGCGGAAAGGGGTTACGATCATCAGTGGACGTTTGCGCGTTCGTTCCACGTTTCGCCGTTCAACGACCGAGGTGGGTTCTATCGGTTGTTCCTCAGGGAGCCGTTCGGGGCGACGCAGGACGGGGGGTTCGTTTTGGGAATACGGCTGCTGCTGCTCGTCGAAGCGGACGCTGCGGTAGAGGGAGAAGCGCCGAATTTGGTAAAGAAGATGATGGCTACGCTCGACTCCGTCGCCCCTGGATCAGGATCGAAGGCGAAAGTAGGGAGACAAGTCAGACCGCTATCCTGGGCCACGCTGTACGCCGCGCTGATGCGACAACCCGTCGACCTGTTCCTGACCTTCTTCCGCATCCTGTACGAAGCGGGCAAGCTGCACTTTGTCAAGAGGCTCGACGCGTTCGGTCGGCCGGATATGGTTCAGGTTTCGGAATCGGCAGCGGTCGACTTTGATGGGGTGGGGCTTCCGCCTGCGATCAATGCGATTCAGGCGCATCGCGATGCCGCGAACAGTGGTGAGGCGGAAAAGGGGGTAGGAGGAGGGCTGGTGTATCCGCTACCAGGGTGGGCGGAGGTGGTTGCGAAGGAGTACGTTGCGAAGATGCTAGAGCGGAGGGTGGAAGAGTTGAAGGCAAAGGGAGAGGAGTGGACGGTGGAGATTGTTTCGACTGATCCCGCTGACTCTGGACTACGGATCGGGGATGGAGGGAAGAAGTTGACGCTGTATACGAGGTCCTACGGAGTGTATGTCGACTTGATGACCTACACCCCGCCTCGACTGGCTCTTCTGCTCGGTAGCACAGTGACAAGACGATGGGGCGTCTCCTCACTCGACGACTTTGACGTTTTCTTTGCTGGTCGCTTTCCTCCAGTTCGAGGAATCAGGAGGCGGCATGTCAAGTTCTTGCTAGATTCGTCCGCCACGTCCCGCACAGAAGCAGCCCAAATCCTGCGCGGATACGACATCGATCTCGACGCACCCACGTCACAGGCGAAGGGAGAAGAAGACGGTTGGAAGGTCAACCTCGCACTCTGGTTAGGCTTCATAGCAGCGTTGGGCGAGAAGAAGGTGTTCGGGTGGCTGGGCGCCAGGTATGTCAAAGGGAGCGAACCGTGGTTGGCGCTCGATCGTGGCTTGCAGCAGATCAAAGCCCAGCAGGAGGAAGGGAAGCAGAAAGAGGAGGTCGGATGGGATACCAAGCTGGGAAGCGTTTATCATCCTTGAAGACCCGCGTTTCAGCCATGGACGATGCAATGCATTGTTGTTGAGATTTTGTCGGTGTCTGCAAGTGCTTCGAAAACGGATCAGGGATGATGACGATTGAATGAGAATGCGATTTCGACAAGAGTTGAGAAGAGACTTTTGGTACAATGCGGACGATCAGGTTATACGAGATTCGATGAGGGTTTACGTTGAGAGCTTCATCGCTCAAGCCGACTCGGTAAAGAGATGAGGGAAAGCAGCGGAGATCTGTACGACGTTCTCGACCAGCGCCATATCTATCATAGCGAAAAGGTTGATCAGCTACACTTTCCAACAAGAGCATCTCTTTCAATTTGCCTTCTGCACTTACCGACGCCATCACCGCAATCGACAGTGGTAAACTCTCTAAGCTGGTTCCCTTCCATACCAGACCCTCCTTCACTGACCTTGCCCGTCACCTCCAAGAACTGGCTCCCCTCGAAGTTCGAGTCTTGATTGAGGATGACCTCGACGGTGCCCAGGTCCGAAGTCTTGATGAGCAGAGTGTTGCCCATGGTCTTCTCGACTTTGCCGACGATGCGAACGGTGCGGCCAGCGTACTGGCTCATCATGGAGGAGTTGATGAGGGGTGTTGGTTTTTCCATTTTGGCGTGATGCTTCGGGTGGCGAGTGGGAAGGGGAAAGAAGATGGTGGTGTTGGGAAGAGTGGCAGGCAGGTGCGGGAATGGCTGAGTTTTTGCGGCAAAGTGTGAGTGTTGGTTGAGGAGTGGCGCGCGTCGCAGTGTGGGACGCGTAAAGTGCGCCCGATCTGGAAGGAGAGAGAGATCGGGAGACGTGAGCTTTATTTTTGAGAAGCGCCGCGCTCTTGTCCAACACTTTTCCATCAGACCAACACTTTGACTAGCAACGACCAAGCGAGGACGCTGCTCTCAACGAGTAGCTGGAGCTCTGACTGACGCAATCATGGAGAGGACACTCGCCGGACGCGTTTGGACATCAATCAGCCGGGCCTCGACATCGACGGTACGACCTGGTCCAAGCAGTAGGACAATCACTTCGATCTCGAGCGCTTCTCGCAGTCATCACGAACATCGACATATTCGCCAACTGGGCATAAGTCTTGCGCAAAGGTCAATATCGCCATGCACGGAAAGGATCGATCGTAGCATGAGCCTCCGATACCATGCCTTTTCACCCTCATCAATATCTCGCTATGCGGACGAGTTGAAGGACAGAATTCCTTCCACCGACGCTCAAACGGAGGACAAGGACGATGTGAAGCGAGCGGATTCGATCCAAGAAGCCCCCTCGAGTTCGGGAAGCAACGCATCGGAAGGGCCACTTGACAAAGCAAAATCGCCAGAAGCAACGTCGTCATCAGATAGCAGATCTTCCACTGCTACACCAAGTCCTTCTTCGTCCGACTCGAGCAAAACCGACAGCAACAATCTCCATTCTCACGCATCAGCGCTTCTCGAGCGTCTTCGCTCCACCACCGCCTCTCTTCCCTCCTTCGACGGCCTCACATCGTCATCATCTCTCCAGTCCACCGTTGCCTCAATCACATCGCAATCTCGTACACTCCTCTCCCGCCTCCGCACCAAACTCTCCGACCTCTCCACGCAATACAACACCCACACCGGCTACTCTGCGATCGAAGATCTCAAGTCTCGCATCTCCGAACTGGAAAAGTCGCTCGATTCTGCCCGCACCCTTGCTACTACCGCCAAGAAGACCTACCTGCTCGCCGTACAGAACAGAAGCGCAAGTCAGCGCGAGACGAACGACTTGCTCTCCCGCAAAAACTCGTGGGACGAAAGGGATCTTTCTCGCTACACAGAGCTGCTGCGCAAAGAACATGCGTTGAGCAAGCAGGAGACGGAAGCGGAAAAGGTGCTGGAAAAAAGTGAAGCGGAAGTGCAGGCGAGCTTCGATGAGTTGATGAAGGCGGTGATGGTGAGGTATCATGAAGAGCAGATTTGGTCGGACAGGATGCGCGGGATGAGCACCTATGGCAGTTTGGTCGTCGCTGGTTTGAATGGTAAGTCAACTTGAGTATCGATGATTCACAACAAGGCTGGAGCTGACCACGACTCATCAATTGTCAACAGCATTTCTGTTCATACTAGCGATTCTCTTGGTCGAGCCGTACAAGCGCAAAAAGCTAGCAGAGACGTTCGAATCACGGCTAGTAGCAGCGGAGCAAGAGTCGAGACAATTGATCTTGGCTAGCGTTGACCACTTTCAGCGGTCGCTTGACGCTGCGCTAGCGCCAGCAACGACGTCGCCAGCAGAACAAAGAGCAGAAGCACCTCTCGACGCTTCAAATCCTCCACTGCTGGACGTGCCAGAAGAGTCGCTGATCATTGAAGAACCCATACCCGCATTGGCGATCGAAGCGCAACGCAAGCGCGAAGAAGAACGCCTCGTTTTTGCTTCCACAATCGGCGTAGTGGTCGGCGCTGCACTTTCGCTTCTCATCAGCGCATGTTGGTCGTAGAGTTGATAGGTGCACAGCAGTAGTGCAGAATGAACAATAGACATTGCTGTATGTGCATGTGAAAGAGACGACGGACAATGTGCGAAACAAAAGAAAGGGGTAACAGCCATAAACAGGAAATGAGAACATGAGAGGACGCAGCTTCCGCTCTCAGAAGATGACATCGTCGTCCTTGCCACCAGAGAGCAAATCTTTGCCGCCCTGTTCCTCCTCCGTTGCTGGTGGAGTGGCAGCCTTCTTCTTCTTCTTTTTGTTCTTCTTCTTGCTCGATGTGGTGGTTGAGCCGGCATCCTTGGCCTCGCTCGACGGCGCATCCTCCACTTCGTCACCCTGATCGCCACTGCTGTCATCCTCTTCATCCTCCTCGTCATCCGCGCCCTGCAACTTTTTCCGCTCCTTATCACTAGCCTGGGCCTTCTCCTTCTTCTTGGCCTGCACCTTTTTCAATCTGAAGAACTCCTCACGATCCGCTTCGTCCAACTCGGAAACAATGTAGCTGATCGTATTCTCCAGCCTCGGGATGATGACATGCTCGATAGCATTCACCCTACGGTTGGTCATCCTGATCACTTCATCCAAGATAACGAACGCGGTCTGCAAACTAGCCAGCTCGACCAACACCTTCAGCGCCTGCGTATACACTTCACGAGCCTTGTTGACCTGCTGACCACCTCTGCTCAAACCTGTCAGCGCAAACTCTCCACCGCTGCCCTGAGCACCGTTCGACTTATCCTTGATATCCGCCTCGAACGCTGGCAGCAAAACACCCGAAACGTTCTCCTGCTTAGCGCGCACCTTGAAGCTGGCCGACTTGACCGACTCTTGAACAATGTATCCGATGTCTCCCGTAGCGTACTGTACTTCTGCGAGACTGAACGACGCCTGCTGCATCACTTTGCCCATCTTGCGTTTGGCTTCATCGATCTTGTGCGTGATGGTGCGGAAACGTTTGGTGAGCGCATCGGCTTTCTTCTTGAGCAGAGAGTGGCCGGTCTGTGCACCTTTGAGACGGGTTTTGGTGGAACCGAGCACTTGACGTGTTGGGAACACGGCCTCTCGCTGGCCTTTACCGGAGGACATTGTTGCGGCTGAAGGCGGATGAGAGCGATGCTGAGTGTGTGCAAGTGTATGTGAGGAGGGCGACGGTGATGATGATGATGGTGAGTAGGTGGATAGCGAGTGATGAGCCCCTTTTCGATTGCGAGAGCAGCGTGACGAATTTCCTCAGTCTAAAAGCTTGGACCATGCGCTAATCGCTGAATTCGACTGCTAAAAGCCCCGATCCACCAACCCCGATAAAGAGGGTCCGCCGTTCCGCGGTGTTGGAGACGCGTTTTTGGAAGGTCGTTTGACGCTACAGCAACCTTCCCCATCCCCCACATCCAACACCTACTTCACTCGAGACGTCGGGACACACACAGAACAGGACGAGCTCGGATGCAGCTATTCTGATCACGCCTGCTACACTCTTCCGCCCTGCGTGAAAGCTCGGCGGCTCCAACTTACTAGCCGCATACATACATCCGCCCATCATGGACGACGACATGGAAATGGACGATGAGCAGGAGCAGGAGCAGGAACAAGATCCCATCGATGAACCAGACTACGACGATCAGGATGTCGATGCAGATCAGGACGACGATGAAGATGATGACATGGATGATGACGACGGAGACGCCGATGCCGACGACGACGATGACCAGGACGATGCCGACGACGACGATCAAGACGACGCCTCTGTCGCCGCTTCTCGCAACGGCATTCGTCCATCCGCACCAGACTCAGCGCTCTCCGCTGCCACATACCTCCGCAAAGTGCAGGAGCGACGTGCTCTCTTTCGTCCACCACCTTCATGCATCTCGACAACACTGGGCTACCAGATCGAGCCCATGGCAGCAGCACCGCATTCCAGTCAGATTCACGCCATGGCACTCTCGCTGGATGGACAAACCCTCCTCACAGGCGGATCCGACGGCTACGTCCGCAAATACGACGTCCACGCAACAATGAATGGCAAAACAATGCTCACGCAAAACGTCCGCCACGGCTTTGTCGAAGGCATCACCCGCGGCGGAACGCTCACGGCTTTCTGGCCGCACGAAGAGCACCTGCCCACCAACGGCGTCCCTTCATCCTCATCTTCCACATTGAACCCACCAACAGGCCCCGACAAGGATCGACTCATCGGCGTCATCCACAGCCTCGCTATCCAACAAGACGCGCTCTGGGGCCTGAGCGGCTCCGAATCCGGCAACATCCATCTATACGGCGTGCGCCATGATCCGGGTGTGACACGGCATGTCTTCCGCAAGCATAAAGGTGCGGTCTCTGCGCTTGCAGTGACACAGGACGAGACGAGCATGATTTCAGGTGGATGGGATAGAGGGATACACCAGTGGGATCTGAACACGGGCAGTGTGGTGCGGTCGTTTCCGGGGCATGCGGGTCAGATTTCCAGTTTGGCGTTTAGACCGTATGCTGTGTCGCAGAGTCAACAGGAGGGTACGAATATCGCGATACATCCGAGCGCTGCAGGTAGCAATGGGATCGAGGTGGATGAGGATGAGGAGGACAAGGTCAGGAACGAGGGTGCGGGTGCGGATGAACAGGTTGCAGGGGAAGGCGAGGGGGCAAAGCATGCAAATGGCCAAGCGGAAAGTGCTGCGGAAGCGGACTCCGCGGCAAAAGACGGCTCATTACAGCCGGTCACGGATGCTGCAGCAACGTCAACAGCAGGCGAGGATGGGTCCGCACAACCGGCAGATGCTGCCAATACTGATAATCAGCCGAATTTTTCCGGTCCAGCAAAGGACGACAAAGCGAAGTCAGACGACAATGCGACAACAGCGACAGGAAGGGGTGAAGCCAAGCAAGAAGCTGCATCTGACCCGAGCACAACATCTGCGAAAGACATCGACACTACTCCTGCACCGGCAGACAAAGACACAGCGCAAACGCCCACTTCTGACCCCGCCAAAGCGTCCACCGCTCCCAGCAGCAGCGCTGTCGGCGGCGACGACCCGACTGAAGAAGAGCTCGCTTTCGAAGCTGAACTCAACGCCAGCTTAGGTATGGCACTCGACGGTGGAGCGACAAAAGCAGACGGCACACGACCAGATAGTCTCGTCGCGGGAGCCAGCGGCACCACCGCTGGCGGCTTGATGGTTGCCGGTGCGGATCAAGACCTGGACGATGACGGTGGCGACGATGACTTGTTCGGCGGAGACACACCGCCTGCTTCCTCATCTGCGCTCAAGGACAGCGTCAAGAGCGAACCCAACGGCAATGCAGACAGCGATGGAGACGACTCACTCTTTGGTGATGGTGACGAAGACGCTGACGGAGACGCGGACATGGATGCGGATGGTGATGACGATGGATCCTCGGACGAAGACATGCCTCTTGCTGGTCGGTCGATGGTCAAGAATCCTTCCAGTCAGAGTGAGCTTTTGGTGCAAGACACAGCGTCGCCTTCACTTCCACCGGCTGTACTGCCTTCAGCAACCGACGCTTCGAGTGCCGCTGCCAAAGACGTCAAACCTTCACCGACCGCCAGCAAACCCAGCAGCCCGCCCAAGAAAGCACTGCCCAAACCAGCATTCGGAGGCTTCAGCATCGCCAACTCCTTCGACGCGCCCTTGTCGGCGTTCAGCCCAGACGTGATGCTCTCCACCTCGCTTTCCGGCCAAGTGATCCTGTACGACTTGCGATGTCCCTCGTACACCTCTGTGCCGGCGAAAGGCGTCCACTCTCTACCCTTACCGTCAAAGATTCCACCCTGGTGTCAGTCGGCGATCTTCAACTCGACCGGCGATAAAGTCTTCGTCGGACGCCGCAACGAATCCGTCGACGAATGGGATCTGCGCATGCCCTCCTTCGTCCGATCCCTCCGACTCCCGACAGGCTCAGGACCGGTGTATGCGCTCACAGCCATGCCGAATCGTCGTCACATCGTGACGGGAAGCTACGACAACATCAGGCTGTGGGATACAGAGTTCGACCCGGCGCAAGGCGAAGGTTCGGTGCCGTTCAAGATCGTCGCCGGCCATCACGGCGCGAGTCTGTCGAGCATGCTGGTCGACGCGAGCTGTCAGTTCTTGATCAGTGCAAGTGGCGATCGAGGTTGGATGGGCGGTAGTACGGAGGCGGTCATCGTTCATGATGTCAAGGCGCTGTGAGATGGAATGACAACGCTGCAAAAAGAGATGACGTGTGTGCTGTTGCGTGTGTGTGTGGCTGATGATGAACTGCGATCCCTTGCTTGAGAGAGGAAATGGAAATAATTTCGTCAAGAAGCGATGACAACAAACGCCGGTCCAAGGACACTCTGCACGGTGAATTGGACATCAAGAAGCGACAACTATGGAGCATGCAAAGCATTCCATGCGCAGAACGCGAACCCTTGAAGCGATTCCTGACGTCGGCGGAGGGCGGAGACATGGTGAGAGCAAGATTGCGCACAAATAAAAGCGACAGAGGAGCTGTGAGGCGACAAGGAGTTCGACAAGCGACAGCGCCTGGAAGTTGGTGAAGGTCGGCCACATGCCAGAGATCCAAACAGTCCAAGAAGCGCGGATTGGCTGCCGCCCTGCTTGGGTCGAGTCAGAAAGAGTCCGTAAAGGTTGTCGCCAGTAGGTGGCGTGGGCTGCCGAGGCCCAAATGTATCATGATCCCGCTGAAGTTTGAACGGGGCCCATAACAATGGGGGAGCAGTGCAGGTGACGATGAAGAACGAGACTGTTGCGCCAAGGGTGAGGATCTTTGTGGCGGCGGAATCCATCCTTGGGCCGTGGCCATGTACCGGTTTCTCAGGCATCAAATCGAATTGGAGGCCTAACCTGACCACCCAGCATGGACAAGCAATTCTGAGGAGGCGCGAAGCTGAGACAGCTTTCAGCGTGTTGGAGGTGAAGGCTTATTCGCAGTCCAATCGTTTCGAGCGGCTCGCTCAACGAGGTGCCGCTCCACACTGGCCGATCGACCTGACACAGATGGCGGAGGGAGAAAGGGCCCCGGTGAAGCAATGCTTCACATACATGTTGGCATTGTCGACTCAATGGGGCACAGTCAATACGGGCAAATACGCCTTGTATTGCCACGTGGACTTAAGTACAGGTCCCTTGGCGAAGCAACTGAAGGTCTTTGTCTGGAAGCACAGGGGTGCGCAGATGTCGCGTTCAATGCTTGGCTCAATGATGTGGTTTCATTTGAGCGCCTTGAAGTCTCATATCAGCACCGATGCGCAACGACGCTGGGACATCTCCTTGGAGGCGCTCAAAGAACTCAGCAAGTAATTGGAGCAACGTCTCTATCCACATTCCCATGGACCAGGCAGTCTTGGGGGAGCGAACCCAGAGCAGCTTTGCTCCAAAGATGCTGCAGCTGCCGGTGGCCGCTCATTCGGTATCCCTGCGGCCTCAGCACCAGCCTCTGTGTTGCGCAATGGGACTGTTGTTTGCCACCTGGACAAGGCGCGGACGTTGCGTGCGGAGAACACGGAAGAATGTATGATGGGGGTGGTTCTTAAGCAACTTGCAATTGATCTGCTCAATGAGAGACAAGTATCTCTTGGAGGAGCAGCGAAAGCGGATCGAAAGTTTGCAGGAGGCGGAGACCAAGTACCTCCGGGCCTATCTTTGGCCCAGCAACAGTCATATTGGCATCAACATCACCACGTCGTCATCACTGGCATTGGCCTCAGTTCCTTTGAGGCCTCAAGACATTGTTGCTTCCAAGAACGCACCATTGTCTTCCACAGCTTCCAGATCTGGATCATCCAGCAGATCATCCGGCGCAAGCCCATCCGCTCCTGCTGAATCTTCGATGGACTTGCTCAACCAGACGTGGGTGCACAAACTCACCTCTGCTGGGTAGAGTCCTGTGGCTGACGTGTCCCACGACAATTTCCTCTCGTTCGTTGGCCATCAATTGAAGGATGGCACAGTCGCTGTCTCTCGAGTCATCATCAGCGTCAACGTCTTTGCATGCTCCGTTGTTGTCGATCAGCATCGTGTTGCATTGATGCCATCCCTGGCTCCGCGATCACCTCCGAGCCTCCTTGAGCACCATTGCTCTCCTTGCTTTCGAGACGACAACCCAAGTGGTCATCGCAGAAGCGCTGACTGTCATTGCGAAAGCAGAAGCTGTCATGACGAGAACAGAAGCGGTCCGAAGGTTCTGCGGGCATACGCACAGACTGATCGTTGGACAAACACACATGAACGTCGTTTGAGCACCTCGTACTCATAGCATCACACCGATATCGAGTCGTCAATGATATGCAATGAGAGTGGATTACAATGATGCTTAATAACAAAAAGTGGTGTGTGTGTGTCAACGTCCTAACCCTAACGCTCTCCATCAATCCTCGACGATATCGCTCTTCTTCGGCTTCAACGCAGCCGCTGTATCCCCATTCCTAATCTCCTTACCCTGCGCCTGAATCTGCTTCACCCCTTCATCCCTCAAGATTCCCAAGCCCGTCTCGGCCCTCGCGAGCTCCAACACGTCATCCAGCGGAACCAAGCCATCATGGTCAACGTCGAGCTTGTCGACGATCTTTTCGATCACCGCGTCTTCCGGTTTATGCTTGATCAATCGCAGCGCCTGTTCGAGGTCGTCGACGGAGATCTTGCCGGTGTGCGAGGCTTCGATGAGGTGCATGCGCGACCCGACGTCTCGGTCGTACTCTTCGAGCTGGTTGTCGATCTGTTCGAGCATCGACTTGATGCGTTTGGTCATGCTTCGTGTAGACGACGAGGTGCTGGATCCGGATTTGTCGGCGTCGCTGCTGGACGATGACGAGGACTTCTCTGCGGAAGAACCGGAGGAGGCGGGAGCGGAAGCGGTTTCTTCCGAGGGAACCTCCGAGCTGCTGACCTCTTCAATAAGCTGTCGCAACTCCTCTCGCTCTTTGAGCACCGACGATTTTGCGCTGAGGATGCTCAACGCCTCTCCCAGCTCCGTAAGCTGCTCGTTGGTCATCCTAGCATCTTCAAAAGCCGGATCGGTCTCCTTCTGAGGCAACAAGGATCGAGCCTCTTCCTCCTCTCGTGCCAATCTCGCCTTTTCAGCATTGCGCTTCTCCTTGTCAGCCTCACGCGCAGCAGCCTCTTCCTGCTCCTGCTCGGCTTCATCTTCGATCAGCTCCTCTTGCTGCTGGAGCACCTCGAGACGCTGCTTGTTGGTGGCGCCTTCGCTGTTGACGCTGAGCTCTGCTTCGTTGACCAGGTTGTCGGGCAGGCTGCTGAGCGTCAACTCGAGGCTGCGGAGATGCGATTGGGCGTCGCTGTCGTTGTTGCCAGCGGCGACGTAGTTGAAAGCTTTGCTGAGGACCAACAAAGTACCGCTGATCTTGTTGCGGACGTGCAAGTCAATCCACTGCTGGAGCTCCTGTCGCAATCGATCATCCGAAAGGTTGGCGGTCTGGATACCTCTGTTCTGGCAAGCGCTGACCAGCTCGGATTTCGACATGGTCTCGACACCCTCGTGACCGATGACGATGTCGTCTTGGCGAATGCGGTTGAGCTTGTGTCGAATCTGGTAGCGGAGGTAGTTGTCGGTACCGAAAGCGTTGATCTGCATGTAACGGCAGACACTGACGAGCTGAGGACGAGTGAGGTTGTCGAGCGTAAGGTCATCTTCGAACAGCTGGGCGACCTTGATGATATCCTCGTTGCTCGGAGACTCTCCCGTGGAGCGCACTTTGCGGAAGAACTCCTTGAACTCTTCCGAAGTCTTGACCTTGTCGGTGGCCTGGAGACCTCCCTCCTTGATGGTCTCTTGGAGGAACTTGGCCATCTCGAGACGCACCTTGATGAGACCCCTACGCTTCTCTTCGACGGAGAACTTGCTCTCGAAGGTGCTGGGAAGCATGTTGGGGAAGATCTTGATGGCTACGGGCAGCAGCAGCTCACCAGCGGGGATGATGATGAAGGGAACGAAGGGGATGAGACGCAAAAGGTCGGCAAAGGTACGCTTGAGCTGACGCTTCTCTCTGCGTGTCAAGCTGTAGCCGAGCATGAGTCTGCGAAGGAGACGCCAGGAGATCTTGACTTCCTTTGCGAGGAGTTTGGAGCCGTGCCAGTAGTGGAGCGCCTCTTCCTTGACCTTGGCCCAGACACGAGTGGCGAGCGGGCCCTTTGGCTTTTGAGCTTCGAGCTCCTTTTCCTTTTCCTTTTGCTCTGCGAGCATGGTCTGGGAGGCGGCGGTCTGGTTGGCAGGAGAACCCAGCTCGGCCGCTGTGTTGGTAGAGGCAGGAAGCGGGCTGACGCTGACGGGCGCCTTGGGAGGCGCACCGGCGGACTGGCCCTCGTAGTTTGACGAGACATCTTTGGATGGTGTGCCAGGAGGCGGGTAGGTGTGGTTGTTGGACGAGGATGAAGTGGTGGAGCGCTGCTGCGTTTCTGTGGACTGGTAGCGAACCAATCGTTTGCGGATGAGTGCCTGTGTCTCGTCGACTTTGCGTCTCTGGTGGTAGTGCTTTGTGATGGCGGTGGAGAAGCCCGAAGCGGGAGGCCTCAAGCCGGGCACAAAGATCTGGAGGACATCGACCTGAGAGTTGGGGCGCAGAGCGGGCCTGGTTCGAGCGGCAGCAGCGAGGGAACCGCTGGCGAGGGCCAAACTCTTCGCGGCGAGATACGAGGAGCTGGAAGCAGCCATGATGGGCGGTGGGAACGCTGCGAGGGAGGCCAGGTGACGAAGACGAAAGTCTAGATGGAGTGGAGGTCGCAAGGATCGTCAAGTGAATGAGACCCTATGCTGGAAGTAGGCGGTGCGCTGTGGCTGACGTCCGATGCCGTACTGTAGTCGATTCTTGATGTGGTTGTTGAATGGAACGAATGACAAGATGAGATGAAGGTGCTGGTGATGGACGAAGTGAACGGTGGAACGAGGGTGAGAAAGGGTTCAGGGGAACCGAGCACGTCTTAGCTTTTCAGAAGTGGCTGCGCACGGAACCGGAAGAATGAGGGACAGTCGGAAACGATTCAATTCAACAGATCAACACTCTCACTCTCTTGACCTTCAACACTCAACTCAGCGGCCGAGAAGCAGTGTGCTGGAAAAGAGCGGCAGTGCAGATCCGATGTCAGCACAGAAAGGACCCCAATTCTTCCTTTATTCCTTGACAAAAAATAAAATTCCTTCGAGAAGAAACGAACGCATCCCGCTCCGCTTGACAACATCAAGGAGCAACAGCAACACTTCAGACTGGATCGTTCACGACGATCAAGGTTGCCATCGAGTGACGAAGAGACACTGCCGTGTATAGAAAACGAATGCGACGCTGCTTTGACGATCCAACGCGGAATGCTGATCGGATGCGGCAAGCGTCCGCTTGTGGTTGCTCAGCTCCACGGCATTTCCGCACATCGCGAACGTGCTCTCCAGAGTCTCTCTCGTCCGACAAATCTTCTAGTTTGTTAGGCCCTTATAATCAACAAACATGCGATTATCGAGGTGTTGGTGTGGAGGCGAAGCCGTCCAGAAGAGATTTCGTCCATGTATGATGGTCATCTTCAAGCCTTTTCGATACCACCTCGACCCTGACACATGCTCCAGACACGACCTTTACAGCTGCTCAGACCGCTTCAGCTCCTTCGCACCGCTCCAATCTCACAAAGGCGAGCCATGACCTCCACACCATCGTACATCGACATTGGCGTCAACCTCACCGACCCCGTCTTCCGCGGATCGTACCATGGCAAGCAGGCGCACCAGGACGACTTTGAAACGGTGCGCTCTCGGGCTGTCAAAGCTGGAGTCGTCGCTCAGATCCTCACTGGTGGGAATCTAGCAGAGTCGAAGGAAGCGCTGGGTCTAGCAAGGGGATACGACGGCTTCTACTCGACTGCTGGATGTCATCCTACGCGCACGTCTGAGATGGAGTCGTACGGCGAAGGCGCCGAGGTGTATTTGGGACAGATCAAGGAGATTATCGAGACTTCGCGCAAGGAAGACAGGAAAGTGGTAGCGGTCGGAGAATGCGGGTTGGACTACGATCGCTTGCACTTTTCGCCAGCAGACGTACAGAAGCGACACTTTGCGACGCAGCTCAAGCTCGCCGCGGACGTCAATTTGCCTCTCTTTTTACACTCGAGAGCAGCGCACGATGATTTCGTCGAGATCATCAAACCGCACATAGACGAAATCCATAGTGCGCTATCCAGCGAACGAACAGATCCGCACAAAGACGACGCACAGGCAAAACGTGTAGGCGTAGTTCACAGTTTCACCGGGACCGTCGCGGAGGTGCAAGAACTACTCGACCTCGGCTTATTCATCGGCATCAACGGCTGCTCGCTCAAAATGCCCGAGAACCTAGAAGTGCTCCACCACATCCCACTCTCAAGACTCATGCTCGAAACCGATGCGCCATGGTGCGATCCTCGCTCAACTCATGCTTCCCACTCTCACATTCAAAACTTCAAGCAGTCCCACCCCGCCTTGCATGCCCTTTACCAACCATCCTCCGTCAAAAAGGAGAAATGGAATGCCGACTCGATGGTCAAAGGCCGCAACGAGCCATGCATCATCGGTCTCATAGCCGCTACCGTCGCCAGTGTCAAGGGCGTTTCCATACAAGCAGTCGCAGAAGCCGCCATGTATAATACCCGCTGGTTGTTCCAGATCCCCTGACAATGCAAAACAACACAGCAAATGAATCTTGCAGAGTGAATGATGCAATAGAGATAGAATTATTGTCCGAGAAAAATGCAAAGGAGAGGGCAAAAAAATGAGCGTTCTAGATAGACAAGGAGGAATGTGGGATCGTCGCTGCTTTGAGAGAGGGATTGGAAACGAAAGACCTGCTGCTAAAACGCAGGTCAAAGCGGGCCAGTGAAAATGCGAATGAGCCCACCATCATAAACAGTCCCTCCAGAAAGCGGCCACGTCTCCACACGGAAAGAGCCGCACTACGACGAGTTGAGCTCTCCGATGATCTCCTCGTGCAATGGTTGCGTCGGCAGCATCTGAGGTGGGTCAAAGCGCTGGTAGAGCAACGGTTTTGGTGTACCGTCGAACTCGTAGAGCTTCAAGACGTATGCTGGCGAGTTGTAGTGTGTGTCGAGGTGAATCTCGAATCCTTGCATGTTCTCGACCTGGTTGTACGACTGGATGTAGTTCGAGTTCTCGGCGCATCGATCTGAGATCTGCTGACGACCATCGCCTTTAAATGTGTTGAGCGTGAGGGTGTTGTTGCTGTTGAGAAGGTACGTGCCGTGTTGCCAGATGAGTTGCGCCGAAACACAGTTGGGCTTTGCTGGGTTGGTGTTGTAGAGGTACAGTGCTTGCTCCCAGTAGCCATCGTCGGTGAAACTGTATGACTGGCCCGCTGTTGCTGGGTAGATGAACGAGTTGTTGACTGGATCGTAGAAGTTGAGACCGGTGAGGACGTGACCTGAACCCGAACTCCAAGTGCCTGACAACGAGGTGACGTTGTTGGGCACACCGATGCCGTATGTTGTCTGTGCAGAGACGCCTGCAAGGAGACTCGCCGCGCCGAGTATTGATGATAGCAACCTCAACATGATGGTGCTATGAATGTGATTCGATGACTGCAATGAGTCGTTTGGAAGTCGGAGATAGGAATGCCAAGGTCACGATATCAGGATGGCGTCGTGGAAGTGATGCGACGATGGCGCGCTATCGGAGACGTTGCGTCGAGCGAGAGCAAAGTTGGTAGGGCGAGAAGAAGAAGAAGGAGAAGGAAGAGGACTGTTGTTACACGTCGGGGGTATCAGTCGGTGATGAAGGTGATGATGATGGTGAGCTGCCAACGTCGAACTCTAGCCGATCGATCCACGCTGGCTAAGTTGAGTTGCAGAGTGAGCGAGCGGCGTTCGAGAAATGAGCTGAGCCCCTTTGACGGAGTGAGTGAGATACACACGCTCGCGCCCCACTCTTGGCTGCAAACCTGGACAAAGGGACGAAATTTCATCAAGAAAGCCACACACACACACACACACACACACTCACTCACTGACATGCAGGAAAAAGCCAGGAAAGCAGTGCTGGCCAAAAAAACAATAAAAAACACACCCTCACCGGAGTAGCGGGACAGGTCAAATTTGTATTCGAAAGTGCAGCAGTGCCGAGAGGGGAGCGCGCGGTCAACAAGCCAAGCCAAGATCTGTGTGGACTGCCGCCGCCTCAGAGTGCAGCTGGACGCTTGAAAATGCCAGTCCCACCGGCGGCGGCTGGTTCGGCCATCCAAGCCGCGGTGGGTTGGTCCAATTTGTATTCAACCCAAAAGCAATTTCAATTCAAATTTGTGCAGAGATCGTCAGGGTGCGAACCAACACAAGGTCGCGGGTTTCAGACTGGCGGGACGCTGGAGAGGAGCTGGCTTGCTGCACAACCCCTGTGTCGCATATCTTCGCTTGAAATTCGAAAAAAAGGAGATTTCAACTTCGACAGACGCAGTCCATCAGCTCACGTCAGACCGCAGGCACACGGCCTCTTGGCAACAGTCACCTTTCGCCGTCGATTCACCTTGCCGCTGGTCGGCAGAGCTTCGCGTGAAGCGAGGCAGGGCAAAAAATCGAAGATGTTAGATCCAATTGACACCCCTTCTCTCTCTTCGCCGATTCTCATACTGTACACTGGTGCATCAAGGCTGCTTGGATACGATGGAGAAGTCTCACTTTCCCAGACATAGTGCACCGCTAGCTCAGCGAGGATGCTACAGGTCTGAACGGACTGGAATACGTAGAGGATATAAATTAGATGCAGTTTGTACAAGTACAGCAAAGCGAGACGAGCGGTCTTCCGACGTCCATCTAACGGAAGCCTTCGAGCACCGCTTCGCATTGGAACCAGCAGTGATCCATCTTCGCACGCTCCACTTTCTCCGTCGCAGCCCCCTGGTCTGGATCCGTGAAGTCGATCTGTAACCCCGCACATCGTGGCGCACGCTTCAGAGACGAAGATGCGGAACGCACCGAGCTCGAGTCGGATCCCGCATACGACGGCTGTCGGCTCTGCTTGGCTCTCAACAGGTTGCGGCTAAGCAGGCTCCCAGCTTTCGGTTCACGAGAGCGACGTCGCATTCCCATACCGCCGTCATGGGTCCCCGCATTGGTCGCTCTGAGGTCGTCCATCAGGACGTCACTGTTGTCCGGCACCTCGGGTGCATCCTCGTAGCTCGATACCAATTCTCGCGACATGGTCATCGCTCCATCAACCGAGTCGTGTCCGTATACGGTCGAAGATCCGAGCGAGGATCCCGTGCGGCTCGTCTCGATGCTTTGCGACTCGTGATTGGTCGAATGCAGATGGATTGACTGCGGTGAGCTGCATGCTGCTAGCCAGCCTTCACTCGCGGGTGGTTTTACGCTGCTCGTATGCCAAGGCTTGTCCGCAGCTGAAGGTGGCCGACTGTCATCCGATACTGAGCTGATGCTTGATTCACCGACGTGCTCGGATGCGCTGTCTTCTGGCCAAGAACTTGCCACGGATGATGAAGACTCGCACGCCGCTTTGTGCCACCTCCTATCCTGTCCATGCAATGGGCTCGTTGGTGGTCTCTTGCGGTCAGAAGAAACGCTGCATGGTGTCAGCGATGACATGCTGCTGTCCGTAGTCTCGGATGCAAATTGCGGTTCTCCCGTTGTGAAAGGCTCGCACAGGTGATCCAGGTCGAAGTCGAGATGATGACGCGCTGACCATCCGGGACAGCGAAACGAGGCCGGAGCGCTGAGAAACAGGTGGGTCTTGGTCGGTGCGAGTGGGGTCCCTAAAAACGCCTCGAGCCTTTCATCACTGACGAGCAGCCTCACCAGCTTACGCTCCCAGTTGCCGCTCGTCTTTGTTCTTGCTGCATCGCGCTGCTGTTCATATCCCTCCGATAGGAGCTCGGCCAGATGGCTTTCCGCATCTTCCATGCCGCTATCCGGACCGTGACTCGCCTCGACAAGCCCTCTAACTGCGTCTTCCGTGATACCGCATCTGCTGATTGATTGTATCAGATCGAGCACGAAGACCTCGCGAGGCATGGTGGCGCTGGCGCCCATGACAACCAATAGTCGCAGATCTCGGGAAGTGACAGCAACTGACGACTCAGTATACGGACGGCTAGACGGACCCTCTCCGTTGTTATCGGCCAAGCTGGCAAGGTGCGTAGCTGCATCCTCGAGATGATGTCGGAGCTTATCCAGCTTCTTGAGAAGTTTGTCCTCCTTCCTCGCGTGGCTGGAACTGTCGTGAGAGTGGCGTCGCTTCGAGGCAGTAGCGCTGATGGACGTCTTCTCTTTCCTCTTGCGTAGCAAGCTGACGGGTTCGGGAAGCTGGCCTTTGGCGAAAAGGAGGTGGTGCAGAAGCGATTCCGTAAGCCTCGTCGTGAGCTGGTTGCAGTGCCCGCAGGTCTGTGCTTTACTGAGGTCCGCATTGTCATCACGCAAAGCTTGCAAGATACGAGCACGATCCGTCGAAGAGCTGGATTGAGCCCGTGTCAACAAAAGTCCGTTTCGTTCGTGGGCCAGCTGCAGCGTCATATTGGAGCCCAGTTCCAGAAGGGGTACATCAAGGCGAGAGGAATGGCTGCATCGCGATCCACGACGTCGCGGAGCACGACGTCGAGTGTCGGACGGCGAAGGGTCCGACATGAGTTTATCGCAGGCAGTCTGATTAGGTCGACAGTCGCGGTTGCATAGAGCCGGACAGGTCTTATGACGAGATCATTGCGGGGACGTACGAAGAGCGAGCCTCGCTTGCTCGATTTTGGCTTTGAGTAGCGCCCGACTCTTTTGTTCTGCTAAGCCAGAAAGCACGTTGGTAGGTGTCGATATCGTAGTGAGATGGTAGGCACGATCAGGAACAGAAAGTGGAGTTGTCAGTTTGATGACAGTTGAGACGCTGTGCCAAGACAGCGAGAGAGCAACACCAAAGCTACGCGCAGCCGCCGCCATCACGTGAGGAATAGTCACAGCAAACCAGCTGCTTCGATCTGACAATTCCAAAAAACGCCCGTGGCCGGTAGTCGAGAGCAACACCTGAATTGAAAGCTCGAATACAAATTCCGATCAGAACGCGTTCAGCCATTTGTATTCAGGCTGCAACAGCCGCACGGTAGGAAGAACAGACAGAAAGCACAGCGAGAGAGACACGCCAAGCACAGGCCATTCTTCAAGAGCAGAGAGAGCAGAGCGAGAGTGAGCCACGTCTGCAATTTCGGGACGTGCTTGCTTGCTTGCTTGCCAGCCAGCCAGCCAGTCTGTCTCTCTGCCATTCGCTCACTCTTCTCAAGAGACACACAAAATCGCATCCCCGTGCGTTGATTCCAGATTGACACATCAGCATCACTTCCACCTTTTCGCCTTCATCACCATTCATCTTCGTCCTTGCTCATCACCTTTCCTTCTCATCCTATTTGTGCTGCAAAAGCACAAGGTGATTGTCCAGTCGGCGCAGCAAACCGCCTCTAACAGCTGCCACATCCCGCCAACTTATTCTCGTCCCGGCACCTCCTTTTTCACTACGAATCGCCCACGACGCACTGCAACCTCATCACCTTTGAGCCGCTCGACTCTTTCGGGCATACATCACATACACCATGCAGATGCTGACAAAGTTCGAGTCCAAATCGAATCGCGTCAAGGGTATCGCCTTCCACCCACGCCTTCCGCTCTTGGCTTCGTCTCTGCACAATGGCTCGATTCAGCTCTGGAACTACCAGACCGGTACCATCTACGACCGTCTCGAGGAGCACGACGGTCCCGTTCGTGGTATCTGTTTCCACCCCTCCCAACCTCTCCTAGTCAGTGGTGGTGACGACTACAAGATCAAGGTGTGGAACCACAAGACGCGCAAATGCCTTTTCACCCTCAACGGCCATCTCGATTACGTCCGCACCGTCTTCTTCCACCATGAACACCCTTGGATTCTCAGTGCGTCAGACGACCAGACCATTCGCATCTGGAACTGGCAGAGCCGTACGTGCATCGCCATCCTCACCGGCCACAACCACTACGTCATGTGTGCTCAGTTCCACCCTAAGGAGGACCTCATCGTCTCGGCTTCCATGGACCAGACCGTTCGCGTATGGGATATCAGCGGCTTGCGCAAGAAGAACACCTCCGCCCAGCCCATGAGCATCGAGGAGCAGATCGCCCGTGCCAACAGTGGTCAGGCTGACCTCTTCGGCAACACAGACGCCATGGTCAAGTACGTCCTCGAAGGCCACGACCGCGGTGTCAACTGGGCTTCGTTCCACCCAACTCTGCCCCTCATCGTCTCAGCCGGCGACGATCGCCAGATCAAGCTGTGGAGGATGTCGGACTCGAAAGCTTGGGAGGTGGATACCTGCCGTGGCCATTTCAACAACGTGTCGTGCGCCCTCTTCCACCCACGACACGAGCTCATCATCTCCGACGCCGAAGACAAGACCATCCGTGTTTGGGACATGGGCAAGCGTACCGCCGTCCAGACCTTCCGTAGAGAGAGCGACCGATTCTGGGTGCTCACCGCTCACCCGACCCTCAACCTCTTTGCCGCCGGTCACGACAACGGTCTCATCGTCTTCAAGCTAGAGCGCGAACGTCCCGCTTTCTCCGTCCACCAGAACACCCTCTATTACATCCGTGACAAGCAGGTCCGCTCCCTCGACTACGGCACTGGCGCTGACCACGCTCTCCTCAGCGTCAAGCGCCTCGGCAACCAGTATGTTCCTCCACGCACGCTCAGCTTCAACCCTGCAGAGCGTTCTGTCATCGTCACCTCGGTCAACGCAGACCAGGGCACCTTCGATGTTGCTCCTCTGCCGCGCGAGGCCGGTGGCGATCTGGCCGAATCCTCGAGCGTCGGCAAGCGCGGTCAGGGCTCCAGCGCCATCTTTGTCGCCCGCAACCGATTCGCCGTGCTCGACAAGACGGCCCAGACCATCGAGATCCGCGACCTCAACAACGCCGTCACCAAGACCATCACGCCTCCTCAGCCCACCAACGAGATCTTCTTCGGCGGCACTGCCAGCCTCATCCTCAGCACAGCCACCGGCGTCATCCTCTACGACATTCAGCAGCAAAAGACGCTCGCCGAGCTCACCAGCCCGCCCGTCAAGTACGTCGTCTGGAGCGTCGATGGCAGCATGGTGGCGCTGCTCAGCAAGCACACCATCACGCTCGCCGACAAGTCGTTCGCCTCGAGCAACCTCATCCACGAGACCATCCGCATCAAGAGTGCAGCTTGGGACGAGAGCGGCGTGCTCCTCTACAGCACCCTCAACCACATTAAGTATGCGCTTCCCCAAGGCGACAACGGCATCATCAAGACGCTCGAGCAGCCCGTCTATCTCACCCGAGTCAAGGGCAAGACCGTCTCGTGCCTCGATCGACTCGCTCGTCCTCAGAACATCACCATCGACCCCACCGAGTTCCGCTTCAAGCTGGCGCTCGTCCAGGGCAAGTACGACGACGTTCTCACCATCATCAAGAACAGCAACCTGGTCGGTCAGGCCATCATTGCTTTCTTGCAAAAGAAGGGCTACCCCGAGATTGCTCTGCATTTCGTACAGGACAAGAGCACCCGCTTCGACCTCGCCATCGAGTGCGGCAACCTTGACGTCGCCCTCGAGACTGCGGAGTCGCTCAACGTCGACGAAGTGTGGGAGCGACTTGCCACTGCCGCACTGCGTCAAGGCAACCACAAGATTGTCGAGCGCGCCTATCAGCGAACCAAGAGCTTCGACAAGCTCAGCTTCCTGTACCTCATCACGGGCAACACCGACAAGCTGGCAAAGATGTCGGTCATCGCCGACAAGCGAGGCGACCACCTCAGCCGCTTCCACAACGCCCTCTACCTTGGCAACGCGGAAGCACGCAGCAATGTGCTCTCCGATGTCGGCCTGTCTGCGCTAGCATACGCAGCAGCCAAGTCGAACGGGCTGGACGACCAAGCTGCCGTCATTGCGTCGCAAGCTGGCATGGAGGAGGAGGCTGCGGAGGTGGACCGTCAACTTGACTTGGGCGAAGGCACATCCAAGCTGGCTCCTCCCACTGCTGTCTCGCAGGCGTACCTCCACAACTGGCCCATCCTGAGCAGCGAGCAGAGCTACTTTGACCGTGCTCTCGTTGCCGGCAACGACGGCGGCCCCATCTTCAAGGACAATGCACTCAACGGCGGCAAGACACACGACATCGAGTCATGGCTCGACGGCGAGGCCCTTGAAGAGTCGGAGGAAGAAGACGAGGAGGACGGCTTCGATGCTGCGCCCGAGGACTTTGGCGAAGCGGAAGAAGCATGGGATCTTGCAGAGGAAGAGGTGGCTCTGCCCGAGGAGGAGGCTGCTGTGGTGGCACCCCTTGAGGAGACGCCGCTGGAAGGATTGGGTGCAGGCAGCTCCGAAGCCGAGCACTGGCTTCGCAACTCGCCAGTAGCCGCCGACCACGCCGCAGCAGGATCGTTCGAGACAGCGATGACGTTGCTCTCGCGGCAAGCTGGTATCGTCGATTTCGCTCCGCTCAAAGCATTGTTCCTCTCGTCCTATTTGGGCGCTCGCAATTTCCTTCCCGCTGCGCCAAGCGCTGGACCCATCGAGGTGCATCTGCGACGCAACAACGAGGAGAGCGACGGCAAGGTGACCAAGGCGCACCCTGCCTTGCCGCGTTCGGTCAAGCTGCTTGCCTCTGGTGACTTGCAAGATGGCTACCGCGCCGTCAGCGCCAACAAGCTGGCTGAGGCCGAGACCATCTTCCGTCGTTTGCTGCACCAGCTCGTGCTGACACCAGCTTCGACAGAGGCGGAAGCGACCGAAATCCAGGACTTGGTTGTGCTCTGCCGAGAGTACATTCTGGGTGTCTCGATCGAGCTCAGCCGTCGTAAGCTTGCTGCCGCCGAGCCTGACAATGTTGCACGTAACCTTGAACTTGCTGCGCTGTTTACGCATACGCAACTTCAGCCACAGCACCAGACGTTGGCGCTTCGCAGTGCCATGACCGAGGCTCGCAAGGTCAACAACTATGCGATGGCGGCTAGCTTCGCCAAGCGTCTCATGGATCTGTCGCCCGCTCCGGCTGTGGCTCAAAAGGCACAGCAGATCATCTCGTTGGCTGAGCGCAGTCCGCGTGATGCTGTCGATGTGCCAGGCTACGATCCTCTCGAGCAGACGTTTGTGATCTGCGCCGGCAGCTACCGTTTGATCACCGCTGCGGGTGCCGGGTCGGTAACGGACCCGCTTACGGGGGCTCGATACTTGCCAGAGTACAAGGGCACGCTCTGCAAGATCACGCAGATCTCGGAGGTGGGCAAGCTCGCCTCGGGTTTGCGAAGCTTTGCCGCGTAGAGGTGAGGGATCGAGTTGTCATCGCGATGAGGTCGGTCTATGTAGATATACAGTGTAGCATGCATCAATATTGAGTTATATGCAGATTTTGTGTTGGCTTGTCTGACGTTGTTTGTGACCAGGATGAGAATGAAAATCGGTTGAGTGTTGTGGTGAATGTCGCGGGAGGGTTGATGATCAAGGGTCCTGAGTGGGATTCTCGTTTGTGATTTCTGAAGGTGTGTTCCGCACGGTGCGTGCTTTCAAACGCGTTTCCTCCACTCCAACACCGGCATTCCGCAACGTCCTTTGCAGTCGACCTTCACCAATGACCACCGTCACAAGCTGGCACGACATCAGCTAGAGCGGAGCGGGAAGCTCACAAGGCAAAAGACATTTCCGCAGCACCTCCAGCGGTCGTGGGCGACTGTGCTACAGCTGCAAGCCGGCGGCAGAGGCGGTAGCGAAGCATGTCGTTTCTGCCATCATTCTCGTCGCTCTCAGCGCCGTCCACCTCCACCGCCTCTTCCTCCTCTTCGCAAACGAGCTTCAAGCCAGCCACGCTCTCCTACTTTACGATCTTTTGCCCGGCTCTCAAACCGCCCAAGAAGCGCTCTAGCGAACCCGCGCACGATGCTCCACCTTCTTCCGACCCGCAAGAGCAAGCCGAGGACGAAGATGCGCGAGAAACAGCACGCGAAGCCTCGCAGATCCTCTTCTACACCAGCCGAGCACGTGCCGCGCTCAAGGATCGGATGCTGCGTCAGATCGGTGTAGCGAAAGGCATGATCGAGTTCTGCAGCATGGTGTCTCCAGGTAGTGCGGGGAACGAGGGCAAAGGTCGAACGTGGAACGTGCATTCGAGCAAGCGCAGGATGGTTCTCGTAGAAGTAGAGTCGGGTGTCTGGGTACATGCTAGCATCGATCTTCCCTACACAACGCGGGCACCGTCAGCAAGTGGGGAAACACGAACAAGGTCGACCAAGGAGCACCACGATGCACTACTCCCGGACGCATGGTTGGAAGAAAGCATCCGCCGAGCATGGAGCGATTGGGTGCTGTTGAACGGGTGCCCGGCTCATATCTTGTCGCAAAAGGCGGGGCGGGCTGGGCTAGAGAGATCGCTGGAAAAGTACTTTTCGGTTTGGGCATGGAGCTGGGACTTGGAGCTCGCGACGAATGCTGATGTGGTGCAGCGAGGGAGTGTCTTTGGAGAGTGCGTGGAGGGGTTTCCTGTGGTAGCGAGAGCGCCGAGATCACGGCTGGTGCAGTTGATGCGGTCGGAGGCTGCGAAGAGGATGAAGATGGGCAAATATGGTGGGAGAGAGATGGTGATCTTGTCAGAGACGTCGGTGCTGTGGCCGCCTACCGATGCGGGGTGCTTTGACTCGGAGGATGAGCCGGAGGATGGCGATGATTCTGGGAACGTTCTCAAGCGTAGCAAGTCGAACAGCTCCAAAAGAGAAAGGAGTGAAGCATCAACATCGCCGCAGCTGATGAACCCATCAACAAAAGCCGAACTCCTCCGACGAGTAGTAAGCCACCTTACCGGCCTCGAAAAGGAACGCGACCTCATACGCGCCGCCTCGGCCTCCACCACCACCGATGGCCGCAAGAGAGGCACCTCAGGCGCTATCCGCGAACGCGGGTCTTCGAGCGGCAACAACAAACGAGACATGCGCAACGGCTTACTCTCCACCGGTACGAGCCAGAGGCGCGTCGTCTCCTCTCCCGTCATGCAGCAGCGTTCGACGAGCGCAGCGAGCGCAGCGAGTGTCGCTTCGTCGACCGCTACGGAAGGTTCGAAATGGTCGAATTGGGGCAGCGTGTTCAGCGGGCTTGGAAAGTTGGGTTTCCGGGGCAATGCCGATACGGTGGCGTCAAGCGAAGTGGCTAATGGAGAGGCGGCCGTGGCAGGGGATGAGCCAGACGTTTCGAGTATCTCTGTTGTCGCAGCCGATCTCAGTGCCGCGGATACGAGCGTTGTTGAGGCAGCAGCAGCGCCGACCTCATCTTCGCCGGTAGAAGCACCTGCTGTCAACAAAGACGCAAAGGAGAGCGACGAAGCAGAAGCATCGAGCCCGCTGCAGCTGTTCCAGCAAAAGCTAGCTGATGCGATACCGATCCAAGAGGCTGGAGGCAAGATGTGGAACGGCGCCGAGCTGGCTTTTCGCGGCATCAGTGCTTCGCTCGGGTTGGCGAATGCGTCCGCTTCGAGTGCATCGCCGCATCAAGCTGATACGTCGACTTCAAAATCTGTTCAGGATGGAGAGGTTTCAGAGGGTGACCGCTTTGCCGATGCGTCGATTGATACGAATGGTGCGGATGCCGATGCTAGTGTCATCACCAAGGTGTCGATTCTGGAGCCGGAGGTGGACGTCAGCGAGCTGGCGGAGGCGCTCGGTGCTGGTGAGAGCGTACAGGAGGCGTCGACGACAGAGGATGTGCCTTTGGCGGACGATTCTGGTGCTGATTTGATCGCTAGCAAGGCGGTAGTGGAACCTGATCCCCAAGCCAGGCAGAAGCTGAAGGTGGATACAGGTGTTGCACCCGTCGAAACAACGAACAGCGACCCGATCTCGCCTTCGAACGAGACACGAGCATCCGACGCTGGCTCAATCCGCACCAGCGCCAGCGCCAAAGCTTTTCCCTCAATCTCGGTCACCTCAGCAGCATGGTACAATACCAAAGCTTTACGCTCCGAGGCAGCGGTGACCACGTCTTCGCCCAAACTCGCTTCGGCCGCTAGCATCTTTAGCAGCTCCCACGACAAGCCTTTTAGTGAACGCAGGGACACGCCCGAGCCCTTCGATACTTCGCTAGGCGGTGTGTCGGTGCAGTCGGAGCATCACGATTTCGAGCTGGACGGATGGGGTCATGAAGAGCCGCAGCCTTTCCAGACCTTTCGATGCTACGTTGGAGAAAGCGACGTGCCGCTCTCTCACCAGAGTCTGGCATTGTTGCAAGACGAACCGTTTGAGTGTACGGAGTATCGGGTTTCGTTCACAACACGACGCTTGCTGACGTTGATCCTGATTGAACGAGTTCCATCCACGACAGGCTCAATATTGGCCGCGAAAGGCTCAGACACATCCAGCGTACTCGATGACGCGTGGCAACTGCTACGACGAACTCAGCGCATTCTCAACGACCACGCGCGCCTCGGCAAAGCCGAGAAGCAGGACGAAAGCTCGGCTGTCCGCTTCTTGCACCTCGATGGGCCAACGTTGACCTTTCAATCGTCGCTCGAGGATGTGAGTGACAGGATGGAGGAGGATGTACAGGTGGTATCCGAATCGCACTGCGTTTCCGCGATGGAGCTCATGCGTCGTCATGGTGTGGTGGAGACGTTTTCGCGCTCGAGCAACGGTAAAACGTGGACTGCGAGTAGATTAGGCAAGAAAGCGGCGAAGGAAGGGGTGGAAGCCAACCAGACGTATATGGTGTTGGCGGGTAAGAAGATTAGTATTGTGGATTGCGACAACGAGTTGAGGAAGTTGGCGAATCAGTATCCTAGTTTTGGCATTTGAGGCGGCAATACAAACCTCATTGACAGCCTTGATCAAAAGTGGACTTCTGTGTTCATTGGTCAATGTACTATCTGGATGAAGCTCGTCACCATCATCACTCTTTCCGATGGTATGATGATATTGAGCTAGACATCGCAGGCTTGACACTTCGGTGAATATCAAGGGCCAAAAAAGATTGGACCCTGAAGAAAGCGCAGTGGGCGAGGAATAATCGGAAGAAGTGCGCTTTCGGATTTGCCGGTCTGGAGTCGCGCGCAACCTCGGAATCGTCAGCGACCACACACCACAGCCCACGGTGGACCCGACTTGACACAATGGCGTAAGGTCATGCGACACGATAAACCACATTGGTCAGCGATACGTGAGGGAGCATTGTCATCGGCATGCCACCACACACCGCATTTGGGTAGAGCAGCACAAGAGAAAGGGAGCGAAATGAGGTGGGGAGGAGGCTACCGGTTCCACACGGAAAAGGTGATAAGAAGATCTCTTGGTGCACACCTACCATTAGAGGCAGTTGGCATTACTAAAAGAGGCAAGCGCAAGATGCGAGCGCAATCGCGTAGAGGGGAAACAAAAAAATAAATTCTTTCATTTGAACCCACGCACACATCGTCTGGCTTGACCGGTCTGCTCGCATTGCATTTCGAGCTGAGCGAGTTTTGCGTAGCTTGGTTTCACTCTGGCCGTTGAGGTTCCAGTCGTGTAGAGAGGGAGAGCAAGGCGAAGGGATGATGAGCGCGACCGAGTTCGCGTCTCTCCAAGCTGTTCCAACGAATGAGCGAAGAGCGTTTACGTGAACGCTTCGTTTACCCCACCCAAGCTCGCGAGATGTGAAAAAGTTTGGAGTCGCAGCAGCACAAAGCGTTATCTTGAGCGAATTCCAAGAGGGAGAGCGTGTCGGAAGCATGCAAGCCGCCGTGGTGGGGCTTGAGAAAAATTAATTTAAAAAAAATCGTTTGCCGTGGGCCAACGCTGCCACGGCCAAGCACTTTTACTTTTTTCAACAGCCAAATTTTTGAACCGAGAAGGGGTCCTTCTTGGCTTTCAGAACAAAAAACTTAGCCGGCAGTGCGTGTGGGCTGCTGCTGCTTATCCTTGCAGCCCATTGGGTCCCGAACATGGACAACTCGTGACATGATGCTCTCTTCCGGCGCTTTGGGCTTGCTGCGCGTCAAATTAAGCACAGTCGATGTACCGTGGGGAAGCTTTCTCGAGGCTGAGGAGACTGTATCGTTTCTCGTGTGTATCAGCTTGGAGTCATTTCTTCGTGAGACGTTTGATTCGAGCTCGACAGTTGATAACCCTTACCTCTCTTGCCACCATCATCCCCTCGTTCGACCTTGCTACTTCACCGACTCGCTATCCCCAATAGCTAGCAGTGGAAGCATTCGAAAAGGTGTCGAGCCGCGGTCACTTTTTTCCCTCATCCTCCGCATTCACTCGCTCCTCACCTCCGCTCGGTGCACGCCGCTCTCCGTAGCGACCACTCAAGCAGAGCATCACACGCGGCATCCTCTTCCGAAAAGATGATCGCCTCGTCTCTTCTGGCGCGATCGCGCGTCGCCGCGTCTCGGTCTCTCCGAACCTCGTCGTCGGTGGCGTCGAGTTCGCGTATCACTTTGGTCTCCAACGCTCGTCTTCTGTCCGTTGCTCGAGGCCTCGCAACGCTCAGCTCTACGGAAAATGCACCCGAACTCGGCGCACGTCACGTTGCCAAATCCATCTTTGCGCCGCTCGACACGTTCGAAGCTCGTCATGTCGGCCCTCGTGACCACGACTCAGCCAAGATGCTCCAGGCCCTCGGATACTCCGAGATGGAGCAGCTCGTCGCTGACACCGTCTCGCCTAGCGTGCGTCTTACTCAAGATGCTTCCTTTTACGACCAGATCAAGCCTCTCTCGGAGAGTGAGCTCGCTCAGCGCGCAGAGACCATCGCCAAGATGAACAGGCCCTACAAGAGTCTCATTGGAATGGGTTATCAAAACACACTCGTGCCTCCTGTCATCCTCCGCAACGTCCTCGAGAACCCAGCTTGGTACACGAGCTACACCCCTTACCAGCCCGAGATCTCGCAGGGTCGTCTCGAGTCGCTCATCAACTTCCAGACCATGGTCAAGTCGCTCACTGGTCTCGATATCGCCAACGCTTCGTTGCTTGATGAAGGTACTGCCGCTGCCGAGGCTATGATCCTGGCTTACGGTCAGAGCAAGAGCAAGAGAAAGACGTTCCTCGTCGACCGTGGTGTCTTGCCCCAGACGCTTGCTGTGCTTCGTCAGCGAGCCAAGGGTTTCGGCATCAAGGTTGTTGCTACCGACCTTCGTACTCCAGAGGGCCACCGTCTGCCTCCTGCCGACCAGGTGCCGCGCGAAGACATCATCGGTGCGCTTGTTCAGTACCCGGACGTCGATGGACGTATCACCGACTGGGAGGCGCTCGCAAAGGAGATCAAGGGTTTCGGTGGTATGGTCATCGCTGCTACCGATTTGCTCGCGCTCACTATGATCAAGCCTCCCGGCGAGTGGGGTGCCGATATTGCGCTCGGTAACGCTGCTCGCTTCGGTGTTCCCCCTGGATTCGGTGGTCCCCATGCTGCCTTCTTTGCCGTCCGGGACTCGATCAAGCGCAAGATCCCCGGTCGTCTCGTTGGTCTCAGCAAGGACGCGCGTGGTGAGCCTGCGTACCGACTTGCGCTCCAGACTCGAGAGCAGCACATTCGTCGTGAAAAGGCCACTTCCAACATTTGCACCGCTCAGGCGCTTCTCGCCAACATGTCGGCCATGTACGCCGTCTACCACGGTCCCGATGGGTTGCGCAAGATCGCTGCTAAGGTGCACGCGCTCACCCGTCTGCTCAAGCACGAGCTCACCGAGTTGGGCGTTCGCGTCGTCAACCGTGACGGTGCGTACTTTGATACGCTCACCATCGACCTGAGCAAGGCTGGTATCGGTGCGGTCCGTATCCACGAGGAGGCCAAGAAGGCCGAGATCAACCTGCGCAGGATCAGCGATACGCGCGTCGGTATCACGCTCGACGAGACGGTTAGCATTGAGGAGCTTACGGATGTGCTCAATGTGTTTGCGTACGCGCTCAAGCCCGTCAAGTCCGGAGAGGTTCCTTACAAGCCTGAGGACTTGATCGAGATCGCTTCCCGTATCGGGTTGGATGCTGCTTCGACCGAGACGTTGACGATTTCTTCGCCGGTCAAGATCCAGCCTAGCAACGCTGCGGCGGAATCGGACCTGCCTGCTGTACCGGACTTTGCGCGTACGTCCAAGTTCCTCCAGCAGCCGGTGTTTTCGGCGCACCACAGCGAGACGCAGATGCTCCGCTACATCCACTCGCTCCAGGCCAAGGATCTTTCGCTGGTACATGCCATGATCCCGCTCGGATCGTGCACGATGAAGCTCAACTCGACTTCGAGTATGATGCTCATCTCCAAGCCCGAGTTTTCGCAGTTGCATCCGTTTGCGCCTGAGGACCAGGCTCAGGGGTACGATGTGCTCATTCGAGAGCTCGAGCGTGATCTTTGCCTCATTACAGGCTTCCCTGCGGTCTCGCTGCAGCCCAACTCGGGTGCTCAGGGTGAGTTTGCCGGTCTTTCGGTGATCAGGGCTTACCACGAGTCGAAGGGTGAAGGTAAGCGCGATGTCTGTTTGATCCCTACTTCGGCTCACGGTACGAACCCGGCTTCGGCTATCATGGCTGGTATGCGGGTTGTGCCGGTCAAGACGAAAGCGGATGGCTCGATCGATTTGGAGGATCTTAGGGCGAAAGCGGAGCTGCACAAGAACGAGTTGGCGGCGACGATGATTACGGAACCTGCGACGACCGGATGTTACTTTAAGGATATTCAGGAGGCGTTCCAGATTGTTCACGACAACGGAGGACAGGTGTACCTGGATGGTGCCAACTTGCAGGCTCAGGTTGCGCTGACGAACCCGGCCATCATGGGTGCCGATGTGACGCACTTGAACCTGCACAAGACGTTCTCGATCCCGCACGGCGGAGGAGGACCTGGTGTAGGGCCGATCTGCGTCGCCGAGCATCTGGCGCCGTTCTTGCCAGGGCATCCGTTGGCGTCGACGGGCGGTGAGATGGCGATTGATCCGATCTCGGCGGCTCCGTGGGGGTCGGCTTCGATCTTGACGATTGCCTGGGCGTACATCAAGATGCTTGGATGGGGCGGGTTGAAGAAGTCGACCGAGACGTCGTTGCTTGCGGCCAACTACGTAGCGCACAGACTGAAGGATCATTACAAGTTGAAGTACACGGGAGATCGGGGTAGGGTGGCTCACGAGCTGCTGATCGACGTTGCTGAGTTCGAGGATGTCGGCTTGAAGGTGATGGATTTCGCGAAGAGGTTGATCGACTACGGGTTCCATCCGCCGACGTGTTCTTGGCCGATTTCGACCGGTCTGTTGATCGAGATCACCGAGTCCGAGTCGTTGCAGGAGATCGACAGGTTGGTGGAGGCGTTCATCTCGATCCGTCAGGAGGTGGAGGAGATCCGACAGGGTAAGCAGCCCAAGGATAACAACCTGTTGAAGAACGCTCCGCATACGATCCAGACGATCACGACCGAGGAATGGACCAGGCCCTACAGCAGGGAGAGGGCAGTGTACCCGGTCAGCGAGCTGAAGCAGAACAAGTTCTGGCCGCCGGTAGCGAGGATCGACGATGCGTATGGTGACAGGGTGCTCGTTTGCGAGTGTGGCGGGGTTGAGGATTATGTGTAGAGCGCGCTGATAGTGGCGCATGTGGTAAGAGTCACCTCAACGGTGCTCATGGTTTTGTTTCCTTCCCCCTTTCAAGTTTTCGTGGACTCTCTATATAGCAACGGGTTTCAACATCTGCAATCAATAATTTCGGTTCCGTTCATCACGAATGCATCTTTGGTTTGGCGACTCGTTGGGGTGTGATCGTGCGCTCATTAAGTCGGCAGTGTGTGAGGGCAATGTGTTTGGGTTTCCCACGGTTGAATGACACCAAACTGTCTTCTGACCAACGCAAACATGAATTCGATCGCGCACAAAAAGGCTGATGACATAGATTGTAAAAAGTGCAATCAAGGCTCTACAAGAACGGCTGCAAGTTAAACTCCAACGCGGAGCACGGGTAGTCGATGCTAAAGTTCTTCAACACTTGCGGGTGGAGCACACCGATGTGACCCACCACCTGGTCACCCTTCGACCCCGCGTTCGGCAACACCTTCTCCAGCGCCTCCTTGACCGTATCCAACGCGCCACCGGTCGGCCTAGCATCCGTCGCCGCACCCGGATTATACCTCTCCGCGGGCAACCTCAGGTGGATCGTCGCCGCACGGCCGGGGAAGAACGTCTCGTTCTCCGTCTCTTGAATCCAGTACCCCTTATCCGCTTTCGACCCGGCCTCGATCCTCGGAATCGCCAGACTCAGCATCAACCTATCCAGCAGTCCGTGCACCACCTCGAAGCTCGCCGTCTTGTCGCAGTACACGGCGCCCACGTGCCGTTCGTTCCTAGCGCACCGCTCGGTTTCAGCCGCGTCTTTGAAGGCGATATCTGAGACTTCGAACGTTCGCAGCGGAAGCGCGTGCTTTCGGTTCTCTCGAACAGTCTTGAGGATGCCCGCCAAAAGGGTGGTGCGGACCACCTGATACTCCGCCGTCTTCGGGTTCTCCAACACGATCGCAGACGACCCGTCATCCTTCCTATTCAGCCAGCCAAAGTTCTCATCATGCGAACACAGGATCAGAGGCAACACCTCCACCCACCCCGCATACGCACATTCGCGCCGCACGATATCGGCCAGCTTGTTGATCGGCAAAGGAGCAGCCACCGTGTTGGTCGCCGGGAACGTCTTGGGCAAGTTGTCGAACCCAAAAGCGACCGCTACGTCCTCCATCAGATCGCACTCGTGCAAGATGTCCGGTCGGGTGGGTGGAACGTCGACGATCAGCTTTTCGGTCGGAGCTGCAGGATCAACGGTGGCAGAATGACCCATCTTCTGCAAGTATCCGATCATCTGCTCCGGTGTCAATTTGAGACCAGTGCATCGGTTAATGTAGTCGACGGAAGCCGAGAACTGCGTGTTGCTGAGATCCGGGGTGACCTTCACCTTGCCATCCGGGTACACCACTTTGACAGGCTCGACGGTGAACGGCTCCGCGCAGTACTGCGAGAACATGGCGACGATGATGTTGATCACGATCCCCAGCTTGGTCTCGTCGATGGCGGTGGTGTCGATGAAGACGTTTTTGGTGTCGAGCGTGATCTTGCTGTGGTTCGAGTTGATGATCGGTGGCATCGAGAGCACCTGTCGGTTGGAATCGTAGATGATCGGGTAGACGGGGCTATCACGGATGATGTGCAGGTAGCGGGACAGATGCTTGTCCGTTTCATAAAGCTCCATGAGCTGCGTGGCCGTGTACTCCTGCTCCTTGTTGAGCGGGGCGAATTTGATATCGTTGGGTGGCAAGGCTTCGTACGAGAAGGGAGCCTGGATAGTGTCGAGATCGTGTGTGCCGATAGCAACGAGCGTTCTGCGACGAGCCAAGTTCTGGTGCAGCTTGTCCTGCAGGTCGATAAAGTTGGCATAGCTCTCCGGGGTGAACTTGATGTTTCTCAACACGGCACCGGCAAAGTAAGGCCGAATGCGCGAGACGTCTTCGCTGAGCTTGACCTCGATCATGTTCTGCGGCTGGGTGAGCTTGAGCTGAGGCTGTGGGATGTTGCCGAGGAAAACGTTGAGCGCACGAGAGATACCTTCGTGGCAGAGCAAGTCGTATCGGTTGGCGGGGATGTCGATCTTGAGCTGCGCGCGCTCGCCGAGACCTGCCTTGGCAACTTCTTCGGTGGTGTCATCGTCGAGCTCGATACCGAACTGGAAGCAGAGCTCGTCGAACTCCTGAGTGGTGTAGGTGCGGCCGAGCGCCTTGTAAAAGTGCTCCTTGTCAACGCCGACGGTAGGCATGGTTGCGAGTTCGACAGTGACTGCGGCTGCTGTCTAGAACCGATGTGTAGCGGGGAGCTTTAGGTGGAGAGTCGAGCAGCGGTGCAGCCAGTCAATGATGCGGTGCACGTCGAGATGGTCAAGGTCGAGAAGATAGAGTGCTTGAAGAAACAAGCGCAGCACAAAGCGTTGAATTGACTGTGACTGACGCTTTGACGCATTTTCGACCTTTTGAGCTCGACTTTTGACACTGACTCGCCAAGCTGCGATTTTCATTTTCGACTCTTCTTTCTCAGATCTTCTCAAGGCGCATACCCAATTTATCGCACGAGAAAGCAAGCAAGCACCTTCTCAATACTGCTCAACATACGGACGAGGAACGTCGCTAGCATTGCTTCTACTCTACCACATCATCAGAGACAGAGCATCATTTGTTCCTCAAGATCGATCACGTGAACCGAGGCGAGTGTGAAGCACCTGCGCCAGGCGGTCCTGGATAGTATGGATCTTGCGGCGCTCCGAAATTGCGTCGGTCGCCGTGCACATTACCTGGTTGAGGCGTCATGCGCTGCTGCTGTGGCGCGTGCAGAGGCGACGGTGAGAATCCACCCTGCTGCTGCTGCTGTTGGGCAAAGGAGTGCAAATGAGTTCCGGCGTATCCGTGAGGATTGAATGGATCAGGTGTTGTGTTGCCGTAAGACTCTGAAAAGCTGCCTTGGTGAGGGAGAGAGCCATACTGCTGTTGCTGCTGAAGATAGGCAGAAGTCTGCCACGACGGTGCTTGCTGGTACCCGAGATGTGGTTGTTGCTGCTGCTGCAATTGACGCGAGTACAGGTCGGCAACGGTGCCGTCCATTCGACCTGCGTACGGCTGAAGGTGGGGAGGCAAGCTCGACGCTACACCGTCTGAGCTGCTGGGTGCCCAGATGGAGCTGATGGGCGCGCCGTTTGAAAGCAAAGGACTGATGTGCTGGCTGTTGGCCAAGCCTTGTCCGCCACCCGCTTGAGGCGATAGCACCTGCAGCAAAGCATCTTGTGGGTTTGCTAAAGCATGCGCTGAGGCAGAAGAGTTGGAGCTCGAAGCGGCCATTTGGCCTGACCCTGGTCCGGGCTGCGACTGAGACGTGAGCGGATAGGCAGCAAACAGCTGGCGCGCCAAGTCGTCCTTGTTTTGATACGACTTGGGCTTGACCTGCGACGGCACCAGTAGCTGATCTGCTGCTCTCCTGGCGTCGCTTGCTGCAGTCGCGCCATCGTCTCGCACCTGGACACTGCGCATCGACGCCTCGACCGCTTCGACATCGGCATCCCTTCCTTGCTTCGATCCGTCCATCTGCACCGGTCTCACAGTCTGTCTCGCTGCCGCCGCTTCTGCCGCTGCCGCATCAGCAGCATTTCGTGCCCCATTACTTGTCGAAGCTGCTGCCCTCTTTCGCTCGAAAACGAAGACATTGTTGGTGTCGTCAAAGTGGATCGGGCTGGCGTCCGACTCGGCAATCACCTTGGCATCAATCATGAGATCAGCAATGCGCATCAGCTGCTCCTCGTTCGGATGCACTTGGCTCGATCGTACCGCCTCCATGTTGGCACACGCCTCACCCATCCCCACGTTGATGGTGGTGCCTCCTGGAATCGTCGACTGCGTAGCTTTGCGAGTTGGCGCGAACCCTCGCATGTCTGAATCTTCTTCCAGGCAGAGCGCCGGCGCACCCACCGAGCCCACCTTGCCGATGTTCGGAAGAGAGTCGAATGGGAAAGCGTAGCGAAGGCTGTTGATGAGGTCTACGTACTGCGACCAGCATCGGTCGATCGACTCGAGCGTATCCGCATACGCAACATGATGAGGATGTGGTCGTTCCGAGTCCGGCCTCACTTCCATGTCTGAGCGCACCACCACGGGATCCGTCTCACCGTATTGCTGCATGGCGTCTCGCGCTCGCTTCTCGATACGCTGCATGTACTCGAGATGCGTCTTGGTCCACTTGGTCACGATGCGCAGCGCAGGCAAGGTTCGCCGCACCACGGCAGTCAGGTTGCGGATTGGTGCCGATGGTCCATCTGTCTGCTGGAGCGCCGCCGCAACTTCCTGATTGGCATCGAAAGCCTCGCGTGTCTCGGCTGTGTCGATGGCAGTCAGCTCGCGAAAGACACTGAGTACGTGTGCTGTCACCAGAAACTCGACGCAACGGCCGGTCTCAGGGGATGGCGCGCGTTTCTTAGACGAGCGTTCGCTGCGCACTGCTCGCGGTCGATGGCGGTCTTCCGAGCCATCTGAAGAGGGTCGAGGCGATTCCCTGCTGGACGAGGCAGGAGCGCCGCGCCAGAGACGCGTGGTCCAAGAGGCACAGAGAGCAGTGACGAGGAACTGCACAATTTGGTCTGCGCGCAATGCTCGAGCGCGCACCAACGTGGAGAACGTAGCCAGCACCGAGCGAGACAGGTACATGATGTGCTCCAGATGGCTACGTCGATAGAACAAGCCGTGAAGGACGATGATCTGCTTGATCCAAGCTTCGGTCAGCTGCTGTGCCTCTTCCAGGTTGTTTGAAAGCCGTGCGACCAGTTGTGAATCGCGCGCTTGGCTGTCTTGCGCTGCATCCCAGACAGGGTGGTCACCATCGGCCGACCGAGAAGCCTCCTCAAGGTAGATGGATGTCGGTTTGGTCAGCAGCTTTTCGAGATTAACCTTGGCTTTTGCGAAAGGCGTCTTGACGCACAGCGCTCGGTAGTAGTAGTAAAGCGATGCAAAGGTGTCGCCGTTGTACAAGGAGACCACGGCAAGCTGGTTGGACGGATTGCCTTGATCTGGCAAGATGAGGCGCGCCTGTTCGTAGAACGCTGAAGCACGGCTGAAATCGGCTTTGGGTGGGCTCTTGCCCTTTTTGGTGCCAGACGCATCCGTCTCGTGGTCATGCGACGACATTTCGCGGTACCTGGCCAGATCACCGCAGAAGATGAGAAACTTGTGAAGCAGCGTCATGAGATGGGTGCGTTTGGCCGGCAGCAAAGCCGCTTGAGACAGGCTCTCGTCTGGCGCATTGGGTTGACGCGTTCCTCGCGATGCGTACGAGTCCGGAGGCAAGGAGGATGAAACGGACGTGTCCTCATCATTGTCGGCATCAATGCCAAGCGCTTCGAGGTTGGAACGTGCCTCGTCTAAAGAGAAGAGGCGCACAAGTCTGCCGACCAGCTCTTGCCAAAACAGCTCTTCTTCCACCAGAAATTTGCGGTACTCCAACTTGACGCGGGCTGCATCCTGAGCCGGCTTTCCACGACGTCCTGGAGCCTGGACGTTGGGATCGACCGCCTTTTGCGCAGCTGAGATGTAAGAGCGGTAGGCATAGATGAGGCTGTAGGAAGTATCGGTCCAAATGTGGCCGTCGACCGACTGTGCCTCTCGCGTGAATGTGCAGGTGAAGAGAAGGTTGAGCCAGGTGTTGCGAAGGTTTCTGCGGGCAAAGTCGATCTCTGCGTCTAACAGCTTGGCGCTTGCATCCTTGGGATGCATTCGACCGGCTCTAGAGGTGCTGCTGGTGGTAGATGACGAGGGAGAGTACGCAAAGCCTGCTTTGACCATGCGGTCGAGCTCTGCCTTTTGCCTGCGTCCCTGCTCGAGTAGCGCAGCGGCACGAACATCCCTTTGCGACATGGCTGAGGTCGGAGAAGAAGTCATTGTCGTATCGGATGGACTGCGAGGACGTTGACGCAATCTTGCTTGGTATTTGGCTGCGAACAGAAGAGAAGACGCGCTGCAATGGTCTGACCGCGCTGAGTCCACGGACGACACCCGTCAGTCGCGGTGGAGGTTGATGGTTTCTGCGCTGCGCAACACAGCTTCGCGTTGAGTGGTGGATGCTTTGCAATGCTGCAATACTTTTGTGGTCAGATCATGGTATCGACTGGGGAATGAAGGAATGGATAGAAGAGCAGATGAAAGGAGGGATGTGGGTTGGTGGTAGAGAGGAAGAACGGCGCAGACGAAATTTGGGAGCAAAGGAAAAAGCAGACGGACCGAGCGCAGCAGCCAATCCAAAAATAGGCCAAAGCTCAAATTTCTCGGACTCAGATGCATCGCTGCCGTCAGCGATTGCTCTCTCTCTCTCTCCTTGCTCCCTGCCACACTTCTGCTGATGTCAGTACTTCTCACATGATGGCGACGACGCAGTTCAAACTCACCTGACCATTGCCGCAGCGCAATCAACCTTGCAATACGAAGCATTACTCGCTTGGGCTTCGCACGACAATTCACAATTCGCCAAACTGAGCGAGCAAGCGATCATCGCTCTGCCACTGTTCGTCCACTTTCGATCTCACGTTGAGACGATTGATGCACACACTCTAAGGATTGGGGGAGGGAGAAAGGATATCGATTGAAGAAAAAGCACTTGAAACATTCTTTCTTGATTTTTTTGCGTTGACACCCGCCCGCAAGGCCGAGACCAGCCCGGCTTGATGGGGACAACTGAGAGTAAAGAGGCGTTCGAGCCGGGACGACGTGTCGAGGAGGGTATGAAAAGTGACTTTAAGTAGTGGTGCACGACGACGACTGCAACGACAACGAAACGCGAGAAAGAGTAGGCGAGATCACGAGAGAAATGGCAAGAGATAACACGAGAGACCACGAGACAGAAGACGAGACCGGACGAGAGCAGACGAAGACGAAGACGAGTTGGCTTCGCGGCTACTCAGGCAACGTGAGCCCGGCGTTCACATGTACCAGAGGCTCTGGGTGAAGTTGGGACCGCCTCGGTTAAGCTTGTCCATGATTCCCTTCGACTCGTCCTCGGTCACCTGGTGAATGGCCGAACGACCGTCACCAGAGTCGGACGCCGAGGCGAGCGTCTCGGCGTCATCAGCGCCGTAGACGAAGGCGCGAGCCTTCTCGCAGAGGATGTCGGCATAGTACGCGGGAGGCACAAGCGAGACGGCTCGGGTAGCGCGGCAGTAGGTGTAGCACAACGAGTTGATGCAACGGATCAGGTTCTCGCTCGAGAAGTTCATCTCGTTGCGGAGGACCACGTAGTGGCAAGGACGAGCAGTGCCCACGAGACCAGCCTGCGACTGCAGGTAGAAATCGAAGCCGAAAGGAGAAACGATGTTGCTGTCGACGCAAGTACCGGCGGGAAGGTTGCCCGAGCGGTCCACGTCCTTGCTCTCCTTGGCAAAGAAGCGAACGTGGTGGCCCTTGCCACAGACGATGAACGTCACTTTGATGTTGGCGTCGGGACGGATCTCTCGGCTAGCAGCCTTAATCGCAGCGAGCTCGTGATCCAGCACGGCCTGGTACTGACCTTCGGAAACGCCATCGCGGAAGAAGACGATCGACTCGGGAAGGCGGCCCGAGTTGGCATTCTGCCACTTCTTGAGGTGCTCGAGGATCATGGCCTTCGAGTGGAGCATCACCTCCTGCGCAGCACCACCGCGAGGATTGGTCTGCAAGCGGAGCTCGGACGAGTAGCGTCTGGCGCCGCCATCGATGGTGGCAACCGAGCCGGCGATAGAGGGGCGGTCGGATCCTGGACCAGGGTGGGTAACGTCGGCGCCGATCAGCATGGTCTGAGGGCCGAATCGGGGAAGGTCGCGCTCGCTGGACACGATGTGGTTGGTGCCGCAGAGCTTGGCGTTGATCTTCATCGAGACGTTGGCGACGTACTGTTGCTGGCCACGCTCGTTGAAGGCTTTGCCCGTGTTGACGCACTGCGTAGGGACGGACGTGCTAAGCTTGAGGGCGGCGACGCGTTTGATCGTGTTATAAAACGCCTGGTCTTGATGGTCGAGGATCACCATGAAGAGCTGTGGAGCAGGAGGCTTGCTCGTCTTCTGCTTGGCCTCGGCGAAAGCAGCCTTGCCAAGCTCTTGCATGTGGCTGGTGACCGTCTCATCGATGAGGCTGGGCTGCTTCTTGATGATTAGAGGGTACTCGTTGTGGACGCGCACGCCAAGCTGCTTGAGTGAGCCGACCTGGGCCATGATGTAGTTCTGCACGACTCGCTCCGGAGCCTGAGTGTAGTCGAGGACGGCCCAAGTGATGATCTCAGCGGGCTTGACGAACTTGGCGCCGACCAAGTTCCAAGCTCCACGATCGACACGAGGCTTCTGCGAGCCAGCGGCGTACGAGACGTCGGGAGGAAGAATGACGCGAGCTTCGGCACCGAGGGGCTGTCGAGCAACGGTGATGCCCCAGCGCTGGAGCATAGGGTCATTGTCGTAGCCGACCTCGTCGCGAATCTCGTCAACACGGCGCATGCGATCGTCGGGACGAAGAGCGGAGAAACGGATCTGCTCGGCCGACTGCAGAGGAGTAAGGCTGGTGGCGGGAATGGGACCCTTGGGCACGACTACGCAGAACTCCATGGGGACGGCATTCTTCTGGGTGCCGATGCGAGCGCAGGGGAGGTTAGGGTGACGAAGGCGAAGGTTGTACTTCTCGAGGAAGTACTCAGGGATCGTGTACCTCTTTCCGTCTCTGGTGGTGAACTCCGTGTCGGCGGCGGATGCAGGAGTGAAGCCCTGGAAGCTCTCGAGTTTGTTCGTAGAACGGTGAGTAACGCGGATCTCGATGTTCTTGAGACGCTTGCGCAGCTCGCGCTGGTCTTGCTGAGTAAGTGAATGGACGGTCAGAGGGGCGCCAGGAGCACCACCGCCGCCACCACCACCACCACCGAAGCCACCGCGACCACCACGTCCACCCCTGCCACCGCGACCACCACGTCCGCCGCGTCCACCGCGACCGCCAAAGTCACCGCCGCCGCCACCACCCATATCAAGGGTCCTGGCGACGACCTCGATGAGAGGGCCACTGGCCACGAAAGGAGAGAAGGCGGGGTCGAGATTGACGACGAGACCAGCCGCACAAGGACGAGCAGACTGAAAAAAGCCGGGAAGGATCTCGGCACCCTGAGCGATAGGACGAGGCCTAGTGACATCGAAGAATTTTCGAGCCGCGGCTTGGGTGGTGCCGGACATGTACCGACCGTGAAGACTGTGGCGAAGAACGATATCGATGGCCTGGATCCCGTCCTGGATGAGCTCGGACGGGTTCGCAGCGCGGGCCATGATCGTCTGCTTGTCTCCGCGACAGGCCTGAAGGACGAGGTCAAGATCGATCTGGCGAGCCTCGGCGATCTTGATCTTGAAGCGACGATCGCCTCTGCCGCCGGCCGAAGGGCCAGGAGCGGCACCGCGAGGAGGGGCGACTGCGCCAGGAGCGCCAGGGACGGGAGGCAAGTCTGCCTTGGGGGGCAGATTGACTTCCCACTCGAGAACGTCGGCTGGAGCGGCGACGAAGGAGTAGGCGAGGGCGCGACCGTCGAAGCAAAGGCTCTTGGCGAAAGCGTCGGTGATGCCGAGGACCTGGCCACGAGCAGCGGAGTCGAGAGCGTGCTGGAAGACCTGCTGAAGAAGTCGCGTGGGAAGCTTGTCGCGAGCGGGGCCACGCTGAGGGCGGCTAGGTCTGTCGGGGTCCTCGTTGGCCGTGATCTCGACGGCGTAGAGCTGGGCACCTTCACGCAGCTTGTTGCTGAGCGTGACGAGGTACAGGTTCGTAGTGACCTGGATCGGACGACCCTGCTTGTTTCCGAGGTCGGGGCGAGGAACGGCTCCGTAGAGCGTGAGGGCCTGGGAGGCACCGCTCTTGACGGCGACCATGACGAGAGACGAATCTGAGGGAGACAAGAACAGGGAAAGACACGTCAGTTGGGGCCGCTTCAGGGCAGAGAGTCACTGGCAATGACACTTACCGCGCTTGGGCTAGGTACGATAGGAGAAGAACTTGAGGCGAGAGTGTCGTGGAGAGATTGACGACGAGATAAGGGCGAGAAGTGAGACGAGAGATGGGCGAGAAGTGTTGGACGACGAGATAAGGGCGAGAAGTGTTGACGAGAGATGGTCGAGAAGTGTTGGCGAAAAAAGATGTGGATGAGGAGCGGAAGGAAGGAAGGAAGCGAAGAGATGGAGAGAAGTCACAGTATATATGGACGAGTGGGCTGAGTCGATTCGATTCGAGCAAGTCACTGTTCCGCACTAAGTGGGTCGATTATTGAGGTGTCATGCGTGCTTCCGCTTCTTGATTCTGAATCGACTGATGGCTTGACAGGAGTGTCGGGCGAGAGCTGATCGACGAGAAGTGCCGCGCTGCGCAGAGTGTTTCGCCAAGTGGCCGGGATAGAGACCGAGAGATGAAACAAAGGCATTGTCGCAGGATCGACGGTGCGGAGAGAGGACGTGTTGGACCGTCGGGCAGATCAGCAGTGTTCTTCTTCTTCTTCGTCTATGAAGGAGTGAGTCGGTCGAAAATGAAGACAGACGGATGTTGCTGGAGTTGTCGGTGATGGTGAAGAAAGTTGAGAGACAAAGCGTTTGTCGAGTGTTTCTTTCCCTTTGATGAGGGTTTTGACACATTTTGAAAGAAAATCGACTTGAGACTGTCCGTGCGCAGATTAGAACTCGACCCTGCATAACTAATCCCGAAAGCGACACTCCAGACCTTACAGTACTCGTCCAGCTATCCATCCAAGCACTTGCGTACTTCACACTCTTCTTCCTTGCTAGCGAGCGAGCTCACTACCTCCAGAGCATCTCGACAGAGCAGAGCTGACCATTGAGACTTGTGATGCTGCTCATGTGCTTCCTTTGATGCGACATTTCATATCTGCGCAACGCAGTGATTTTCGCAACCCCATTTTCTCGAGCATTACTTTTTTTTTGATCAAAAACAACGTTTTGACGTTTGACAGCTTTTCCGCAGGTGAGTTGCGTTTGTGGAGGTTTGCCTCGTTTTTGAGTGCAGCTGAGCTGAGCTGATGATGTTGATGAAGAAGACAATGAAGGCGTCGGAAGAAGTGTGAGAAACGTGCTTGAGCCAAACCTTACCTTTGCCCTCGACCCATCATCACCAACTCAAACCTTTGCACAAAGCCTAATCTATGAGCTTGCCAGCAGATTGCCGACAAAGTTCAAGCCCACTTCATCTCCAAAAATGTCTTCGCGAAGATCTGCAAGAGCTTCGACCGCAAAACGGCAGAGTTATCGAGAAGACTCTGACGACGACAAGGCAGCCGACGATCTGACGGAAGACGAGTATCAGCAAGACCGTGAATCCACCAGCGTGGATGACGAGCCACTCGAGGCGGACGAGGACGATGCATCCGAAGAATCGAGCGAGCACGAGCAAGGCGGTTCAAGAGGTGCCAAGCGCAGTGGCGGCAACGCAAAACGTCGCAAACTTGATTCTATTTCGTCTCCTTCGAGGACCAAAACAAAGGCTGTCGCTGCTGGAGAGGACTGGGAACCAGGTGTGACTCGCGTCGTTGCAAAGCTTGTTGGGCCGCCGCAGACCGGCCACGTCGCCAAAGGAGAATTGAGCCCCAACGTCCTGTCGTTTCTCGAAGATCTACAGAAAAACAACGACAGAGACTGGTTTGCCCGCTACGATGCCGTCTATCGCTACTGCTGGAACAACTTTGGCAATTTTGCCGAAGCGGTTCTCAATGACATTATGGAGCAAGTCGACGATACTGTCCCGTGGCTTCCGGTCAAGGATCTCGTTTACCGCATCTACAGAGACGTGCGCTTTTCGAATGACAAGACACCTTACAAGACCAACCTTATGGCATCCTTCTCAAGAGGTGGGAGAAAGGGGCCATTTGCTGGCTATCACGTTCTCATCAAGCCTGGTGGAAGAAGCTTCTTTGCTGCTGGCCGTTGGCAGCCGGAGCGAGAGGACTTGGCAACCATACGACAGCATATCCTCGACGACACTCCAGAGGCGCAAGCGCTCAAAGCGGCTGTGAGTGATCCGACATTCGTCAAGTGGTTTGGCTCTCCCAAAGGAAAGGGAAAGACAAAGGGAAAGGCGCAGGCGAATCAACAACGTTGCAACCTTTGGGGCGGCGACGATGAACTCAAAGTGGCGCCAAAAATTGCCGGTGTCGACAAGACTCACAAAGACATCGATTGGCTTAAGCTTCGCAGCTTTTGCGTGATCCACAAGTAAGTTCATACCGGCTTGATGAGGATCCTGTCACATTGAGTCTTGCTTCCATCGGCAATAAGAGCAGGGTTCGCTGTCTGTTCTCGGTCTGTCAAGCTCGATGGTGTCAAGCTCGATCGAGATGTTCATTCGCTGACAACCTTGTTCTTTCTTACTTGCCCTTTGTTCATCTTCGATTATGGACGTCGTCGGCCGATCAGCTTCCCCGACTCTGAAGTCCTGCGGAAGGACTTTCGCCAAAGGCTGGTCGAAGCAGGCAAAGCTTCAGAGCCGCTCGTAAGAATGTGAGTACCCTTGCGGTGAGCGCAGCAGTTTCAATGACTCAGCCATGCTCTCGGGAGAACCTTCGAGATGTCGCGAGACCAGCAGCAGACCGTCGGATGGGCCGATGCTGTGCTGCTCAGTCGGCTGCTGAGTGGAAAGCGTGCAACTCGTGCGCCTCGTGCGGCGCGTGCGGCGGGGGCAGCCGTGCAAAGATAGCTGACGCTTCTTTCCTTCCCACCCCCACCTACAGACTCAACTCGATGACCTCGCCGGATCCGCCGCCTCCTCTAGAGTCGGATGAGGAGAATCAGGACGAGCGGAATGGCGTCCAGGCGCAGGAAGACGACGAACAAGACGAGGAGGAAGAGGACGATTTGGTGCCCACCGAATCATTCGATTATGTCGATGACGACGACAACGATAACAACGACAGCGGCGACGACGACAACGACAGTGACGATGAAGCCTGAGGGTGAGGCGCATTCTCAACCTTGGTACTTCTCCTTTTCCTCGCTCCCGAGCGCCCATCCTATTTGACGCATTCTCACCATGTCGCTGATATGCCGGCATCGGTCAAATCGTGTGCTGTCTTGAGTTTGTGCCGTGCTGCTATCATCTATTTGAGGCTTTTGGCTGTGCTGACGATCTTCCGACGAGAACGATGAAGCAGAGCCGGGTCACGACCACAACCACATCGATGAGCCGTGATGCATGGTGTCAGCTCATCCCGATCGGATGGTGTTGACACGTCCGACTTTGTCCTTAAAAAAGCGGGAATTGATATGTTGATTCGTCCCCACATTGGTTCTACAAGGGTCACAGTCGGTAGAACGGAAAGTACGCACGATGATTCGGATTACAAGTACAAGCGTGAGGAAGTAGTGAACGGGACAGCATGCCAGTCGACGACACGGTGCGTAGCATTAGAGCTTGACAATGCGAGCGCCATCTCGGTCGACAACACGAACGGTGAATGTTCCGAGGTCGACAATGAAGCGCTGCTTCAATTCATCGATGCACTTGCGCAAGAGATCGAGACCCTCCTCGAGCGACATGTCTGGCCTGTGGTAGCGATCGAGCGTCGACATCGCAAAGAAGGCACCGTAGCCGTGTGCTGCGAATGGAACAGTGGCAAGCGTGCCGAGGTAGTCGATCCAATACAGTGCAGGCTCAGAACTTGGCAGGTCGAAGCCGCCGAGGAGCAAGTTGACCTGGTAAGGATTTCTAGAGCGCAGCGACTCTGCGAGTTGCTTGCGGATCCATGAAGCTGCTGACTTTGGTCTGAGCTCGACGTGGTTTCTGTCAGAGGAAAGCAATGAAAGAGAGAAGAGGGTGAGTATCGATGATACTTGGCCGACGATTGGCCGTCGAGCTCGGTCTTTCGGGCAGTGATGACTGTGTGAAACCTACCTGATGCTGTAAAGTCTGCTGTTGCGTTCGATCCATTCGGAGAACTGGAGCGTGTCCCCTGGCTCTCCAGAGTATGTCATGACGAGATGGTCGCTGAGCACCTTTTGCTTGTCCACGTCGGACTTCATCTTGACGATCGAACGAGCTGCATTCGAGTCCGACGCGATGATGGTGTAGCCCTTGCCTGTGATACCGAACGAGCACTCCATCTTGGGCTGTGAGGTTGCGAGGGTGAGGTATGCGAAAGGTGCCTGGTCTGATTCGAGGTTATACGTAGATGAGCGGAATGGCGAGAGGGAGACTACTGCAGTCCAAGACGTCGTTGAGCTAATCTAGGCCGTGCTGAAAGGTGCGACTGCTGATCGAGATGAGCGTTTGTACGCTGATGGGAAGAGAAAGTGTTGGTGATGGCAAGAGGAGCGGATTGGTGTTGGGACTGCGTAACCAATTCCAAAAAGTGGCACTTGCGCAAGCGCTGTCTGTTACTTTCCGCTTGCGAAGACACTGAGAGCGTGCTCATGTGGAGTGATCGACTCGCAGCTCAGCTGTCTCCCAGCTTCCGAGCTTTTTTCCGCAGTGCGGACAGCTAGAGAGGCCTAACAATTTCGAAAAAATCAGCAGCACGCGTTCCCGCGTGACGCGCTCTGTTTTTTTGGCTGAGCCGCACAAAGGCCGTTTCGTTGTATGCATGGAGAAACAGCGAGTGTTGATCTTCCGTTCCTCATCCAGTTGTCTGCCTCCATCATCATCGATTGTCCTCAAATATACCCAGCATCCATCTCTGCATCCTTGTGGAGAAGAGCGTCACATCACAATGCCATCAGCACGGAGATCATCACAGCCCGCAGCGGCAGCGGCAACCACATCTGACTCCGCAGCAGCCTCGATACCATCCACCTCAGCAGAAGCAACAACAGCACCAACAACAACGACAACAGCAGCAGGGTCAGCCTCATCCGAGGCAGGCCCGTCAAACCTCTCCAAACAGCAGCAATCAGACAAGAAGGAGGAGGCTTCAACAGATGCGCATCTCGAACTGCTCACCGAGCACTTTGGCTACAATCCGAAATCCTTTATCGATGCACTTGTTTACCTCTCCAACGAGCATCTCTACAGCATTGCGACCGAATTCGAGAATGTCGTCATGGACCTTCTGAAAGATGTGGACGGAGGCGAGCTGGAAGCGGAACAGGGAATGCACGCTATCTTGACGCTGATGGAAAACTCGCTCGATCATACTCTGGACACTTTTGAGCTGTACTGCTTCCGATCGGTGTTTGGCATTCGCTCACGGCAGGCGAAATATATGACGCTGGATCACCATCGAGGGCTGGACCTTCGCACGAAAGGCTCAGCTGCAACATCTTCGAAAGGTCAGAGCAAGCCAGCAAGAAAGAGTCTCGTCGGTGCGGATACGAATCTCAGCGCCAACGAGAGAAGTTATCGACTTGGAGAGACTGAGGACTCGCTTAAACGCCAGATTGCTGCGGTAAGTACCCACCCGCCTTGTCGTAAGACTCGACTTAATACTGACCCTATCTTCCCGCTGCGTTCATTCATCGGACTCTTCCCAATCTTTCATTGACTCCAGGCGAGAGCAACACAGCACAAGCTGCTGCTCGCCCAAAGTGCAACACAAGAGACCCTCGATCGCATGCTCAACCTCGCAGAACGCTTCTCATCCATCCTCTACGACAACAGCGATACCTCTGTCAACCCCGACACCCGCGCATCAGTTCCCGTCCTCACCGAAACTCTTGGTCAACATGCACGCAAGCTCAAAGCCGACACCATTCCGCTCCTCAAAGCGCTTCGAGAGCTTCGTTCCGCAGACCCGCTCGGTGCACCACTATACTCAGGTTCTGCTGCAGGTGCCAAGGATGGAGGCGATGGAGAGGGTGACGATGACGGCGTCGCAGACGTCAGAGCTTGGGAACGTGGGCGTGAAGGATACCTCAACTGGGAGGCGGATAGGATCATTGCAAAGTCCAAACGAGGTGCTGCCGGCGCTGCGGCTGCCACTGCGAGTGCGGAGGCCGATGCAACACTGCAGGCTACAGAAGCGGCGGAAGACAATTCGAAGACTCCCAAACGGAAGCGAACGGTGGCAGGAGGTCAACCTACGTCGTCGAAACGGAAGACGCCCGGCACAGCTAGCCGTTCGAGAGGTTAGCGATCCAATTATATTCTTGTACCATCTCGCCATTATCGGCATATTTATACCATTCGCTATCCAAAATCCTATCGAAGTGCTGGCTCGCGCAATACCGTCTGAGCTCGTGGACGAGGATCGAGGCATGACCGAAAGAACGACGATGAGCTGCTTGATATGCAGGAATGACGAGCGAACAGGACTGCATCGTGCTCACCAGTGACATCTTTGCTGGTCTCCTCCGTTACTATCATCTTCGCTGGTCACCTCATCACTGCCCTGCATTGAGTCAACACGAAAACAGTCGACCCCTCCAAGCCAGCGCTTCTTCAGACTGCCGCGCGTCCACATCGCTCGTCACATTTCATTGCTTTGCCGTCATCCTCGTCGCCGACCTTGCCGCCACTATGCTGTTCAATACCCCATCGCGCTTCGATTTCGTCTCTTGGCACTCCTTGCTGCTCGCTCTGTTCAGCGACTCTCACAGCCACCCAAGCGCGCTTTGTGCCCCACTCCGCTCGACCGCTCGTATCAGCATGTGTTGATCGAGCTTCGTTCTATCCAATGCAAGCATTTGGTGCATTCACGCTGAAAGCTTGCATCGGCTCCTCCTTGGGCATCATTCAATGCTTGAGGCTGGTTGGAGATCAGGTCTCAGGCCGTTAGCTTTGGCTCGATCTGCTGGCTCCGGCTGGTGACGATCACAATTCTCGTTGGCTCCGGCTGGCGACGATCACCCTTTCTGTTGGCTCCGGCTGACTTGATCTGCTGGCTCCGGCTGGTGACGATCGGGAAGTGGGTCCATACGGCCAGGTTGAGGCGTGAAAGGACCTGTGGAGTAGAGGGGATTGCGTTGAGGCCACGAGTAAGAGATCGAGTTCCCAATACTTCTGTTATGGCTCGCGAGGTACCGTTTGTTTGAGTCATGCTACCTTAGATCAGAAGTCAAAAGCTTGCCGACAACCTTGTCAGCCCGTTCGACCTGCAACTGGTTGGACGTATCCTCATAGATTGACGGATTGATATGCTTAGCGACGATGATCCTTTGCGCTTCAGAGAGCTCGTTGTAAACCTCCCATACAGGTCGCACAAAGCGATAGAAAAGCCGACGATCTGCCTGAAAATGGACATGCGGGACAAACTCCGGGACGAAAGAGCTTTGGGCAACGCCGAGATTAAGTTGAAGGCCAGCTTGGAGAGCAGAGAACTCTGCTGGGTGGAACTTGACGAGATGCGACCGAGAGACTGAGTTGGCATCCGACTTCTTGACAGGCCCTCCTTTGAAGAGGCCAATCTGCTGCTTGGAAGCTGCGAGAGGATCACCCTTTCTGTTGGCTCCGGCTGACTCGATCTGCTGGCTCCAGCTGGTGACAATCACCCTTTCTGTCGGCTCCGGCTAACTTGATCTGTTGGCTCCAGCTGGTGACGATCACCCTTTCTGTCGGCTCCGGCTGACTCAATTTGCTGGCTCTGGCTGGTGACGATCACCCTTTCTGTCGGCTGCAAGCTGAAGACGTGTACGCGGAGGAGAAGCTCATCGTTGCGTAACTCAGATCCTGGGAAAGGCGATTTCAACGGAGACCTCAACACACGTGATAAGAATGCACGACGAGGTGACGACACGACGACACTTTTGATCACCTCCAACACGGTCGTGGTCGCTGTCTTGGCCTAGAAACGTCCTATAAGAGGTCCAATCTCAGAGAGGAGTGGTCAGCTACGTAAACTTTCGCTCCCCGTCCAGTGGAGGCAGGTCGACGTCGCTGGCCGTTAAACAAACGGACTCCCCGTATGACAACACGTACTGTACTTCGCACACGACAACAAAATCTCAACACACGACATTAGCGACGTCGCACACGACAATAGCGACTTCACACACGACAACCGGACCCTGACGTACGACGATCGTAACTCGACGACACTCACACTACCACATCCTGTTCTCGACACAACTCAACACACTCTTGACACACGCACGACAAGCTCAGTCAGTTCAAGAATATATTCCGACAAACGGAGCGAAAGAAAGTAAGGGGAAGGGATGCTAAGGTATACAAAGAAGGTGATTGAAGGGCTGATTGACTACGACCCGAACAGACCAGCCTCCATGGTCTCTCTCCTCGGGTCGACCGTACCGAACAGGCGGTCCCAGACACGGGTCTGCTTACCGTAGTTCATACCGGCCTTACCGTACAGATGGTGGTTCGAGTGATCCTCCACGGTCAACTCCATACCGAACGGAGCCAGCACCTTACCCAGGATAGGGTGGGCCCAGTAAGCACGGATACCCGAGTGACCCAGCGCCTCGACATACAGCGTGTAGCAGATGACCAACCACATCTCGATAAAGCTCATCTTGGGCGAAATCGAGGTGGCCAGGAAGGGAACGATGAAGATCTCGATCACTTCCTGCACATCGTCGGCCAGGATGGAGAGGACGGGCGTTGGATGTTTGGTTGCATGATGCTGCCTATGAATCCACCAGAGCGCACTGAATTCATGGCAACTGCGGTGATAGAGGTAGAACCAGTAGTCGAGAGCAATCTCCCACCATCCGATCTTCAAGGGAGTCGCCCAGGAGAGACCGGTGAAGACGTTGTCCATGTCTCCGCGCCAGGCGAGCAGGAAGGGCGCGAGAGTGCGGAAGATGGTGTAGATGAAGATGGATTGACCGAGGTGGTTGACGTGCTTATCGTCGACGAGGTCACGGCCTCGGTTCTGCTCGTCGAGGGTACCGTACTCGGCCATGTACTTGTGAAGACGCTTGATCATGCGAATGGCGAAACCGATGAAGCAGGTGTGGTACATTATCCACGCGGGTGCCCAGTGCATCTTGTGTTCGGGAAGAAGGTAGTTCCATGCGGTGTGGATGAGGGGGGCGACGGAGGCGGTGGTGAGGATGAAGTAGTTTTCCTTCCAAATGGGTTGGGTAGGAGGAGGACCACGGAGCTTTTGATCGGTACCGCGCTTGGCGTAGCACTCGTCAGGAGCGATATCAGTCGCTGCGATGAACTCCCAGAGTGTGCGCTCGGCAGCGGGCTTCAGGTGCCAGGTGGTCTTGGGTCGGACACCGTACACCTTGTCGTAACCTTCGCCGGTGACGGGGTCCTTGGCGATGGCCTTCTGGCCGTATCCGCCGGGTGCGAATGGCGACGGCTCATCGCACGCATTGTCGGGTGCAATGGATGGGCCTTTGGTGTCGGTAAGCTGTTGCTTGCCCATCGAAGGGCGAGTAGTAGGGGCGCGGCCAGCCTCAGCTGGGAAATTGTCTGTTGCTGCGCTCATGGTGACAGAACGAGATATGATCGTGTGTGGGAACAGAGAATTCAAGTGCATTGAGATTGCGGGGATGTATATATCATCCTTGCCAGACCAGAGGGTGGCACGGATACATGACACCAGGCGCGGCTCCTGCTCAGTGTGCAGCTGCCGACACAGGTCACACAAAGGGGCGTGGCGGGGGTCAAAGCCAGGCAAACTGGCATGCTGCATGCACAGGTGAACACCGTTCGTTGCGGTTTCAGGTTTCAGATGCAAAGCCGATTGCACAAAGGCTCCAATGATGAGCAAAGAGCTTCTCGCCTAAGTTGTCTGCACAAGCGAGCGGAGCGGAGAATTCAAAGCTTTTTTTCATTGCCCACTCTCACCATCATGGCACAAACCAAAGTGTAAACTTCCGAATGCTGCGAATGACAAGGGAGAGATTTCTGATGAGCAAAGCTGGAGGCGGGGGAACCAAGGTTTTTCTGTTTGTGGATGGCGGGAGCCGAAGCTGGCCACCTGTGGTGTGGCAAAGCGTAAAAAGACAGCCACATGCAGCCGCACTCTGACGAAACAGCCGCGGTCGCGGTTCCAAATGCTAGGAAAGGCGTTTGAAAGAGAGCCCAGAGAGCCTTTGCTACTGCAGCTGCGCGCTTTTGTTTGGGCAGCGGTGACGTTGAGCAGGGCTCGCCAAATGAGATTTTGAACGGGGTTCAGGCTCCGCCAAGCTCTTATCGAGCAGCATTTGAAATCGTTTGGAAAACACGTCACTGCTAAGCGAGGCCAAAGTAGCTCTTCTGCCCTGCCTGAACTCCAATCATCGCGACGCTGATGAAGAATCATCAGTTGACAGACTGAAGAAAGTCAAGTCAAGTCAAGCTGATACGGATCGACGCTAATGACCAATCGATGCGTGATTGGTTGCTGCAACAGCCTAACGAAGCCTTTTTCGTAGTGTGGACCCGACGCAGCCTCGAATTCGGTCAAGGGTGGATCAACCCCACAAAGCCTGTCCGCCCAATTTGAATGTGAAATTCGACCTTCAAATTTTGATTACCAAATCGCAAATCGGGCCTTTTCTCGCGCGCACAATCTGACACTTTCTACCAATAAGCCAACTAGCTGCCCCAGCAACCTCTCAGCGGCATATTCGCCATGTGCTTGACGGCCCTCGACAGCATTGTGCGTACCTGCATGCTGCCGTTACTGGGCGACGGCGTTCAATGCCAACTCGTCTCGAAAAGAGCTCCAACATCGAGTCTTACCTGAGACATCCGACGTTTTACTTTCTTCGTGGTGTTGAGACGCCGAGACCAACCCCACACTTTGCTTCTCCTCAATATGAGGCATTTCTTCCAATGTGAGCCTTATTTGGATGAAACGAATTGTCGGTTAGCCCCACAAAGGACGTCATCTCTCGCGTGCAACACCAAGACAAGCTGCTCTGAGAGCTCATTATGCAAGCTTTTCCTCCTCCATCGGTGCTTTCTTTACCCGCATCCCTGATACCAACCTAGACACTCTCCGAATCGTGAGCAATCGATTGCTATTAACAGATTTGATTACGGTACGCACATCAAGCGCACCTTCTCGCATGCATTGTCGTTCGCTTACCCGCTCCGACGCTCCCCCGCGTGGCTCGTCACAATGCCGCCTGCCATCCATGAAAGATAGCCGAGAGATTACCTGCATCCATCGCCTGCTGGATGAGATCGTTGACCGTATACTCGACGCTGAGAGATGAAGAGAGCTTGCTCATCACCGAAGTGACGGCTCGATCTGCGCTCAACTCGGCTGTGTCCGTTCCGACTACGCCCGGAGCTTCGCCTGGTGCGGCAAAAGGAGTTGCTGATCTCGATGCCCCTGTTCGAGCTTGCGCCGGTGTCAAGGTGGGTGCTGGCGTAGATCGGGAGGTGCCCGATCGCTCCACGCTCGCAGCAGGCAAGCAGGTCTCGTCCGCTTCTTGTGCTCGAAGCACTTTGATGGGGTTCGACGTCCACGCGAACAGGGGATCGTGGCGGAAGACTTCGAGCACCGTCTTGATCACATCCTGGTGCGCTCGCAACACTCGCAGCGTTTCTTCGCAGCAGCGTCGGAATGTGCCTTCAACGCCGTGAACGCCCATACCGTCTACCAAATCTCGAGTCAATCGGAAGGGCACCAACTCGGGAATCGGTAGCAGCTTGCCTTGGTCGAATGCTACGCCGAAATCGATGTGCACCAGCTCGCCGCTTCCTTTGTCCAATAGAATGTTCGAAACGTGTCGATCACCTAGTCCGAGGACATGGCCCACGATCGAGTTCGTACTGACACTGCGCGTATACTTCAAACGCGTCTCGTACCAATCCCTCGGCATGCGTTGAGCGTCGCTGAAAAAGTAGCGGAAAGCGGGTCGCATCTTCTCGCAGACATCCAAGAATGCCTCGAGCTTGGCTTCGGCAGGCAACGGCTGCGCATCTCTTATTTTGCTCCTCGCTTGAGTTGGCGTGATATCGTGAGGACGGTACTGAAGGTGCAGTGCAACCAGCACCTCGCCCAGTGGTACCGTATTGGTCACAAACTCGAGCATGCCGCACTGCGGCCCCAACGGCAACACTGTGTAGGTACGGATCGTCAGTTTGCGCTCGCGCGTGCGACGTTCCGCCAGCAGCAGATCGTTGACCATGCGGAACACCTGTTGCATCACCGCATCCTGGCGGAGGTCGTCATCGCGTTTGAAGAGTTGCTTGTACCGCTTGCCGTCGCTTCCAATGCACTCGCTGATCTTTGGCAAGTGGATGCCACCTGCCGTTGTGAACGTCTCGCTGTACCGAATGATGGACACGAATGTCTCGTACTTGCACGTCGGATCGATCTCCAGGCGTGCAGTGGCCACAGGAACGTCGAGGTTTCGCATGCGTGCCAGTCGCAGCTCGCCGGATGGTGGCATGCGCAGCGCACCCTTCTTGATGGCGCCACTGCTCTGGAAGTAGCGGTCAGCACGAGAGGCGAGGTCAAATTCGGCCCACTCGACATACGCCAAGCACAGCTCCTCAAAAGTCTTGATCCTCTTTGCGAGCGGTGATCGCCGCTTGATCTGGTTCCAGATTTTTTCAGCAGCAGTCGAGCGCAGGATCTGAGGAGACGAAGAGACTGCAGCGCTGTCTGAGTTCGCTGAAGAGCTCTTTGAAATAGAGCGTTGCGCAGCTGCCTTGGCGTCGGCACCTGTCTTGATGAGGGCAAAGATGGCGTAGAGGCAGTGGAAGGGATGATCCTGACACATGCGCAACAGCAGCTGGGTCAAGTTGGTCTGGAATGGTGCCATGGCATCGCTCTGGTCAGGCACCTCCGTCAGTCGGGCCGAGAGCTGGTGCATCAAGGACACGAATTTGCGCGACGGGATCGATGGGAGATAGCCCGAGAGCAGACGGTTGAGATCTGCATCATCTGCGTTCTCGAACCACAGCGACACGAGTCGAGCTACCGCGTCATCGTGAGAGTCTGATGAAGACAACGCACGGGCGTACATGGCGACACTGCGACGCAAGAAGTGCGTTCTCGAGGCTTCTAGCTCCGTAAGACGGGTCTGATCCTGTCGCAGGATCTTCTCGGCCTGGCGCTGAAACTGAAGAAGCTTGGTCCGCTCTGTTTTCGATGCTGTCTTGTCGTACTCTCGCTGGTTCTGTGCGATCTCTTCCGTGCGACTTTGAATGTAGAGACGCAGCCGCGTGATCTCGGCCATGTCAGATCCTCGGTGGTGCTCTTCCGCAAATCGAGCCCATCGATAGGCAACCTCCGACACCTCGTCAGACGCGACAGCATTGTTACCCGAGTCGATGGGAGAGGAGGCCGCAAGCAACTTGAGGGCAGGCTCGAAGAGGGAGCGATCGATCTCTCGCGGGTGCTGAGATCTGGCCGTGGCTCGCCACTGGGCCAGCAGTGCCAAAAGATGTGCACCGCGACGCTTCTGTTGCATAGATGACTGCATGGTCACCGCAAGACCGTCGACGATCTGCGAAAGAAGCTGGATGGCGGGCGGATGCTCCTTCTGCTCCCACAACACGGCTGCAAACTCCTCTCTCGCTAGATTGGCGCCGTCGTCCAGCGCACTTTCAATCCTCTCTGCCCTTGCAGTCGCGTTGATGGCTTTCTGAAGCTTTTCGTGCTCGCGAGCTTGACGGCTGAGATGGATCAAAAGCTGCCTCTCGACTCGCGCCACTTGTTCAGCGGGACCATCCAATACATCGCCGATCTGGCTTGATTGCATGCGATGCCGTGCTGCCTGCAGCAACGACTGTCGCGTATTAAGCACCTTTTCCATGATCTCAAAATGATCGCTGGCGTCTGCTCTTGTCCAGACGGAACGGAGATGGACCACTGCCTCCTCGGGACCCAATGAAGCCGATGCTTTGCGCCAATCTTTGATCTGACCAAGTGCCAGCAACTCCCCTTGGAGTCTTCGCATGGTGGCTACGCTCTCGACAGGGATTGAACACAGTGATTTCAGCTGCGACTGCAGTGCCACGGACAAGGGCTTGTCGACGTCCTCCTCTACATTTGCTTGTTGCAGTGTTCTGAGAACCGACTCAACTCCACCGCCTGGTGTCAACGAGGAACTCGAACCTGCGGGTAGATCCCATGAGGCGAAGTCGAAACCCGTATCTGAAGCCGCAGATGGACTGCATCTTTTCAGTGGGTCCGAGGGAGGTGCAACTCCTTGAATTAGGTGCGGGAAGCCAAGCAGCGAGAGACTCTGAGCGAGAGCATGCCCTTGAGTATGTGCTGGATTTGCGCTGTCGGCATTTGATGCTTCGTAGTCTGCTGCATGATACTGGAAAGCTCGCAACCACTGGCCTTCGTGGTGCAGTCGCTTGAGCAGCAACTCCCGCACATCACCATCTGTGATCCCGTAAAATGCGTCGGGATCATCGATGTTCATGTAGGCTTGATGCAGTAGCTCGGTCCTGTTGCGTGAGTTTGATGGGGGCGATGCCTGCGATTCCTCCTGCTCCCAAGTGCCGTGCTCGACGAAGAAGATGGCTGCCGAGTAAAGCCCACATGCGATACAACGCCTTGCCAAGAGATTTGTGTCGACCTGAAACCAGAAGCAAACCTTGTCTGGCTCCTCCAGCACGGGGCGGAGAGATCTCACGGCCAAGAGAGCTTGGATGATGATGGAGCTGCATATCGGATCCGAGGTCTTTGCATTGAGCACCTGCTCGAAATGCGTTGCGATTGCGGTACGGCACAACTCGAGCGCGGAAGGTTGTCCGCTCGGCTCCGATCGCCTTCCGGAAGTCCTCCTCTTTCCGGTCGAAGACGGCGCGGGCACAGAGCACTCAACGTCGACAGCCGTGAAGCAAAGGAGCAAAACAGGAAAGAGAGCTTTCGCAGCTGCTTGATTCGTCGATACGAATCGACCAACGGAGCGGAAAATACCTTGGTGCTCAGAGGTGGCGATGAAGTCGCACATCGTCGCTGAGATGCGGCAGAGCCAGCGCTCTGCAGAAGAAGCAGCGTCCAACAACGATGGTTCCAGGAAGAGTTCCGGCTGCATAGCTCCTGATGGAGTCATCACGGAGCCGATGCTGGGTCGAACACGTTGCAGCTCTTCTCGCGTGGTAGATGCGACAGAGGTGCCGAGCATGTCTGACAGCGCGCCTTGTACAACAGCGCCAATGCTTCGCAGCGTCTCGAATGCGTGATAAGCTGGCTCGAGGGGCAAAGTCCGAGAGAGTCCATGTATCGTAAGGATCGCTGCAGCTGATAAGGTGCCGACGTAGCTTGTGTCTGCTGCTTTGAGAAACGCATCGGATGCCTTCTCACCGCTCGTGCCGCTGTCGTGCAGCCCGTCGTTCTTTCGCTGCAACAAGGAAGATTCGCCAACGCTGGAGATCCTTGCATAGATGTCGCTGATGACATCACTTTGCGAGTCACCATCTCGGCGGCCTGATTCTGCTATGTTGCAATCGGCCATTCGCTCCAAGAGCTTCCAAGCTGAATGGTCGCAGAACTCTCTTAGCTTCACCTTGTCCGTCTTTCTGACAATGCTCCTGATTCGCAGGAGCGACGGAAGCTGTAGCGACATGCGTGGACAAGCTTGGATGGCGAACGTGAGGGTGCCAATGTCGATCGCGCCCTCGATGGCGGCTTGCTCTGTCGTCGTGAGTTTGACTGGCCACAGAAGAATCGTAGCAGAAGTCGAGACCGGCGAAGACTTGGCGACTGCACGTGCAGCTTCGAGGAGATGCTCGCCCGAGTTTCCATCCTCGGCCAGCTGATCGGCATCCTCGGCGGACCAAGCGACGATGCACGACACGAGCACGTCAGGCTGGTGTTGGGCGAGAGTGGAGTGATTGCAAGCGTAGCTTAGGAGGGGCCGGAAGTCATCGTGGAGGTGTCGCTGACCCAGCAGCTGCTCAATGCTTCTGATCAACGTGTGCACGTTGAGCTGGTCGGTCCAGAAGCTGTCGCCACACATGGCAATGTATATCCGCAACGCTGCACACAAGCGCAGCTGATCATTGTGAAACTTGGACGATGCAATGTGGTGAAAGGTTTGGCGCAGAACGTTGTACACCAAATCTTTCCGAAAGGGCGTCAACCCAAGATTTGGCAGGACTGACAATGCGCCGCACAGGACAGCGCTCGCGAAGAAAGGCCGACTGGGTTCGTGCACGATGAAGCTTGGTGATGCGTCCTCTGGTGTCAGGGCCGTCAGAAGCTTAGCGGCTTTCGCGTCTTGCAGCGTCAAGGCTGCGACGGCAGACTGTCGACCCTCTGCCAAAGTCGGAGCAGGCTCGAAATACAGCGACAGCAAGGTCGTCACAATGAGATCGTCAGCGCTCGCAATCATGTGTCGCAGCTCGTCGTGACCGTTGCTGTTCTGCGCAAGGCCGAGGAGAGACAATTCGCGCAACGCATGCTCGCCGACAGCGGCCACATCCAGTCGTCCTTGCTGCTGGGCCGCCTGGACGGCAAATCCGAGGTAAGCTGCGGTGAGGAAAGGGAGACATTCTCGAAGGCCTTGTTGCGGAGTGCGTTTGGTCAGTTGCACTAGCGTGTCGAATTGCGTCCGACCCTCTGGGGTTTGCGCTGCGAGGAGCATGCTGCCGCTGGCCGCAAAGGTCGCTTCGAGACATTCGCGTTTGCTCCCGAAGCCGAGCACTTTCCAGGGCACCTGCAACGGATCATAGTTGTTGGTGGCCATGCCCCACGTGATTTGTGCAGCGAACGCCTGATAGCAACTCGAGGCATTTGGAAAGCCAAGCCGAGTGGCGACCTGCGCAAAGAGATGCTGCACTGTGTTGGGAAGCATGTCAGTTGCAAGAACGATCTCGAGAAGATGAAACAGCGCAGATCGACGGACAGCAGAGTTGACGATGGCCACGTTGCACAAACTCAACGCTCGCGTCAGGATGTGCTGCGGAATGGCGGGGTCACTGGGTAGGCCGTCGCGGAAGTCGTTGTAGAGCCGAGATAGGTGCCCTTCGTCGGATGTCGCGGTATCAAAGACACATGTGGCGATGGGTGACCCGAGACCACGCACACGGATGTCGGCGTCTCCATTGATTGCCACCAAAGATTTCTGTGGGGCAAAGCCGCTTGCGCGGGCGCTTCCTGACCTGCTAAGACGACCCTCGCGGTCAGATTTGAGACACATCTCGAGGAAGCTGGCACAGGAAAGCTGAACTTCCCAAGGCGTCGGCCACCTGCTACGGCCGACTTGGTCTGCAAAGAAAATAGCAAGTTTCTGCGTCTTGTCGAAGAGGTCGGACTGTTCGTCAAATTCCTCGAGCAGCAAAGGCACCACCGCTTTGATAGCACGAATGGCAGCGATACGCGCCGCGGGCTTTCTTGCCAGCTGATACGATGTCAGCAGCTCTGTGCCGATGCGATCCAGAGCATCGACCAGGTCTCGCTGACTGATCCATAGATTGCCGTCGTGGACCAAGCCGAAGAGGACTGGTGCCAATGGAATCATGGCTTGTTCGTCGCAGTCGAAGAACAGAGCCACGATCAGCTCATCGCGTGACGAGTTCCCGTTCTCCGTAAGTAGGCGCGGCACTCCCGCTAGCAAGTGTGCAGCGATTGTGACAACAGACTCTTTGGATTGCGTCGACTCAGTGGGACTTGAACTCCTCGAGCGAGAGGCGACTGATGTGCCGCTCTCGGGTAGATCATCAAACGTGTCACGCCCGCTTGCGGTGGCGGCAGGACCCGAGCCGTCAGAGGAGCTGTCGTGACCGATCACGACCCGTTCGAGAAGTTGTTCGCACTTCGACAGCACTGCATCGAGCATCCCGGCATCTTGAATCGCTTTCCAAGAGCGTTTCAACCTCGCGTTTGCACCCACGGAGGCGGAACATGCTAGCGCCTTGGAATGAGACTCGGCTCGATGTTGAGCGGCAATGCCGCTGGCCATTCCAGGAAGGGCGAGGAGCTCGTCGGCCGCTCTTTGGTGGCTGGTGTCGAGATCACTGTAAGGATCGAGGAGGCTGAGCTGCTGGAGGACCAGGCTATCGCACTGCGCCCATGAGTCTTCTGTGCGTGATACACAATCGACAATCTTTATAATGAGTTGGCAGCAACGCTTGATCCGAGCATCCCTCTGCGAGCTGGTTTGCGGAGGGGCTCTCGACCACACGTCGATTGAGAGAATGGCTGCATGCATCAGAGCAGTCGCAGCTTGAAAAGTCAGGACCAGTGTAGCGCCAACTTCGGATGTGAGGGCATCGATTACCGCCAGACATGCCTCGATCTTTTTCTCAAGGATCACTGATACTCGATTGAACGCTTCCATCGAAAGCAGCGGAGGTTCGACTTGTTCGACGCTCGGTCCGTCATCACCCTGTGTTGCCGACATTTGCGTGACCTGAGATTGCAAGACCAGATCACGCAACGGCTGCAGTTGGGCCCGCCGCCTCAGCAGCTCTGCAACATCATCACTGCGTGTATATTTCGTGCTTGAGTTGGCTTGATCCGCTTCTCGATCCGCGATGATGCAGCTCACCATACGACTGAGATCCTGATAAGGCACGAAAACGCTGGAAGCTCGACTCGCTGCGAGCTGTGTCGACGATTGCAGAGTGTTTGCTGGCGAATAGGTGCTGGCGAACCATGCGCCGATCTTCCTTCGAGCATCCAGATGTTGGTAGATGCGGTTCGAATTGGTCTGGTGTAGCAGCAGTGTCATCAAGTGGCAGACACTGTCGCAGAGGATTGGCGGCCCTTGCAGATCGACCTCAGCCATGAGTCGAGAGATCTCTGGCTGCAGAGTCGTGTCTGGAAGCACTGATTTCGCCAACATGGTGCTGAGCAAGAAGGCAGAGGCACGGCAAGTCTCTGGAAATTGGAGCTTGCGCATAGCAATTCCCCATGCATGAATGTTAGGATGCCCAGATTGGCTGGCAAGATCACTATCCCCCGATTTGGTGACAGCAGATGCAAGCGTGACCGCAGCGAGACCAACAAAGCTCCAACACACGAGAACGTGATCGGTATCTGCGGCAAGGGAGAGGAGCGCTTTGTGGGTGTCTACCAGTGCCGCCGAGTCAATGAGGGCTGGTCGATGCAGCAAGAGAAAGGTGAGAAGTTGCACGGCACAGAGTCTCGCAGCTGCTCCTACGTTTGGCGTTGAGTTCACCGCAGAGACCATCTCGATCAGCTGAGGGATGCCCTGGAACTTCGTCCGGCTTGCGGCAGCGTCATCGGAGTTGATTCGTCTCCGCTTCTGCGGGCTCAACGGTACCGAATCAGCTGCGCGCTTGCCATTCGACGGCCTTGGATGCAGAGCGGAGCGCTGACTTGTGGCTGAGCTGGGTGGAAGCTGCGAATGCTCGGCTTGTCGATTGAGGCCAGCTGCCTGTGCGCCGTTTCCTTCCTGTTGGGAATCATGGGCCGCAAGCGCTTCAATGATATCCACCTGCAGACAAAGACGGCACCAGGCGAGCGAGTCCTGTTCGGTTGAGTAGGGTCCGATGTGGAATGCGATGTTGCTCAAAGGAGATGATGATGAAGCTAGCGAGTGTCTTTGTTGTGGCGGCCAATGGAAGACCAGTGCGTCCATCTTGATGGGGTCGAGCGCCCAACGGGTATCAGGATCACGCAGGAGAGTCTCGTGGATCTGTTCCAAGAAGGAAACGGCGTCGGCGCGCGTCGAGAGGTGTGTGGCGGGATCCCCGGGTGGTATGATTTCGGATTGCCCATTGGCATGAGAAGCGAGGATAGGGACGACGATGCGGAAGAAGAGTAGCAGCTGAACTTTGAGTAAGTGATTCTTGGTCTTCCAGAGGGACAGCACGGTTGATTGCAAAGCCAGCGATGCAAAGAGCACCTCGCGTGTGTGATTGAGTTCCAGATGCTCGAGTAAAGCGACGAGTCCAGTCATGGCTGGCAGGTGAGCAGACGATTCTGCAGGGAAGGTGAGGAGGAAGCGAGTGTAGTCAGAGAGAAGCGAGAGACCGTGACCATCCTCTCCTAGCAAAGGCGCGACAGTGCACGCCATGAGATGACGGAGGCACTCAGCGGTGACGGCATCCTCGAGACTGAGACCGCGCTGCTGAGGAGCTGGAGCTGCAGAGCCATGGAGCGAAGCAAGCCAATCGGCGGGGTCTTGAGCGGCAGCTGAACAATCGAGATGTCGACCTAAAAGGATATCGAAGCATAAGGTAGCAGCTGCTCGCCAGTCTTCGGGGTCGAGATGGTCGACGTGATGCTGATGCTTGAAGATTGCGCAGAGCGCCGACATGTATGCAGGAGCGACAGGACGAAGAAGTGCGCCGCGGTGGTTGAGCATCTGCAAAATATGTGTCAAGATGGCTTTGACGACTTTGCGTGTCAAGAGAGAGGCGGCTTTTTCGACAAGGGAGCGGAGCATTTGAGCGGCTCGCTGCAGCCTTGCCAGGGCGATGGGCTGCGCATCGAGGAAGGAGCCCTTGCGAATGCAGGCAGCCTTCTCGGCGAGCACGCAGGCAAAGAGCGCCTGAAACGTCTTGAGCCACGCTTTTCCATCTTGCTTGGGGTCGAGATTTTTGACGTTGTTCTGGTCCGAGAAGATGTGTTCCAGTGCTTCCAGGCCCTGCTGACGGTCCTTGATCTTGTCGCTGCGAATCTGTTCGAGGGCCTCTTGGAGGGAAAATGCCATGGTGCCGTGGCTGAGCGGTGATTGTCGGATTAGGATTCTGTCATGCTAGTCGGATGTCGAGTATCGATCCTCGAGCGTCGGTGATGACTGTTGCGATGCTAGACGGAGTCGAGCGCGGTTAAGATGCTGTTCCGAAAAGGAGAGTAGGGCGGTTGGAGCAGAGCAGCGAGGCCGTTGATCGGGGAGAGTGAAAGAGTGACTTCTGAATGAGCGTCAAGTGATTCGATGGCGATGTCTTAGCCTGTGAAGACGTGGTGAAGATGCTGCTGTGATGTGAAGATGATGAAAGAGGGATGACAGATAGCTGAGTTGGCTTGAGAGTCTTGTTCTGAATCACCTTGCAGAGTCAAAGTCAGGGTCCAAAATCAAGAAGAAAGCTCAGTCCGTCCCCGCTCTGCGCAGCATGAGAAAGTGTTGGTCTCTCGTCCGCGTGACTGTGACTGTGTGACTGCGTAGCTGCGTGACTGCTTGAGAAGCAATCACTAAAAAACGCCTCCACCACTCTGAGAAGTCACACAGCGCCACAAAAACGAAAACGTCGGGATGCCCGATTCCCGCGGTTACCCACGCTTATTTGCTGCCGGCAAAACCGACGTGTTCCTTGACTCACCTGCTTCGACGGCTAAGATCCTCTCTGCTTCTTCACCTCCGACAACAACGTGAGCCTTGCCACCCAAGTAGCGTTACTGGCCATCATATCGTCAAGATGGCTTCTTCATCATCATCATCAGAGATGGAAACGGTCGAAATCGGCATCATCGGTATGGGAGACATGGGTCGTCTCTATGCCACCAAGATGAGAGACGCCGGTTGGAAGAGGTAAGTCGCTGCAGCAATGCACTTGGCCGCATAGGATTCAAGGCTGACCCTGAGGGACCTCATCCGCTGTACCTATCCTAAACAGAGTCAACGTCTGCGATCGTCCGGAGAACTACGACACCCTTTGCAAAGAGTTCGAAGGCACTGGACTCAACGTTTTGAGAGACGGTCACCTTGTCTCGCGGCGAAGCGACTTCATCATCTACTCTGTCGAGGCGGCCTACATCGACAAGGTCGTAGAGCTGTACGGATCATCAACCAAGATCGGGTCCATCGTAGCCGGGCAGACCTCGGTCAAGGCGCCGGAAAAGGCCGCATTCGAAAAGCATCTCCCTAAAGATACCCACATCATTTCATGTCACTCGATGCACGGCCCGAAGGTCGATCCAACAGGACAGCCACTCATCCTCATCCAGCATCGTGCACCAGATGAAAAGCTCCGGCTCGTCGAGAGGATAATGGCCTGCTTCCGCTCCAACTTTGTCTACCTCACCTACGAAGAGCACGATACGGTCACCGCCAACACCCAAGCAGTCACACACGCCGCCTTCCTGTCCATGGGAACTGCATGGTGCTGCTCCAATCAGTACCCGTGGGAGTCGGAGCGATACCCGGGAGGCATCGAGACGGTCAAGATCAACATCTGCCTACGCATCTACTCTGCCAAATGGCACGTCTACGCCGGTCTAGCCCTGCTCAACCCAGCAGCCCAGACGCAAGTAACGCAATTCGCACAGAGCTGCACCGACTTATTCAAGCTCATGGTAGCGGAACGAGAGCAGGAACTCATGGAACGCGTGTTTGCTGCGCGCAAGAAGGTGTTTGGCTGGGAGAAGAATGAAGAGAGCAACAGCATCATCTCGCGCACAGGCACAAAGGAGGAGCGCAAACCCATTCTGATGAGCGACAAGCTGCTCGATCGATTCCATATGGCTGCTCGCAAAGCTACTTCGGCAGCCAACAGCGACGCTGGCGATCACGGCAGTGACACCGCATCCCAAGGCCCACCCAATTCGCACCTCTCGCTCTTGGCCATCGTTGACTGTTGGAGCTCGCTCGGCATCAACCCCTACGACCATCTGGATCTTGCAGCAACACCCATCTTCAGGATCTGGATCGGCGTGTGCGAATACTTATTCCGCTCTCCTGAGCGACTGCGTCAGGCGTGTCACGCCGCAGCGAGAGATCACAGCTTCAGGGCCGACGATACCGAGTTTGTCATTGCCTCGCGCGGATGGGCCCAGGCAGTGCAGTTTGGCAACTTTGACAGCTACCAGAGACGCTTCGAAGAGACGAGGCAGTTCTTCGAAGACAGGTTCCAGGAAGCAGGAGCCGTAGGTGCAGAGATGCTCAAAGTCGTGTTGGCCAATTGATTAACTTATGCGGAAGAGTGCATGTCGTGTTGCAACGGAAATGGCTACTGGTATTTATTCATGCTCGTATCTCGTATTGGGCTGTGTCATTTGATCTTGTCGAGCGGTCGGTTAAAGCCTCCCTTTCTGTGAATGCGGACCCAAGGAGAGCAAAGAAGCGTTGAGTCAGTGTGTCTGTTCGTGATCGACGTCAAATGGCGGGCCTACTCACCTGTTCATGTACTGCCTCCAAGTACGCTCTTTCTTAACCTCTGCAGCGCCTGCGGAGTTGTCCGATACCTTTTTGCCCTTCGTAGTCCCGAATCCGCCGAAGCCCATCATCGCGGCCATCGCGTCTTCTTCATCGGCTTCTCCGTCCTCTGCTGCTTCGGCATCGTCCGAAGCGTGGGAAGCGGATGCTGGTGGCGGTGGTGGCGCCGTTGCTTTTTGATCGCGTCTTGCCGAGGCGGTGGGTGGTGATCGACTTCGGCTTCTCTGCCTGCTGTCTGATGTTTCGTTGTATCGTCGTGATCTTGAGTCGGAATGCGAGGGTTGGGAATGAGGTGCAGGAGGCCCGTCTCGCTCGTATGCAGCGGGTCGGGGTCGTGAAGGGGGTGCTGGTTGGTCGCGGTATCGATCGTCTCTGTCTCTGTCTCTTGACCTGTAGTCGTCCCTATCTCTATCTCGACGGCCGCCTCTCCAGTCAGCCTTCTCGTCGCGTCTCCAGTCTCGTTTGTCGGACTCGTATCTGGACGAAGATGATCTTGAGTAGCCCGGACTAGGACTGCGACGTCTTCTGTAGCCTTGCGAGGAGGAAGAACCACCTCGATCGTCTCTACAGCCGCCTCTGCTCGGCTCGTCTGTGTATGGCCGCGGCGGCGGAGGTGGCGATCGACGTCTGCCGCTCATCTTGATGTTGAAGGTGCTGCAGTGGTGGTGTCAGAAGAGACAGGTCAGCGAGCAAAGTGCGGAACAAAATCAAGGGTCCAACACACTGCACACCAGCTGCGAACAAGCTTGGTGGAGGTTGAGCAGAAATTCTCGCGCGAAAGATTTCAGAACGCAGACAAAAACGGATCCGAGCGTGATCTCCGCGTTTCAAGGTTTGACATTTCGAAACATCATCCTGACATCCTCTCGACACCACCCTATCGAGAAGCAACACCATTCAACGACGCTTCGACTGGCTACTTTTTGGCTCGCGACGGCACTCAGTAACAAGCTCCACATTCATAACACACCATAATCGTCACAATGGCTGGCGGAGGATACCGTAAGTACGACAAGGCATTCCGTCTTCCGTCTCAGTCCGGAAGCATAGCGGAAGCGGCTACACAGCCCTTGGTACCCGTAGTAACCATCTGATTGGACACCTGACAATCTGCTCGCTGTTTTTTGACTCGCTTTGATCTATCGCAGACCCATACAAGGCCGACCCGGCAATCGACCGATGGCAAAACATGCACTCGACCATGTACCAGCGCTTCCGTCTCACACCCTCGAAAGCACGAGCTGTCGTTCTCTGGGGCTTTGCTGTTCCTTTCCTCACCTACTACGCTGCTCAGTACACTGATGTGAGTAGACATCTAACCATCGTCGTACATTTGCGCGACGACAACTGACCTTTCCGTTTGAATGATACAGGACCGATGGGAGCTCCGCGGAAAGACTCGTCAAGACTCCTTGCTTCGCAACCCTCCTGCTGCACCAGCAGCGGAAGCTGACGAGGAGTAGAGAAGACACAAACGTTCACGCTCAGCTTTGCAATTAACACTTGTTACAATATTCTTTTGATGCGCTCTCTATTCAGCTTGCTCTAACTAATTCGCTCCAGTGGCTCGAGTTCGTTCCACTCCGAACTTGCTTGGACACGCCGAAGCTCACGCATGACAAAACACGCTTCTGACGTGACAGAATCAGACGCACGCATGACACGCCGGAGCACACCCATGACACTTTACAGCGTACACATGACAGCACACCAACACAACGAAAGACATGCACGACACAAACACACGGCAAGTCTGACATCGTGAACAATATTAACGCCTCTGTATCGATTCCAGAATGTCACTCCCACAGCTTTGGTTGTCCACACTAATCGCTAGCCAACACCCACTCCCTCAACGCCTCACTCGCGCCCCACACCCTATCCAGCGCGACCACCTCCAACCACCTCTGCAGTGCTCTTCTCCTCTTCTCCAGGTACTTCGCGTCGTACTTGCTCAACAGCCCCGTCCTCCTCGTGGGCAATTCCGGCAACCACTTTGCCTGGTCTTTACACTCCTTGAGCAGCGATGATCGCAACTTGACGAAGGACGAGAATCGTTTGTGAGCGATTATCGGCGTGCCTTGTTTGGTGATGATACGGAGTTCGAAGACGACCCAGCCGCGGGCTTGCGAGCCGACTTCGGACCAGCCGCGAATGCGGACTTCGCGCGCGAAAAGGTCGGAGGAGGTGTGGTGCGCAGATGAGGATCGGCGACGCGTGTGCGAGTGAATGCTGCCGGTGGCGCTGCGTCGTCGTTCGAGACTGTGGTGGCTGGGTGAGCGGGAGGAGGAGGTGAGTGTGGAGACGGGTAACGAGATGAGTGAAGACGGGGCCGATTCGAGTGATGCTTTGTCGTCGTCGTCTGCATCTTCACGTTCAGCTTCGAAACCTTTTGCAAATATGTTGGGACCGTCGCCGTTTTGGCTACGAGTGTGACGCGGAGAAAGAAGGGGGCTGGAAGGCTCCGAGGCCGATGCGAATCGAGAGCGCGCCTCCTCTGCAAAATCATCGTCTCCTTGCAGCGAAGGAGACATTACTGGCGGCGAGACAGCAGAAGAACTGCGAGTCGTATCATTGGCCGATTCTCCCAATGCTTGGACGATACCTGAAGCCCGTGCCTGCCTCTTGTTGCCATGCAAGACCACTGGATCCGCTTTTGCTTGGCTCAGCTCGATAGTCGGCGTCGGTCTTCTAAAAGATGGCAATTCGATTTTCGAGCGTACGCTGTCCGTAGACAGGACTCCATCGCTTGGCGAAAGCAGACTAGACTCCTTGCTTTCCCGTGGACTCTTTGCTCGTTCAACATTGTGCAGCCGTAGCCCTTGCAGGTTCGAAGTGATATCCTCATCTGCATTCCTTGATGGTGATGGCGAAAGCTGCGCTGTACGCAATCTAGGAGGAAATGATAGCTGCTTGGACGATGACGAAGAGGGAGATCCAAAGTCGGACGCGGTCTTGAAACTCGAATCACGAACCATGCGTGCATCTTCAAAGTCGTCGGTATGATCCAGTGTGAGAGCTCCTGCTACTGCGCGAGGAGCTTTGATGAGACTAGGAGGACCTGCTCTGGAAGGTCTTCGCTCTTTCTTCTTCTCGGGAGGAGATCTTGGAGTGCTGGTGCTTGTTCCGGCTGTAAAGGCGTCCGGGAACGACTCTCGGAAGAATGCTGGTGGACTGGACGCAGATGCTGCTGTCGCGCCATGCCTGCTTGGAGAAAGCTGTTCGACCGTCTTCTGAGGCGAAGAAGAGCTCGGGATCTCCCTGTCGTCCAGTTGTGATGGGTCCTGATTCCGAGATGGAGGTCTTGGTCTGCCGCCAAGGATGCGACCAACGACTTTGCCTTGGACCACGCGTTCGCCGTAGGTATTGATGTAGATGTCGTTGATCGGAGTGCGCACTCTCAGCTTGCTTGGCGATGTAGCTCTGTCGTGCTGATCGATGCTTTCTGTGTAGTCTGATGGCGCGGATAGGTGGATTTCATCGTGTTCGTGCGCTGTAGCAGCCTTGACAGATCGAACGCGACTGCTCAACCCTCGCGATGGAAGATTGTCATCCGCGTCGTCCAAGAGGCTTGTACCTAGCTCGATCTTGATGGGCTGTTCAGTCCGTTCCGAGGCTACGAAAGACGGGCTGCTCGTCTCGTGGGTATTCTTGTTCGATGCGGAAGCTGGTGGCACGGGCCACTGCCAGGGTCTGACATCTGTCGGTGAGTGAAGCACTTCTAGCTTGGAGCTCGATGAGAACGTGGCATATCTAGGAGGAGCAGAGGTCGCAGCACGCTTGGTAGGAGAGAAGCGACTTGTTTGCTGAAGGTGCGGTGAAGGGGGAAAAGCGGATGTCTGTGCTGATTTGATGTCGAGCAGCTCGTCGGTAGCTTCGCGGAGCTCGTCGGCCAACTGTGCATCCATTATTGCGTTCTTGCAGCCTCCATGGCGAGTGATTGAGTTTGGAGCTTGCGCTGTAGTGTATCACTGGAGGCCAGCTTAGAGTGCTCAGATGACGGCGGCTGTTGCTTTCAGAGGTGATCGTCGTCGAAGCGTTGTTGATCATCGAGCTGCATGCGTGCTTTGGACCCTTCTTGGTCGCTTTTACTCCACACCGAGGCGAAGCGCGGGGCTCAAAAACACCATCTCTGTTAGCATGACTACTCAAACATCATCGAGCTCGGCGAATTCCTCTTGCTCGAATTCGCCGCTTTCGTCAAGCGAGAGTTTGCTCGCTCTCGCTTAGGTGTCATCTAGTGCAACGACGGCATGAGAGCTCCGAGCTTGCTCCGTTGCAGCGTCATGCTACGTTAAGCCCTTCTTTGCCACCCACTCGTCGCTGGGCAAGCTCAATGTGCGGTGACCGATGGCCTGCCTGCCTGCCGAGTTCGCTTAAGAATTCGAATCTAGCATGCAGCTCCCAATTCGGTTCTTGGAGGTGTGTCCCTTTGCGAGCTGTTGTACGATCCGCCCGCAGTTACGGACCGGTTCTTCTGGCGCCAAGCGCTTTTGACGATGCCAACAAGGCCCGAGCAAGGCCGTGCTCGCTTTCCAACTCTTGCAAGGTCTGACTCCGTGTGGGTCGTCAGCGAGCCAACCGTGTGACCTTACATCGGTCTCAATCGGCCTTTATGACCCCGCTTCTTGGTAACTTCCAGAAGAATTGGGGACCCCACAATGCCGGTGAACCCCCACGCTCACGAATCAATGCATAGCCCTGTCTCATTCTCAGTCGTCCAGCGTCCTTCGACAAAATACAATGCCGTGACAGTGGCCCGCCACTGCTTCCGTTCATGCGGTCTTCGTGCACTCCCTGAATCATAGCCATATACCGTGAAGCATATAAGGAGACGCTTTCGTTCCGTTCTTTCTGTTCTTGACCCCTCACAATTCTCTTCCTTCAAGATGCTGTCCTCGACATTCGCCGCCCTCGTGCCACTGACCCTCGCTGGTCTCGCGTCAGCACTGAACAATGGTCTCGCCCGCACCCCTCAAATGGGCTGGAACACATGGAACACCTTTGCATGCAACATCAGCGAAGACACCGTTCTCTCAGCTGCTCGTGCAATCAAAGCCGAGAATCTCGATCAGTATGGCTACAACTACGTTGTCATCGATGACTGCTGGCAAGCAGACGAGCGCAATCCTGACACCAAAGTCCTTCCCGCCAACCCTGAAAAGTTCCCCAAGGGTCTCAAAGCCGTTGTCGACGAGATCAAGGGCCTGGGTCTCAAGGCCGGCATCTACTCTTCTGCCGGTGTCATGACGTGCGGACACCACGTTGGGTCCCTCAACTACGAGGAAGTCGACGCCAAGAGCTGGGCTGACGACGGCTTCGAATACCTTAAGTACGACAACTGCTTCAACCAAGGCGAAAGTGGTACGCCAAAGCTTTCCTTCGACCGTTACAACGCCATGTCGCAGGCTCTCAACAAGACCGGCACACCTATGCTCTACTCCATGTGTAACTGGGGTGAAGACTGGCCGTGGTTGTTCGGAACGGAGATTGCCAACTCCTGGCGTATCTCTGGTGACATTTATCCCACATTCAATCGCGACGACGATCGATGCCCGTGTACTGACATCACGCACTGCAACCTGCAAGGATATCACTGCTCGGTCGCAAAGATCATCGACTTTGCCGCCGGTCTCGGTCAAAAGGCCTACCCTGGTGCATGGAACGATCTCGACATGCTTGAAATCGGCAACCGCGGTCTCAACCTTGACGAGAGTCTCGTCCACTTCTCAATGTGGGCCATGCTCAAGTCACCTCTCATCCTCGGCAACGATCTGACCAAGATGACCAATCAAACTCGTGCCATCATCAAGAACAAGCATGTCATTGACATCTCGCAAGATCCCAAAGGTACCCCCGCAAACCGAATCTGGAAGAAGCAGCACGAAGACGGCAACACTCAGCTGTGGAAGATCGCGCTTGCCAACGGAACCTACGCAGTTGCAGCGATCAACGTCTCTGAATCGCCAAAGAACATGACTATCAGCATGGACGACGTTTTCTTTGACGAGTACCTCGACAACGAAGATCTCAGCATGCAGTCGTGGAACGCGTACGATCTGTGGCAGGGCGTCGACTTTAGCAAGAACCCCACTGAGCCCGTTGCGATGGACAGAATGAAGGTGGAAGGTGGACCTTTTACCGGTAAGCTGCCAGAGACGACGGTACCTACGCACGGCATCAAGCTGTACAAGCTCACCCCCGCAAGCGGTTCGACGCAGAAGAGATCTCGAGATGGGCTCGACAAGGAGACGAGAGACTTTGCCGAGATCAAGCCTAGCCGCATCATGGGCTCGCAACCTTTCCTTGTGTAAGAAGTGAATCAATTGCAATCCTGATCGACTCATAGCGAATCATCGCACGCGAGCTGTGCTCTTGAATTTGGAGTTCATCTTCCTGTTGTGACTGAACCGGCAGCTCTTCATGGCCATCAATACTCGTAACGACGTACAGTAACTGAGGCAGCACGATAGTGTCGAGATTCATCCAAACGAGTTTATTGGAATCAGCCTCTCTCTTGACGATAGGCCACGCTGGAAATGTGTTTACCGATTTCGAATGTAAAGAGGCACGAAGACAATCAGATTGCAAAGAGCAGCGCGGAAAATGACAGACGATGGAGAAGCAAGGACAGCGAGCATAGAGAAGACATGTTTCGAGAGAGATTCGACACGGACAACCAAAAAGAATGAAAGCAAAGACGGACAAGCATCTGCGCCTAGAACAGAGTCCAAGCGCCAACCGAAGCAGCGATGGCGACGACGCTGGCAGCGACCATTGCACCGATGGTTTCCTCCTTAACCCTGTTGGCATCCGAAGTGCTTCCACCAGAAGTAGTAGTCGTCTGGTTGCCAGAAGTAGCACCGCCCGAGCCCGACGAGGAGGGAGTCTGCATACCAGCCGGCATGCTGAAAGTCGACGTGACGCCAGTGCCACCATTGCTGCCCGAAGGAGGGGCAGTGGTGCCGGAAGCATTCGTGCCGTTCTTGGGATCGTCGTTGATGGTCGGCATGTTTTCGAGGTTGCTAGAGTTGTAGCCAGGGATTTGAAGGTCCGGTGCGCCAGCGACGCTGCAGATGCTCTTGATCACACCGGCAGCACCGTGGAACTGCTGAGGACAGGTAGCGTTGATGCAAGCAAAAGTCTGATCGATGAAGCTCTGGCTCTTGCAGAAGCAATCGGGCTTGCTGAGATCTTTACCGCATCCGACGCCTTCGGTCGACTTGCCAGCACAGCCGAGAACGCATTGACCGTGGTGTCCACCCTGCTTGCCGCCGTGCTGGCCTTGATCGGATCCCTTAGCGTCATCATCGCCATCGGTCGAATCGGCGGTAGTGCCCATCGAGTGGGAGTCGCCAGCGAGAATGGACGTGATGTCGCTGCCGCCAGCAGGTGCAGAAATGGATCCTCCAAGGCTGACAGAGGCGCCACCGGCAGCAGCGTTGGGTGGAGCATCTTGCCGCTCAGGCGTTGCAGCACCACCAGCCGAAGAGCCGTCAGCTGAGACCGAGGCAGCTGCGATGACCACGAGCAGAAGCAAAAGCGCGAAGCGAGACTTGGTTTGTCGAATAGCCATGATGTTTGCGAGTGTTTGTTGATTTTTTGGAAGAGGAAAGGAGATGATGGTCGATGCGATAGAAGAGAGCGCGCACGAGCGAACAACGGTTCTGTGTTGGCCTTCATGTCGTCCCCAGCGATCCGCAAAAGGGGGTTTCATCTCCAGCTGTACCGCCACAGTCGTCGGTTGGTGGGTGGCGGGTGGTGGGCAGGTTCAGTCTCGCATCAATAAAAGTCGAGAGGGACCGACGTGGGCCCGGTCAACACGAGTGACTTCATTTACACTAAACTGGCGGGACTGTGATCGTTTTGAGTGGGTCTAAGCCCGTCAACAGGGGCGCGAGACGAAACGGATGGAGGGCCTCTTGCAACCGTGCAACGACAACCTGCTTTCTAGTGCGCTAGAACAGCGTTGCTTTCACGGGTGATGCAAAACGCGGTCACCCAGAGGGTCAATGCTTTCGAGAGATCCTCTGAACGATTTTGGGAGGCGTAAGTGACCTTGTGGGGCCCTGAGCGAGAGATTGTGGATAATTCAAGACTCGGCATCGGACCGTCCTCTACTCACCCACGTTGACATTGATCGCATAGCCGTCATCATTCGCGGATTGAACCATCATTTCTTCTGTCGTTACGTGAAATCGTACAAAACAAAAGCATCTATTCAAAGTACTTGGCGACCTTTCCCATGAACGTCGTCGGCTTGTTCTGCTCATCCTCCTCATCGCACCTCCTCATGTCTTCCTCGATCTCCTTGATACCAGTGACGAAATCCATCTCGCGTGTGCTAACGACCTTTGTTTTCCACAAGTACTTGAATCCCACGTAGCTGGCGGGGAACCAAAAGAGGGGCAAGTAGTTGCTGAAGAAGCTCGCCGAGTTCCACTTGCCGGGCCTGAAGACTTCCCAGCCCGAAAACAGAAGAACCACACCAACGATCAGCAGCGTCCAGTAGGCAGCAAAGTGCGAGAGTGAAGACCTCCAGGGCAAAGATTCGCGTGGGATCGCTTGAGCTTTCATACCAGCTCGGAAGCGAAGGTACGTGATGGCGATGGAGAACCATGTCAAGAGTCCAGAAAGAGCGGTGAGATTGACGAGGAAGTTGAACACTTGCCCAGAGCCAGCCGAGCTTCCGAGGTACGCGAGGCATCCGACGAGCCAGCAGACCGCTACAGCATAGTGAGGAACGCCGTTCTTGGTGGTGCGAGCAAAGATCTTGGGTGCCTGTTTCTTCTGAGCCAACGAATACAGTGCACGAGAGGTGGTGTACAGGTCACTGCAGCCCGCTGAAAGTGCGCTTGTGATGATAGCAGCGTTGATGATATGGGGAAGGGCTCGAATCCGAGCTGTTTGGATCGCGATGACGAAGGGCGACGCTGCTGCTGTGCTCTCTGTGCCCAGTCGAGGATGGTTTGAAGGCACAATGATCCCGACCATGAAGACCGACAGAATGTAGAAAGCCACGATACGAATCCAAACGGTCCGCAAACAGACAGGAAGAACACGACGAGGGTTCCGACATTCAGCAGCAGCGAGAGCGAGCATCTCTGCACCGATCATGGAGAATGAAGCCTGAGTGAGTACGGAGAAGAAGCCGAGGAATCGACCTGTGCTGCCCTCGATGCCTCTGAACTGAACAAACGGACCTGGATCCTTCCAGTACTTGAAGCCGATCGACTCGCCATTGGGTCCACCCTTGGAAGTGATAAAGATCGAGGTAAAGATGAGACCGAGGATGGTGACGACCTTGATGCTGGCAAACCAGAACTCGGCTTCACCATACACACCGGCGCTGAACGCATTGATACCCAGTGTGATGACCGATCCAATCGCAATCCATACAGCTGGGTTGATCTGCGATGTTGGAATCCAGTACGAGATCAGTACCGCAGCCGCACTCAACTCGGCAGCCAAGATGAGCGTCCAGCAGATCAGATAATTCCATCCCATTGCAGCTGACAGTGCAGGATCAACAAAACGTCCTGCTAGACGGATGTGACCACCCGACACGGGCAAGAAGGTAGTCAGCTCGCAAACCATCAGCATGACAGCGACAACCACGGAAGCAATGACGCTGTAACCGATGAGCAATCCGAGCGGACCGCCGTTCTTGAGGGCACCGCCGACACCGAGAAAGATACCCGTGCCGATACACGCGCCGATCGAGATAAAGATGAGGTGACGAGGTTTGAGGCTTTTGTGCAGTCCGTATTCTTCGTGGTCTTCCACGGGCTGGGATGTGTTGACTTGAGATTCGAGGACGATGGTGGCGCCGTAAGGATCCGAGGCCTTTTCGCTGGGCGAAGGTGAGCTGCCCATTTTGGTAATTTGATCGCTCATGGTTGCAATCCCGTCGAACGACGTCTCGAGCTGTGAGAGGTGAGGGACGGAGGTGAGGATTGCTGGAAGGAGAGGAGGGGCAGCTCCACGTGAGGGCCGAGTATATGTAGCTTCAGAGTCGCAGCGGTGCAGGAACGGAACGCGATGGGTCTTCGATCCCACAGAGCTGCCAGGTCACTCTGGATGCGGGGAACGGAGGGGTGGGCGAATCATACATCGAGCTTTTTTCCCAATCTTCTTCTCCAACTTTAGTCTGATCGTGGCTTGAACGGTTCAAAGCAAGGTGAATGCACGAAGAAGCCGCAGCCGAGGAAGTACACTATCTCTCTGCAAGCCGTTACCTGCGATAGCGCTTCGAGCGGCCTCTTTCCGTCCGCGTCCCACGCGCTTCATTTGCCTCTCTCTTTTGTTATCTTTCGCGGCGGGATCGGGACTCGACTTGGCACTGACACTCCGTCGAAGACACAATGGACAGCGAAAGAATTGTCATCGTCGATTGGTGGAGAGGGAGGATGGCGAGTGTGGGGCAGTTTCGGTCGTCGGTCGAAACGGTTTCTGACGACAACAGCCGAGATCAACGCAGTCGGGCTGTCGGATAGAGATAAGACACCACGTCTTTGCCCTGGGTCCTCATTGTTGAACCGTCTCGAGCTTAGCGTAATGCCACGAGGGCGGCAGAAATGGATCGTAGGATGAACAAGGGCAATGCAGATACGATTTGATGCCAAGACTTTTTTTTCTTCGCAGATTCGTTCGGTTGAATCGCAAGGGACAGGCGTCATGTGGCCTTACAGCTCGGACTGCGCTGTCTTTGACAGCTGCCGAAATGTGGCGCGTATGTGGCTTTTCATGAGACGAAGAGCCAATCATAGACTCTCTACTGCTATCTGACCTCAAGCCTCGCTTGATGCTTCGTTCTTCTTGCTCTGAGCCTGTATGGAAGCATACAAGATAGCACCAGCGACACTGCAGGCGGTCATAGCTTCGAGAGACGGTCAAGGTCACAAAGGGCTTCAAAGCACAACAGGACAATTTGCATCTCCGCCACCGCTAGAAGAAAATTTCGCCGATGTCACAAGCGATGCCAAGAGTTCCGGAAAGCCGGCTCAACTGGTTGCACCGCTGGTTGTTCCGAGCTCATTGTTCTTCTAGCGCTGCGTGAAGCGAGGTGATATGACAGAGATATCCCACGGCAGCACCTGCACCAGCATGCACGATTGGGGTGACTCGTATCTTATCTCTCGACTTCTTCTGGTCGTGAGAGATGTCGCACGAGTGAGCACCGGCCTCTTCGTTAAGCAAGAGCCATCTGCGACCGTCATCTACGTCAACACTTCTTCTCGTCAACATGCTCGACCGACATCCACACTGACAAGGCGGAAGCGAACAAAGATGACGACCCCCAACCCACGTCTCACACAAGCAGCCTACCAAGCACTACCAGGAACACCACTGGACGTTGACAAGGCGCTCTACGACCGCATCGGTTCTTCAGCGCGCACGCTCTCGGCCTCCTTCACACTACCCATTCGAAGCGGCAAAGCATGGCCAGTCAAAGCCGGTCAGGTCTGCCGCATCGTCGCTGTCTCAGGTGCCCAAGTAGGCGACCTCAACATCTGGTCGCTCCACAACCCTCGTGAGCGCTTCTGGGCCTCGCGTACACGACAACTCCAACGAGCTCACGTTTCGATCTACGACCGCCTCTGGAGCTGCTTGCCTTACCTTCGACCTCTGTGCACCATCACCGGCGACTCGCTCTCCAACTACGGTGCTGGCGGCAACGGCAAAGGCGGCGGAGTCGACGCAGAAGGCGGACGAGTCCACGATCTCTTAGGAACACGATGCGATCCGTACGTCAACCGCATGCTCACCGGTCAGGATTTTGACTACCACTGCCACTCCAACCTCACACGAGCAGTCAAGACGTTTGGACTGGACGAAAGCGACGTTCACGACGTTCTCAACGTGTTCCAGTCTACAGGGTTGAACGGCGACGATCAGTACTTTATGAAGACTTGCCCGGCTCAGAAGGGAGACTTTTTCGAGTTCTTCGCTGAGACGGATCTGCTCTGTGCGTTGAGCACTTGCCCGGGTGGAGATCTGAGTAAGGCGATGTGGGGCGAAGGGTCTGCGTCTGAAGGTGGGGCTGGAGAGGATCCGACGTTGGAATGCTGCAGACCGCTGGGTGTGGAAGTGTACGATTTGGTGGACAGGGAGAAGGTGCTGGAGGGGTGGAAGGAGCCAGAGCCGTATGGGAGGATGTATAGGGGTCAGCATGGGTGCAAGGCGAAAGAGTGGGGGTCGTGAGTCGCTCCGAGTGTCACGATGAATCGCATATGAATCTTTACACCTCTTCACGGTGCTTGCGTGTGTGCGTGTGGGGAAAAGCTGCCAGCTAAGCGTCTGTCGATCTCCCTCGGAGCCTTTCTTCTCGAGACTTGCTAGCTCTCCGATCTCCACACCCGACAGCGTTGGAGCTCCCGTCCTCCTTCCGCAGTCCATCTTGTGCATTCGTGTGACCTCAAGTGTTTAAGACTCCATCCATCTGGTCTCCTCTCAGGTCGCATCGAGCGTCGTATACACCTTCGCCTATCAACCCAGATTGCGTGACAGCAAACGAAAAAGAAACGCTCCGAAAAGCTTAAATTTCATTCTAAACTCCGGTGGAGGCGGTCCGAGCGGTTGGCCGCGTCGCTGCTTACTTTCGACTGGACCCTGGATCTTCCTCCTCAACTTTCCACCACCATCATCCTCACCTTCTTCTCCTTTTCCGAGTACGCTGTTCATCATGAGTCAGGTATGTCTAACTTCCCTATTCACTCGTCGGTCTCAATGCTGATCAAAAGTTGCTTTGTTATCGACGCCAGCACGAATACAAGTTCGAAGTCGTCATGACGTGCTCTGGTTGCTCCGGGGCCGTCTCGAGGGTGCTCTCCAAGCTCGACGGTAAGTCTGCACTACGCACATCTTCATCATTCAGAGTATGCTTATGTGACACTACTCCTTTTGCCGGCATGACGGCATCGCTGCCCTCGATCCTTGCAGGCGTTGACTCCTTCGATGTCTCACTCGAAAACCAATCCGTCGTGGTCAAGGGATCCGCACCGTTCGACACAGTGTTGGAGAAGATCAAGAAGACCGGCAAGGAGGTCAAAAGCTCTCAAGTCGTACACTAGACCGACATCATCGACAGAGATCAGTCAACTACACTAGCAATCCGAGTCTATTCCAAAACAGTTCCGCTTTGCGTTCGAGAAGCGAGCATGTGCATGATTGTGGGCAACAATGTGTGGCTAACATCGTTTACGAATGAATCTACAAGAACCGTCGACCTCGACTCCTGAACGGCGTAGCACCAGGCGTAGCGATGCCTGGCGTTTCCCCGCCTCTACTCGCCGCTTTCTTCCTCTCCTCCTCCCTTCTCTCCCTCTGCTTCTTCTCCTCCCTCTCTCGATCCTTCATCATTTGCTCTTCCAGATTCGTCAGCTTATCCAGATCTCCCGTCCTCTTCGCTCTCGCACTACCGCTCGTACTGCCCCTCTCTTTGATCGAGTAAAACGCCCCGCCCAATTCGGCAAGCCAGTGCGGATCCACCTGCGTAACCGTGTTCATCATCTCCTTGCTCGTCAGCACGACTTGGTGGTAGACAACGTACTCCGGGCTGTAACCCAGCCCGTAAAGTGCGGACGTGGGGTGGAGGAACATCTTGATCCCCGTCCGGCAGTTTACGTACTCTCCGATCCCCGCTGAACGGGCGGCTTGGTGGAAGTAGCCGGCAGCGATGCACTTGCGGATGCCGTCCCAGTCGGTCGAGCACGAGACGAGGTGGAGCTTTTGAGACTTCATAATGTCCTCCAGTTGCAGGCGGACTTCGCGCGCTTTGCGGAGGGTCTTCGGGTGGAGGAAGTGTTTGGTGCACCAGGAATCGCGGTAGCCGTTGTTTCGCCATTGGTTGTAGACGTGCAGGAGCGTGAGGTGGTCGGATTCGGCGACGAAGAACTTTTCGCGGGCTGCGTCGCTCTCCTCCTGCCGCTCTTTGGGGCGGTAGAACACCGAGGGTACGGACAGCATGCTGACGATGGTCAACATCTCCACCGAGCAGCCGTACTCGACGCTGGTGATGAGCATCTTGGACAAGCTGGGCTCCATCGGGAACTCGCCCATCTTCTTACCCAGCGGCGTCAACTCGCCAACGTTGTTCAGCGCACCCAACACCCACAGCTGATACATACTATTCAGTATCGTATCCTGCGGTGGCGGATCCATGAAATCAAACTCCAACAGATCCCTAACACCCAGACTCTTCAACATCAACACCGTGTTCGCCAGATTCGTCCGCTGGATCTCCGGAATCGTATTCGCGAACAACTCGTTCCGGAACGCCATCTCGGTGTACAGCCTGTACGCCGTACCGCTTCCCGTCCTCCCCGCCCTACCTGAACGCTGATTCGCATTGGCCTGCGAGATAGGCGTGATCTGCAACGAATCCATCCCCACTTTCGGGTTGTACACTTTGAGCTTGTAGTAGCCCGCATCGACGACGTACATGATACCGTCGACGGTCAAAGACGTTTCGGCAATGTTGGTGGCGACGATGCATTTGCGTTCTCCGTTTTCGGTCGCGTCGAAGATCTTGGCTTGCAGGTCGGCTGGCATTTGAGAGTAGATCGGTAGGACGAGGAGTGGTGGTGCGTCGTCGATCTGCGATAGACGCTCGCCAATGACTTGACATGTGACCTCGATATCTTCTTGACCGGTCATGAAGACGAGGATGTCGCCTTTGGGGTGGGAGAGGTGGATCGAGAGAGCTTGCTTGACCGCGCTGTCGACGTAATCTTCGCACGGAGTCTTGCTGAACAGCACGTCGACCGGGAACGTTCGACCGGGGATCGTGAACGTCTGCGCACCGCCATAGAACGACGCGAACTTATCCGCGTTCATGGTCGCCGAAGTCACGATCAGCTTCAAATCGCGCCTACGCTGCAGAATCTTGCGCAGCAACCCCATCAACACATCCGTACTCAGCGATCTTTCGTGCGCCTCATCCAGAATGATAGCACTGTACCGATCCAGATCCGCCTCGTTCAACGACTCCCTCAGCAACACACCATCCGTCATATACTTGATCTGGGTCTCCACACTCGTACAATCCTCGAACCGAATCGAATACCCCACCAACCCTCCCAACTTACACTCCATCTCCTCGCTGACACGCTTCGCCACACTCATCGCAGCGACACGACGCGGCTGCGTACAGCCAACCATGCCGTACTTGGTGTAGCCGTCTTCGTGGAGGAATTGGGCCAGCTGTGTGGTCTTACCGGACCCGGTCTCGCCGATGACGACGATCACCTGGTTTTCGCGGATGATCTTCATGAGTTCGTCGCGGCAGGCGAAAGCGGGGAGGTACTGACGTTGCTCTTTGAGGGTTTTGGAACGGCTGAATTCGGAGCCGCCGGTGTTGGTCTTGAGGTGGCGGGCGAATTGCGAGTCTCCTTTGCCTTGTTGGTCGGAGGCAGCGTCATCGGCTGCATCGCCGTTGGGGTCTGTTTTCATGGTGCTGCCTTTGTTGCGCTCTGAAGTTGCCGCGGAGGGATCGTCCTCGTCGTCATCCGCCTTGACTCCAAGAATGTTGCCAAGCGTAGTGCCACCCATGGCGGCCACTTTACCTGCAGCTTTTGCCCGCTCCGCTTTCTCCCTCGTCTCTCTGACAAGGCGACTGCCCTTGCGAGCAAAGACAGCCATGTCAGAGAGACCATCCTTGACAGGGTTGATGGGCTCGAGCTGCTTCGTGAACACCGTCTTGCCGTCCAGGAATGGTGGTTTGAGGTCGTGTACCAACAGATGGACGCGGTTCTCGCCATCATCGTCCATGTTGTCCAAATCGATAGCGGTGCGCGGACCGACACCACTTGTTTGCAGTCGGTTGCGCTCCCATGCATCGGTGTCGGCGTTGTATTGAGCTTGCCTTGCAGTGACTTTCTCCTTCTTGGCAGCGAGAGGAGCCGAGACCTGGCCGGTCATGTCTTCATACTGAGCAAAAGGGTTGTGCTCCTCGTCGGCTGCCACACCGCCTTCTTCCATGTCGTACCAGTCGCGATCGAGTCGCCGATCGTCTTCGTCCCAGGTTCGGTCTTCGGGACCTCCAAACTCAGAAGCGGAGGGAGAGAAGCCGCGTCGAGACGGAGTGTCGTCCCAGCGACGAGAGCCGGCGGATCTTGTGGAAGCCATTGTGGAATCGGATGCTCTTGATCTGACACTATCTTGAGGACGTCTAGGTGTCCAGCGATCTGCGTCACCGCGTGTCGAACTGCGAGGCGTTGAGTCCCAGGTACGCTGCCCGAGCCTCTGTGAAGGGGTGCTGTCGCGACCGTTTTGCTGTCTTCGTTCAGAGCTGTCGCGACTGCGGTCAGAATACGGTGTTCTTCGTTGATCCCGATCTTGATCCGAGGGGCGCCACGAGTCTCCATTGACACGGTCCGAAGCTGTCGACCTTGAAAAGCTGGCGTCATTGCTAGCGGAAGATGCGACATGCTTGGCCTTGCTCGAAGCCTCGTTTCTAGCATCAGCAGCCATCGCACGCCTGCGTCGATGCTCTTCAAGCCTGCGCGCAGCTGTGTCGCTCAATCCTCCAGGATGGCTCGGTGTTTCGCTGCCTCGATGTCGCATCTGGGACTGTGCGGATGAAGCGGGTCGAGCAGGCGCCTTGAAGACCGGCTCTGCAGGTGTTGAAGTGGACGATGGCGAGTCAAGATCATCTTGGAGATGGCTGAGCTGCGCGCCAGACACCCGTTGGCGCTTATTCGAAGCCGCTCCAGCATCACGGGGTTCAGCACGCTTTGCAGCGGCTAGTCTGTCAAGGCCAAGCTTTGAGTTGGAAGGCGCCCTGAAGACGTGCTTCTCGCCACCAAGAGTGGAGAGACCGGACCTCTCACGTTGCGGGTCCGAGCGTGGTGGCTCTTGAGATGATGAGGACGACGATGCTGTACCATTGCTGTTGGTGGATCCTTTGTCGGGGTGAGACGCGATGAAGCTTCGAAGATTCACCAGGAAGGGCTCGTCGAATCGACCAAAAGCTCGGGCAGCATTGACGAAAGCCTTGTCGGTGGGCAGCGAGCGGGAGAGGGAGATGACGCGTTGTGCGAGCAGTTCGCTGGCATTTGGCAGGCTGTTGGAGAGTCTTTGCGCCACCTCTTGCTCCAGCTGCGATGGCATGGTTGTAAGTGGTCGGCGCCAGCAGGAAGCCACTTGGTACCAAGTGGTCTCCCGTGTGTGTGATGTGGATGGATAGAAGGAGTGGGGAGCGAGAAGAACGAAGCATTCAGGATCCAATCGAGCCTCGCGAGAAATTTTTCGGCTCTCGGGTTGTACAGGGCCAAACGACCTAACACCTATGAAATTTCGGCAATTTTTGAGTGGGGCTGTGGCGGTGGCGACCCTGTGCGCCTGTGCGTTTGTGCAACTCGGCGCCTCGTCTGTCAAACAAGGGCGCGGCAAGCTGACGTTGGATTTGCATTCCGCGGACAAAAGAGCGGTAACTGCGCAACGCTTTCTTTTGCCAATACCAATCCGCAAGCTAACTAACTTATCCCGACCCGGCGTATCGCCATCTTTGATTCGGGACTTTCATGCGATGGCGAGATTTCTTTATGCAGCGTATCGATGGGAATGTGAGCAGCTGTTTAGCTGATGCTTTTGTGAGGTTGTAAGAGCGAAGAGGGAAGAAGGTGAGCTGTGCAGGTCGCGCAGATGTCAGTTACCACACTTGCCGTTCCCGAGCGTCGGAGTGACGGCTTCTCCTCGCAAAGCGCAAACGGCATCCAGCAGCATCGGAAGTAACTGGCGGTCGGCCGCGTCATTCTTCTTCCTTCCTTCCTTCCTGACTACCTTCTTTTGATATAAGACAGCCCGGGTCTCTATTTTTCGATACCGCAAGATCTCATAGGCCTTGCATCCGCAAATCAGGAGTGCTGTCGTACTACCACCTCGCACCGTCACCTTATCGTTCGAACAACAGACATCCTCAGCTCGACACCCTCAACACCGCCTCCATCGATGATCAACACTTTGGCAGCATGAAGTTCGAACTCACCCCGACCTCCGCAGCGCATCAGCTGCTAGCGCTTCTCGAAGCACCACTGTCTTTGATCCGCCAGTACCCTATCACCTCGCTCCTCTCCTCCCTCATCCTCATTCCGCTCCTCCTCGTCCTCTCCGTCGCCACGTTCTTCTTCAGCATCGCAACATGGCGCTACATCAAGCTGCACATCCTCGGCACCGACATGTACGCCCATTTCCCACGCCCTGCTCGATCCGACAGGTATCCGCTCCTCACCGGCAATCTCGGGTTCATCCGTCGTACACCTCCCGTAGAAGGCCATCTCAAGTTCCAGCAAGAGCTGGGTACCACCGTGTACGTCTATCGTGGTCTGTTCTACTCTCCTCGACTCTTTATCGCGGACGCAAAAGCGATGCTGCACATCCTGAGTGCGGCGAACTCGTACAATTATGAAAAGCCTTCGTCGACGAGGTTGGTGTTGAAGAACTTTTTGGGTGAAGGTGTGCTCGTGGCAGAGGGTGACGTGCACAAGAGGCAGCGGAAGATCCTGCAGCCAGCGTTCAACGTCGGCGCTATCCGGGAGCTGAACCCGATCTTCATGCGGTATTCACGAGAGCTGGTGGACAAAGTTGGGCAGATGATCGATCGGTCCACTTCTTCTTCGGCAGAAAAGGGAGCGAACGGAGTCACGACGCCGTTCGTCGCGCAATCGCAGTACGCTTTGGAAGTCAGCAAAGCTGGTGCCCCCGTGATCGACATCGGATGGTGGTGCACCCGCGCAGCCCTCGACATTATCGGCGACGCCGGTTTTGGATACCACTTTGAGAGTCTCAAGATCGACGTCGACCCTTCGATCGTCGTCGAGCGTGCCGGTGATGTTCTCGGCAATGCCTTCAATACGCTCTTCAAGCACACGCTCAAAATCGATTTGGCACGATTCCTGCAACTCTACCTGTCCAACTTCCGGCTACTCCGATGGGTCGATTCGATTCCCAACAGACGCAAGCGAATCACCGAAGCAGCGTACGGCAAGTTGGAAGAAGTATCGATGCAAATCGTCGAGCGCAAGAAGAACGAAATCCGCTCCGAGATGCAGGCCGAAGTTCAAGCTCGAGGATCCACCAATGGCTTCACCAAAGCCGACTTTGACGAGAAGGACTCCTCTTCTACCGGAGCCGGTTCATCAGGCGGTAAAGATCTGCTCCACCTCATGATGCGCGCCAACATGGCCGCCGACGTATCGCCCAAGGAAAAACTCGACGATGCCGAGCTCATCGGTCAGATCACCACCCTTCTCATCGCGGGTCACGAAACGACGTCCAACCAAACAGCATGGACGTTGTGGTTGCTAGCTCAGCAACCGTCGATCCAGTCGAAGCTTCGGAGCGAAATCCACGACCACTTCGGGACCGACATGGAACGCGATCCGGGCTACGACGAGCTGATGTCGATGGAGTTCCTCGACGCTGTCTGTAAGGAATCCTTCCGAGTCAAATCGGCTGTACCTTCGACGATCCGTGTAGCAAACACCACCGCAGACGTACCCCTCTCCAAACCCTACCCGACACGCGACGGCAAGAGCACCATCACTTCAGTCCACATCCCCAAAGGCCGCGAAGTCATCATCCCCATCCAAGCCATCAACTTTGACACCCAAATCTGGGGCCCCGACGCCGCCGAGTTCAACCCGGATCGCTGGCTCAACCTGCCCTCGTCAGCACGGCAGAACGGCCTACCCATGCACCTCATGACCTTCATCTCCGGCCCCCGAGGCTGCATCGGAAACCGCTTCGCGCTCGCCGAGTTCAAAGCCATGCTCTGCCACCTCGTCGGCAACTTCCATTTCGAAGAAGTCGACGGGTGGAAGATCGAAGCCAAACAGACGGCCGTGATTCGATCCAGAGTGATTGGTCAGGAAGACGTCGGCCCGCAGATGCCGCTTCGCGTTTCAAGGATCGCCAAGTAAGGTAGCGACGCAATACAAAGACTTCCAGGACACACAACGTTCGCACAGACTGATAAACGTGAATGAGAGAAAACATGGTGGGGTATTCTGAGAATTGTCAGGCGGACCAAGCGCATAATGTGAGAAGAGGGTGAAACACTACATACAAGAACGAGGAAGAGACACAATCACAAGGAAGTGTGAGGAAATGCTAAGCGCACGCTCGTGAATGGCGGCGCCGTGATCAAGGCTGATCCCTTCGGGCTTTACTTGCTCGTAGCGCTGTCCACCACCTCCCCAACCTTCTGCTCCGTCGCCGAAGGAGGGTTGATGATCGCCTTCTGCAACGCCGGCAACGACTGCTCACGAACGAACTTGATCACGTTGAGGAACCTCGTGCTAGCCGGCACCTCGGGGTTGCGAGCCTCCTTGCTCAGACGCTCGTACGTCTCCGTGAACGTCTCGATCACCGGTCCGACACGCTTGCGGCTCTCCGCCGGCAAGTTCTGGGCAAAGTGACGGACGCGCTCGAGCTCGGCAAAGATGGCATTCGACAGACCCTGCGCCTTCTCGGTCGCCTGCTCGCCCTCCTGCTTGCTGCGCGACGAGATGGTCTCGAGCGTCTTGGCCAGGTTGGTCTGGAGCTCCTTGACGATGTCGGTAGCACGCTGGAGGTAGGCGTTCTGGCTCTTGATCTCGTCAAACTTGGTGTGGGCCGAGTCGACGGCGGGGACGATGTGCGCGTCGTAGGCCGACTTGGCCGGGGTGTAGACGCGCTCGCCGTACGCCTTTTGGAGAGCAGCAGCGTAAGCCTGGAAGAAGCCCTTGGCGGTGTCAGCGGGGAGCTTGGCTACGTCGATGAGCTCCTGGGTGTTGGCGTGGAAGGGGTAGGCCCACTTGCTCTCGGCGAAGTCGAGCGACTTGACGGCAAGCGAGTCGACGTAGGCGAGCTGCGGGTGGATGCGGTTGGTGATGGGCTCGGCGGCTTTGAGCGACGAGTTGAAGAGGTTTTCACCGTAGCCGTAGGTGGTGGCGAGGAGACGGTGGGACTGGATGGTGGACTGAGCAAAGGTGAGCGAGTCCGAAACCAATGGGACCGAAGCGATCTTCTTGAGTGCCTGACTGTTGTCAAAGGCGACCTTGGAGGGCGAGGAGGAGATGCCGTTGGTGGCGGGGGCGGTAGCAGCTGACATTTTGGGTGGGGAGGAGTGCTGATTACGATGTGGTATATGCTGTGGTTGATGTGGTGGTGGGAAGAAAAGAGGTATGTAGGTGGGCGATTCCCTTCAAGTAGCGGAGACGGTCCTAAGACGACGAGATTTGGGTGAAAGGGGGGGCTTGACGATAAGAGATCAGTAACTGATGACATCTTTATACTTGAAAGGCAAAGACGAGAGCAACACGCAAACGACCGTGCTCAGCAACGGCAGCGCGATAAGGAAGCAACCAGAAAAAGTGGCGCAAACTGAAGGGTAAAAAATGCAAGGGCGCGTGCAGCCGTTGCGACTGCACTCATCTGCACTGAAAATGTCGCAAGGCGAAAAGCAGCAGCAGCAGCAGCAGCAGCAGCGTGAAAGTGCGTAGCTTCGGAAGGTTGGCCGACTCGACTCGACTCAGCACAGGCGTGGCTTGGGAAGCTGTGCTTTCAGCAGGGTTCTTGCAGCCTTTTACGGAGACCCACACTTCGGAAGAACTCGTCTCGCTTCAAGTCGCTCAGCCTCGGGCTCAGTCTTCGAATCTTGACCCTGAGCAATCACGCGCACATCAGAAGGGCAAGTTCGGCATGGCCGAGGTTCGACGAAACCAAACCAAATATTCTCAGCCTTGTGGCTATCCATTCCAACCGCCGAAGCACGGACGGAATCGAAACGAAATCTTGCCTTAGCGCTCTTTCAGCTTTGCCCCATTCTTCAGCGCCACAGCGTAAGGAAACCCTTACACGCCGCCCGCGCGGGGGAACTGCAGGTGGCGAACCAGCCTCGATGTTGCCGAGCACGAAAGGGGTCTGAGCACCTCGTTGGCGGGGAGTCACCGTGGCGGTCAGCAACGGGAGTTCGGTGGGCATAAGCGAGAGCGACAGGCAGGGTGTGTGAATTCGCCGCTCGTCAAGAGGGTTGGTGTTGAAAGCAAGAAAGCTCCCAAAATTCACCCACCACCAGCGAGCGTGTTGAAAGCTCTTCACATCTTTTGGACACATGCACGCTGCTGCACGTCGCGAGCTGCGCTTCCGCCGCACTCCGAAAGGACCCTTGGGAAAGGCACGACGAGATTTTGTACCGTTGAAAGACGAGGTGCGCTGCAAATTGAAATTTTTTATCCTTTAATTTATTTTTATTTTTAGATTTTTGCCACGCGCTGAGGCAGAGAGAGAGTGGAAAAATTTAGAGCTCACTCGGCTACGCTTTGGAGCCAAAGCCTTGAGTTGACTCGGCACCGTTGCGTTCGGTCTTCGCTCGATCGTCTTGATTGCAATGGTTGGATGCGGTTGGTCTCTGAAATGCTGGCTACCACTGCATTGACAAGGCGTGATGTCGATGAAAGCAGAGCTATTAGAGAGCCTAGGAAGAGAGCATTGATCACAACATCTCCTCGACGAGAAGCTACGTGTTTGGTCAGCCAAGATACTTTTCAGATCTTCTATGCTGACCCTTGCTCTTCCAAGGGGCAATCGATAGAACGGGTTCAGATCTCTGAGAAGAACTCGAAGCGTGGCAAGCAAGACCCCTGTGAAAAGGTCGGTGTTTGGCTGCACTTCTGCTGCGAGTGCATACAGGCGCCTAGGAAATTGCGAAGCTGCAGGTTGCAGCTGCGGACTGAGCTTGGGAAGAATTTTCCTGGCAACCGAAGCTGAACGTGAAAAGTCGACCGTCGAACCCCCTCTGCAAATCCCTCAGCGGCGTTTCGCAGCCATTTGTTCGCAGAATCTGAGCTTCTGTTCGAACGTCGTTTGGCAAAGGACGCACCTGCACTCACAGTTGAAGGGTGCGAAGTTAGATGATGTTCGTCTCACGCTGAGAGCGCCATAGCCGAGCAGTTGTTGCCATGCTTTCTTAAAGTCACAAACGCAACGCAAAAGGCTCGTGACCATTCAAGCTCGGCCCTGCGCCCGACATAGTCGTGTATTGTATACTGTATGTACAGTAAACGCGTGTCCTTCGTACTGTATGTACAAGAGAGCAGGAAGGTGGATGAAAGGGGACAAGAATAAGCATAAAAGAAGCGCCCTCACCTAGATCCAACAGTCGTCTCCCCGGGCGAGCTGGGTGTATGCGTCTCCCCTGCCACGGTGGATGTATGCCCACTCGCCCCACTCCTCACCCTCCTCATCCTACACTCTACACACACACACACACACACACACATACACACACGGGCTCATCTCTGTCGAGCTCCCGTCTCTTGTAAGTGCTTCGGACCTCTTCTTTGCCCTCTGTCGAGAGTCAGTTCGCGCTGACCTTGTTTTTTCACCCTTTTCGTCTTACAGCAAGAAGGCAAGGGTTTCATTCCCTTGCTTAGTGGCCGGCTCTTTTGGGCCGTGCCATCGCGCGTGCCAGCGTAGGATGTGCACCTCGGTGCCGTCAAAGTGCAGCAGCCACAAAGCCTCTCTCGAGCTCAGCGCCATCAACACCTGCGACTCTTCGCATAACGCTGCACGTCGAGGCCAGCTTACGTTGTTATTGAGCGCAACGAAGCAAAGGTGAATTTTCCGACCGCAACAACGTCTCGATCCCTGTCATTCCCTCACACATACTCACAGCTCACAGCTCAGACTCAATCATAACATCGTTGCAACTCCAATACATCTATTTGCTGTCTTCCTTGAGTTCCTACATAAGACTGCTCCTGGCTCCAATCTGCGTACTCGCCTCGCCATCCGGGAAATTTCCATCTCTATCACCTGCAAAAGTCCTGTAGATCCCTCTCAGCCTTCGCTGTTCTTCCAGCGGCACACTGGGGCGGGTGCTCTTGATCGACGTTTCCAGATGCGCTTCTGTGACGAGTGTCTTTGCTTTTGTTTTGGGCTCGTCGTGGTCGATCCCGTTGACGGCGGTAGACGTGAGATGAGCGGGTAGGATTCGACCTGTTTTGCCCGACCTGTGCGACTGTTGCGTGTTCTTCAGCACGAGCTTCAACTTCCTCACCAACGCCTGCCTCTCCGCACCGCTGAGCGTCTTCTTTCCTCCACCGCCGATGGTCGTAAACTTGAGCGCACCAGCTTCGTCCTTCTCCTCCTCCTTCGCCTCGCCTTTGTCCTCCGTAGCAGCACTGATCGACTCGTGAATCGCCTCCAAGTGCGCATTGTAGAGCAAAGCTTGCAAATCTGCCCCCGAAAATCCTTCGGTCCTGCCCGCCCATCTTTCCAGATCCACCTCGGGATGCAAATGCACCTTCCTAGCAATGGCTTTCATGATATCCACCCTGTCTTCTTGGGTAGGCATGTCGCAGAGCAGCGACTTGTCCAATCGTCCCGGACGCAGCAGCGCCGAATCAATCAGGTCCGGTCGACTCGTCGCAGCAAGCACATACACCCCATCCAAACCCTCCGCACCGTCCATCTGCGTCAACATCTGGTTGACTACTCGATCGGTCACACCGGTGCTATCGTGACCACGCTTGGGAGCGATAGAGTCGAATTCGTCGAAGAACAGCACACATGGCTTTGCTGCCTGCGCTCTGTCAAAGAGATCTCGGACCGACTTTTCGGAAGCTCCAATGTACTTGTTGAGGATCTCGGGTCCTTTGACGCTGATGAAATTGAGTCCGCACTCTTTGGCGACGGCTGAGGCGAGCAGCGTCTTACCGCAACCGGGGTAGCCGTAGAGCAGAAGACCGGATCGCAAGCGGAGCGGGCACGAGGCAAAGATGGCAGCGTACTTGGTGGGCCATTCGAGCGTCTCACGAAGGACGCGACGAGTTTCGACCAGACCGCCGATGTCGGACCATGCGACGGAGGACTTTTCGAGCTTGACGTCGCGAAGTGACAATGGGGTGAATCCATCTTGTGCTTGAGTAAAGTCGTCCATGGTGATGGAAAGCCCTTCTTCCGCTTCTGCATGTGTCTGCGGGCTGACGATGCCATTCGCCGCGCCATGTTGACCGCCGTTCTTGGCAATGCCATTCGCAACCGGTCGATTCGCAGGACCTTTCTGCGCAGCATTCGCACTCCGAATGGCAGCCTGATGCGTCGCTCTCTCCACCAGATCCTTCAGATCGGCCGGCAAGTATCCCTCCGTCTGCGTAGCCAACGTCACAAAGTTGAGATCCGAAGCTGCTGTGTCACCGTCGACTTGCTTTGCCGCGCTGTTAGCATTTTTCAGCTTCTTGCTGACCAGCAAATCCAGAATATCCCTCCTGCCCTCCTTGCCAGGCGGCTTAAGCTGCAGATTGTCCAACCACAAATGACTCGAGTTCAACAGGCTATGAACGCTGGTGCTGCTCTGTGCGGTTGCAACGACAAACACACCAAAGCCCTTGACGCAATCCCTGACTCTGGCCACGAACGCCTCAGCAAGTTGGCGGGAACGCTGCGAATCAACGTGCTCCATCTCGGCGGGGATGATGCGATCAACATTGTCGAGGATGAGCAGACTCGGTGCCTTCCAGGCTGCCTCGTTGAGCCACTCGCTGAACCGCGCTCGCAGCACGGGCACGCGTTCTTCGCTGTATGGCGAGCAGTCGTGGTAGGAAGTAGCGAGGCAGAGCCGCAGGTCGCGCGACAGATCGGCAGCGAGGTGCTTGGCGATGACAGTCTTGCCCGAGCCAGGACCACCGGAAAGTAGCATGCTGGACGAGCCCTGGAAAGGCTTGACATCCGTAGCGTCGCTGGACGATGCTTCGAGGGCACGTGCACGGAAGCAAGCCGAAATAGCTTCTTTGGCATCGTGAAGGATACGATCTACGCCGGCCAGGTCGGATTTGCTCTCCTCATCCGCTGCCGAGCTAGATGCAGACGCTTCTGATGTCGACGCCTTTGCGGAAGAAGCCGTCTTGCTGAAACCGGGAGGGGGAGCGCTGAACCGAACCAAATCGTAATCCTGAATCCCGAGCTGTTCACGAAGACTCGCGCCGACGAGCACGTGTCGTTCAGGCCACGCAACGTCGTTGTGGACCCGTGTGCCTGGCAGATCATCGACATTGACGAATCGTGCGCTGGCTGTTGGCCTGACAGGCATCGCGCCATGTGCACTGGATGCCTCGTTGGCTGCGTCGTCGAATCCATTGGCTGAGGTCGATGCCGAGTTCATTTCCCTCGCTGCATTCGACATTTCCTGAGCACTGTTGTTGGTGGGACACGAGACCTTGGTGACGGAGAGACGACCGTCTGAGTAGATGGATTGCAGCTGCGCATGACCAATGGTTGATGTGGACGGCACTGCGACGCTTGTAGAGAAGCTGTCGAGACTGAGTCCTTGAGCGAAACGTTGAGGCAGGACACGCCATAGCAGTTTTGGCAGCGTCTGCCTCAAGGCATGTGACTCGCCCACTCCGTTGAGGGCTGGCTTGTTGGTTGGCTGCAAAGAGTGTTCCTCTTCTGCAGAAGGGTCGACTGCTTTCTTTCGTAGCCTGGGTGCAATGACGACTTCGGTGTCGGTGGACAGTCGAACGGCGATTGCGGCATCATCGGTGTCAGGCTCCGCAGCGTCTACTGCAGCAGTACCCGGTGTCGTAGAGTCAACTCGGAAGCGGACGACGGTGTTGCCTCCTCTACCGACATGAACGGTGAGAACCTGATTGGTGGTAGCTGCGCGTACTTGACCGAGCATGTTGAGCTCGACTTCTTCGGCATGCAAGCTAAGGATCTCCCAGTCGTCGGCGGACAATGGTGTGACGTCGATTTTTGTTGCGGTTGGCAGAGGCGGAGAGCGAAGAAGTCGGACTGAGCACGTGGCACCGTCTGGCAATGGTGGATGGAAGGATGCTGCGAGTGACGGAGAGATGTTGAGGACGTCGGAGACGGATGCCTTGCCATTGACGGATGGAGATGGGTTCTGCGACAGGGAGTTGCCTACGGACAGTGGCGCTGCACTCATGCCTGACCATCCTGCGTAGTATGGAACAGCTTGCGGTGAGGTTGGTGTAGGATCCAGCTCGACGACGAGGGATTGTGGTGGGACTGCGAGGTCAACGAGTGGAGCATAGAGACACATGGGGAGGTGGACGAGCGACGACTTGAGGGTGGCATCGTACTGAACTCTGACCAGAGTAGACTTGGCCGAGCGGCCTTTTGACTTGGAGGAGCGTGACATGGTGGTCAGCAGCCCGAGGAGGCGAGACGACTAGGATGCCTCCGTTTCAATGCTTTGAAGTGGTATGTGGATCCAATGAGTCGAGTCGAAGCTATTGCATGGTCTTGAGCTGATGTTCGGCGTTCTCAGGCTGCGAAGGAAAGGGACGAGATGATGGTAGAAGGAAGCGGGAGAAAAGTGGACTGAGCGTTTGGAGAGAGTGTGAGTGGAATGAGGAACCCCACACTCGACCTTGTGGACCGAAGAGACGGACCGGCAAGCGAGCTACCGGCTGTCGCGTTGTTAGCAACGGTGAATTGCAATTGGCCTTTTGCAACGACCGACCGACCAATCAATCGCTCCTTGTTTGCTTTGAAAGCTCTCAAGTCACAACGACGCTCTCTCAAGTGACCGATCAGGGCTGCGCTTCAGAAGGGCCGAGTGATGCTCCGAATTAGCCGGCTCATCCTCCAACACTCGAGCCAAGACTCGAACGACGCCTTCAAGAGAGGAATTTAGCTTTCGCAGGAACGCACGCTCAGCGTCTGAAAGCGGCGAAAAAGAATCTCCGAGATGTTAGACCGATTCATTGTCGCTCAAGCCATCTACCGATCGCCCGATTCTTGGCTAAATCGGACCGAATTTTTCGCCCGGCTGTTTGGCTTTGCTGCGTCGTGGCGTAGCGTAGCCTGTGTGCGTCGATTTTTTTTTCTTCTCAGCGCAAACGAAAAAAAAAGCGACGCTTAGACAGAAGAGAGACCCACACAAAAGAGACACACACGACGTTGTCTCTCTCCCTCGAAGCGCAAGAAGATACTGTATCGGCTAACTCAGTCGTCCTCTTGATCGTCCGCACTGTCGACCTCTTCACCTCCACCGATCGCTTGGACTTCAACGCCACTCAACTACGGTCACTTTTCCACCGCAGCGCCACTTCGTCTCATATCTTTGCCAGCAGCAGCAAGGTTCCGAGACACAGTCGAACCGCCAAGCCTCTCTATATAGGCTCTTGCTTTCTAGCGACTCGACTCGACCAGGCGTTCATCGTATCACCTCCCACACCACTTACACCCTCACATCACATACACAATGTCCAACGCAGCAGATGCCGCAGAGGCCAACATCCAGATTTGGAAGGTCAAGAAGCTCGTAAAGCAGCTCGATGCTGCTCGCGGTGCTGGTACCTCGATGATCTCGCTCATCCTTCCACCAAGGTCTCAGATCTCCCAAGCCTCCAACATGTTGACCCAAGAGTACGGTACCGCCTCCAACATCAAGTCGCGTGTCAACCGTCTCTCGGTGCTTGCCGCCATCACATCCACACAGCAGCGTCTCAAGCTGTACAACAGAGTACCCGACAACGGTCTCGTCGTGTACTGTGGTACCATCCTCACAGACGAGGGCAAGGAGAAGAAGGTCAACTTTTCCTTTGAGCCCTTCAAGCCCATCAACACCTCCCTCTACCTCTGCGACAACAAGTTCCACACCGAAGCGCTAAGCGAGCTTCTCGAAGCCGATGCCAAGTTTGGTTTCATCGTCATGGACGGTAACGGTTCGCTCTTTGGTACACTCTCCGGTAACACACGTACAGTCTTGCAGAAGCTCTCCGTCGACTTGCCAAAGAAGCACGGTCGTGGTGGTCAGTCCGCGTTGCGTTTCGCCCGTCTCCGCGAGGAAGCTCGTCACAACTACGTCCGTAAGATTGCCGAACTTTCCACCCAGCATTTCATCACCGACAACAAGTGCAACGTCGCTGGTCTCGTCCTTGCAGGTTCCGCCGATTTCAAGACCGAGCTCAGTCAGTCCGACATGTTTGACTACCGTCTCCAACCAAAGATTGTCAAGATCGTCGATGTATCCTACGGTGGAGAGAACGGTTTCAACCAGGCTATCGAGTTGGCGGCCGAGACGCTCTCGAATGTCAAGTTCGTCCAGGAGAAGAAGTTGATTCAGAAATACTTTGACGAGATCTCCATGGAGACTGGCAAATACTGTTTCGGTTTGGACGACACCTTCAAGGCGTTGGACCTTGGTGCTGTCGAGACTCTGATCGTGTGGGAGAACCTCGACGTCACTCGATACGTGCTCAAGGACAGCGATGGCAGCCAACAGGTTCTGATGCTCACCAAGGAGCAGGAGAAGGATCGCAGTCGCTTCATGGACCGTCAAACTGGCGAAGCGATGGAGCAGGTCGAGGACCCTATGCCACTCCTCGAATGGCTCGCAGAGAACTACCGTCAGTTCGGTACCAACCTCGAATTCGTCACCGACAGATCCCAAGAGGGTATGCAGTTCTGTAAGGGTTTCGGTGGTATCGGCGGTATCTTGCGATACAAGGTCGCTTTCGAGGATATGGCCGTCTTTGACGATGAGGACGAGTTCATGAGCGACGACTCGGATGATTAAAGTGCGAGCCTTACATCATAGAACCTCGAGGCGATCGCAGTTGTGCAGCCAGGACGACGATACCCTCATATTAGCGCCGTCCTTGTCGTCACAAGCGGTCTTCTTACCAAAAAGCATACTGTAGCCTCTTCCTTTCTGAGATATCTTCTTATTGTACACTTTGTCTTTTCTCTTGTCTTTCAATTCATCCCTATCTCGGTTCTCAAGCCTCTTTTTCTGTCACACAAGTGTGAAGCAATGTGTAGCGTCCTATGCGATTAAAAGGAGCGCTTCTCTTTCTGGTCTTTTGATCTGTATGGATGAGCATCTGTCTGTTCTACTTCGTCGAGGCGAGCTGGAACTTTGCCTGCAACCAAACCCTGTACATCTGTTTCCTCTCCTTCCTGTTGACGATCAGTCTTCGATCTATAGCCATCTGTGTCGTTGTGAAGTCGTACGCCTTGTCTTCCACCTCCAACTTTGCATCTTCGGCCTGTTTTCCGCTTTCCACGCTTTCCTGCTGCGATTCGTCCGTCACCTCTTCATTCGTCGTCGTGGTAGTGGTGGTCGTCACTGAATCCTGCGGCTTCGCGTTGAAGATATCGAACAGTTGCTGGGGCTCGAAGAAGTATACACGTGTGCCGTCACCGCGGAGGTAGAAGTTGTCTTGGAGCATTCGTCTCTTTTTGAAGCGGAGTTGTGGGAGGTCGTAACGGCCGTAGTCTCGGAAGAGGACCATACCGCCGGGTTTGAGGAGCGTCTTGGTGTTGGTTACGGCTTGGGACCATTCTCTCGGGTGCAGAGCGGAGAAGACGAAGATGAGGACGATGATGTCGACGCTGCCCGGTTCCAGACCTTGCGGCAGAGCGTCGGGCGAGGAGAGATCCCAGACGCTCGCCGAGCACTTTCCAACCGGTGTAGACGTGTAGAGCGGATTGGACTGAACAACGCCCACCGCCTCCTTGCTATAATCGCAGGCGTACACCTTCAACTTGTCGTTCTTGTTGATCTCCAACAGCGGAAAGACGGTATTCCCCGCCCCACATCCAACCTCCAACACCGTCCTATCACCCGCATCGTCCAGCGTCGCGTCGACCAGCTCCGGGAACTCCAAATGCAGCCACTTCCTATCCTTGAAGAAGCGATTCTCGTGCGACGAGTAGAACGTATCCCAGTAGCTCGCCGGCGCAGAGTGGAACACTTCGCCCTCTTCGAGCGAAAGCTTGGTCTCCGCCTGCTTGGCGAGCGTCTCGGCGACAACGTCGTAGTGCGAGGCGGGAGGGGTGACGTGGTCCCAAGCGTTGTGGGACCAGATGTCGGAGGAATCGGTGAGGAGGCGCGCGCCAAACATGTCGGTCTGGGACGAGGCGGGGAGCGAGGCGAGGAGCGCTTCGGCTTCGGCGGCGGTTTTGGGACGGAGGATGGAGGCTGCGGAGGATTGCTTCTTGCGTGATGGGTCGGCGGCGGGCGGTGATGATGACGAACTGTTGGAGAGGCAAAAGTGATCAAGGTCAGATGAACATGTTCATGAGTCTGGCAAAAGGAATCACAAGGGTCATCAAAGGACACACGATGCGTGGATGGTATAAACGATCATTGCATGCATCGTTGGAGTAGAGGTAGTACGGTCCAAGAGCAATACAAGATGCGATCACGTAGCAACCGGGGGTGAAACGGGGGAGAGGGTATCATTAGGACAGCTTTGGCGAGATTCTTTCTTACCCATCAGTCTGCTCTGCCACCGTCTTCTTCTGCGACCCTTCCAAGCTCGCAATCCCCTTCAACACGATCGGCTCCAACCCCTTAGGCATGCTCAACTTCAACGCTTCCTGTTTGCCCAACTCGCTCAACTTCCTCCACGTCTTCTTGATGATGTCGACGAACTTGGCTTCGGTATACTCGGCGTGTTGACCTGCGAACAGCTCCAGCTCTTCTTGCAAGAACACGAGCACCGCCGCGTCTTCCAGAAGCTGCGTACCCAGGTCGCCCGTCTCTTTGCCCGGGTTCAGCTCCGTCTTGCTCACCCACTTGTGCACCCAGTCCGCACTCGTCTCGTCCACCCCAGCCTCGATGAGGAGCTGCTTCGCACGATCCGCCTGGATCTTGTACAGGTCACGACGCCACTTGAGGTAGCCCGCTTTGCCCTCTGGATACGAGGAGCGGGGTGTCAGGAATCGTTCCAGGTGCTGACATCTTGCGGCGATTCGAAGCAGGTCGCCTGTACGAGTGATGGATTCGACATCCGATGTTGGTGACGGCGATACAGTCGCAGAGAACTCTTGGTAGGAAGGCGTCTCGATCCGCAACCCGATCAGATGAGAGGCCCAGTACTCCATACGATCGGCGTAGGTAAGTTCGTCGACTTTGGTTTTGGTTTCGTCGTCGTCGGTGCGGGCGAGGTAGGCGGGGTCCTTCTTGTGGCATGCGTCGATGGCAGCGCGGGCTGCTTGGAGTGGGTCGACCGACATGACGCTGGAACCACAATGGAGAGATGGAGGACAAGAGGGTGGTGGATGGTGAGGGATGACCGATAAGGATCCCGAGATTGACGTGAAGAAAACAAGGTTGGACTGCAGCCAGTGAGCCGACGAAAATTGGAAATCAAAAACTCATCATTGCCTTCTGCAAACAACGTTGGACCCTGACTTGGTCGAGATCGCCAAGTCTCAACCTCGGATCGTTATCAGCTCTTTCGATTCACATGGCAGCACATGGCCATCACCCGAACAGATCACACAAGCTGCTTGTTCTTCAAACAGATTTTCGATTGAGCATGGATGAATCACACCTTAACCAGGTCCGACCTTCGGAATGTCATGATGCTCCGACAGAGACCCAAGGTACTTGTTGAACGCATCGACCTTCTCCTTGTGCGACGTACGCGCTTCCTTAGCGATGCGCTGCTGCATCCGCTTCCTACGAGCTTCTTCGAACTTGCGCTCAGCTTCGGTCATCGCACGACCTCCAGTCCCGGTGGAGCTGCTGTGTTCCTCCTCGGCTGCGTATTCGTCTTGACTGTCGTCGTTGGACGCTTTTTGCTTGGACGAAGAGCGGGATGCGGATGCGGACGAAGAGGCGTGTTTCGAATCTTTGGATAGGGAAGACTTGATTTTCTTCTTTCTGTAGGTGAACAACGAGCGAAGAGAAGAGAAGAGATTCAGCATGATACGAGGTTGCTCGTCTAGGAGGGGTTGGACGGAGGTGCACTTACTTCTTCTTGTCCTTCTTGCCGTCATCGCCTTTGAGTTTGAGCGATCCACCCGGCTTGAACGCGTACGCCGATGAGGACGACGACGACATCGTTGCCTTTGCTAGCTAGCCGGTCGTGACTGCCTTGCGAAGCAACAGGAGGCGGTGGAGCGTCCTTGGCTTGGTGGAAGGTGCAAGGCAAGTTAGAAAGGGTTCGATGCAACCTTCTCGAAGGCTAAAACTCCACATTTCGCTGGTCGACGTTATCTCTCGTACGATAGAAGATCAGCGCACAGCGGTACCTTGCAGTCTCCTGTCCTTTGTCGCTCTTCCTCTGCGATGGCAAGCATTAGTAGAGTGCACCTGTCTGCTGTCATCGCTGGTGCAGAGTGATTCCCTGTACAGCGAGGATCTGTGAATTGCAACAAAGCATTGCGGAAAGGCGGCTTGTGTGGTGCGGGATGTGTCCTCTTTTTTTGGCAGATCGTGGATGACGTCCGGAAATGGAATTTGGACGAGATCGCTCAGATCAAACAACACTTTTTTGGTGGATTATTGTCTGCAGGCGATCCCTAACTCCTGCTTGGTCACTTGCATCCTCTTCCTTCTTGACCTTCTCCACCCTCACCCTAACTATCAACCGCCATCCACACGAATGCGCATCAGCACACTGCCGGCAAAGTCCATCCGTGCTGCACGCTTTGACCGCCTCGTCGCCTTCTCTCCCACCAACCACATCACGGCCCGAAGCTACTCTTCCTCGAAACCGCAAAAGAACCACCCAAGCCCCGTTGGATTCGTAGTGATCGCCATCGCTGCATTCGGTGCATTCGCCTACATCTCTCGCACACGCCACGACGACCCACAGAAGCATCTGCGGGAGAAGCGCATTCCTCACCCTAACCCGCTCATCCCTCCACGCTCGCAGGAACCTCAGTGATACATAAGCACTGCTTTTTGTGCTTGTCCTTTGCATCTACTCTCATCTCTCCACCTACATCTCTCTCTCAAGGGCTTCTTCGACAAGAGAAGCGTAAGAGGGAATCGTCGCAGAACGACACACATCGCCCAAGATTAACTGGCAAAAGACATTGTTAGGCAGGATGGGTCTGTTCGATAAGCTCAAGCACAAGAAGCACGAACAGGCTGATGCCTCATCCGCCACCTCGGACGCAGCTGCTGCTCCTTCCGCTCCGGCCGCTGCTGCTCCTGAATCTGCTACCCCTGCTCCAGCCCCCGCTGCCGCCGCCGACAGCACCGCTGAGAAGGACACCCCTCGCTTCGACTCTTCCAAAGTGACGGTCGTCTTCGTTCTCGGCGGTCCAGGTGCAGGCAAAGGCACTCAATGCGCTCGTCTCGTCCAGGACTACGGCTTCGTCCACCTCAGCGCCGGTGATCTGCTCCGTGCCGAACAGCAACGTCCCGGTTCGGAGTACGGTGCGATGATCGCCGACTACATCAAGGAAGGCAAGATCGTCCCCATGGAGGTCACCGTCGCTCTTCTGTCCAACGCTATCGCCGAGGCGCTGTCCAAGCAAGGCGCCACCGACGCTGGCCACTCGATCCCCGAAGAGCACAAGGCCAAATGGACCGATGGCAAAGGACGATTCCTCGTCGACGGCTTCCCGCGCAAGATGGACCAGGCGATCAAGTTTGACGAGTCGGTGTGCGAGTCCAAGTTTGTGCTCTTCCTGCAGTGCAGCGAGGAGGTGATGCTCGAGAGGCTGTTGGAGCGCGGAAAGACGAGTGGAAGGGCTGACGATAACATTGAGTCGATCAAGAAGCGTTTCCGTAAGTTTGCAGATCGATACCGAAATCCAGCAATACGTTGTGTTCGATTGCTGACCTTGTTTGCCCTCTTTCTGGTGTTTCGTAACGACAGAGACGTTCGTCGAGACCTCGATGCCCGTCGTCGATTACTACCGAAAGCAGGACCGCGTGGTCGAGGTCGACTCGATCAAGCCCGTCGACCAGGTCTACTTGGAGATCAAGGAGGCGATGGACCGCACTTTCACCAAGCTTGGACAGTAGATTTGAAGGATCACAGGCATGGCATGTTTGCTGCAGTACGACTGATGATGTTTGAAATGTCAGAATGAATGTCATTGAAGTCATGAGAGCGAATCGCAGCGCAGTGTGAATTGCGTGTGGGGTTTGGTGGGCCTTGTGCTGTGTGTGTCGTTGCAGCTTGTGTCCTGAGCCAAAATCGCAGCAAATCGCAGCCAGAAAAAAAGACGCGGTTGGAGCGAGGAAAGTGTTGGTCTCGTCACGCTCCGACCAACTCGACATTTTCCACCAGTGCATTGTGTTTCTTTCCATCCTTCTCACCACCATAAGCCTCAGCTCACTGCTTCACCATGTCTCAACAAGCCAGCTCATCCAGCGCTGCAGTCGCTGGCGTCCCTTCGTCGAGCTACACCAAATACGCCAGCCTTCCAGACGTCGACACCTCCGCACCCGACGTATACGAATACCAAGGACCCAACCGCGACGCTACCCGCACCGGACGCCAACGATCTCGCAAGCAACGAAGCGAAGGCGACAACGACACGGACTCGGACTCTTCGAGCGATGGCTCGGATCGCAGTGCCAATCGCAAGCATCCCGGTGACGGCAAAGCAGGTGCCTCGGATGATATCGACAACTCGTCGCTGACACGCAATGATGCAGCTGCAAAGTTCGACGGTGCGACTCACTTGGATGTGGACAACGCTGACTTCTCAGGGAGATTGCACAAGAAGAGAACGTCGAGAAAGACGGCTAGACCGAGAGATGCAGGGATCGAAACGAGCACGTATGCGATCGATGGTGTTTCTAGCAGAGATCAGGAGTCGGTCGCGGATCGTCTGCGTAGGCTCAAGTTTGAGGCGAGTCAGTTGGAGGAAGAGTTGAATGCGGGCGGAGCTGCAGGAGCGAAAGAGGGAGTGAAACCGGAACAGGTCGATAGCGAAGAGGTGCTGAACCAGCTTAAAGTGTTGCAGGATCAACTGGCGAACTTGACAGTGCCATCGACGGATACGAGCGCGGCAGAGGGCAAGGCGAACAAGGAGGCGCTTCGTGCACTGTTTCAGCAGTCCAAGCAGTCAAAAGCCACGACCGCTTCTGACAAAGCCGCAGATGCTGCTGCTCCTCCAGCCGCCACGCCAACGTCTGAAACACGTAGCGCCGACTTGGTTCAACTGGAAGCACGACTGACCGAACTCGAATCCACCCTAGGACTCGAAGAAGCGCTCCTGGACGAATCCAAGCCCGTACCCCGACCCGTGCTCTCAACCCTGTCGCGGCTGGAACACCAACTCTCCATCCTCTCCCAACCGCGACACCTCGACGCCATCAGCCGACGAGTCAAAGTGCTAGTTACAGAGATGGATCGCGTGCACGATGTGCGTCGTAAGCTTACTTCTGCCGACCCCGCTGCTCCTGCCGCCACCGATGCTACGACCTCAACCCTCACGCCGACAGAACTTACCAAGCTACAACACCTCTTTGACGTATCCACACGACTCGAGCCACTCCTACCCGTCATCCCTACCGTCCTGAATCGTCTTCAGACGCTGTCGGAACTGCACGCGTCCGCAGCTCACTTTGGAACCACGCTGGACGAGTTGCAGGAATCAAGTGCCGAGAGACAGCAGCAGGAACACGAGATGGAAGAGCTGCTGAGCAAGATCGAGGCGAACATGGAGGAGAATAGCAGGAAGGTCGAGGCGAATTTGGAGAGCTTGCAGGGCAGGATCGAGGATGTGATGACCCGGTTGGAGAGGGTCAAGCGCTGAAGAGAGGAATAGGAACAGGTGATACGACGACTTGAGACGACTTGAAGGTGGCTTGTGCGGTGCAGGCTTTGACGCTGAGCCAAGCGTGTGATGGTCGGTCCGCTTTCGACGGCTCTCTTGGCACGACGGACCGGTGTATCTACTCGTCGGTTTGAACTTGTGCGTCACTGAAAGTCAACATCTGCATCTGATCGCCCATATCGATGCAATCCCAGATATCAAATTGCCTCTACGAGCCTCAACATCAGTCTTGCGATCCACGCACCGGCGGCGGGGTAAGCGGAAGGACCCTTTTGTGAGAGATGTTCTTGATCCGTGGTTCGCCGTCTTTCGCTCCGAATTCATTCCGCCGTTTCGCCGTTCTGCCGCGCTGATTTTCAAATTTGTTTTCCTTTTTTCTGACTCGGAAGAAGAAAAACGTGCAGCAAGAAAGATTTTTGCCACGAGGCAGCCTTCATGCGAACAAGGGCTGATGGGCTGACAAGAGATTGTAAGGCAACGTGGGCAGAGTCATCCGATCCGGTAGGAGATGGTCGATAAGAATAGGAGATGAGGAGGAAGGCAAAAGGACCCTGAGATTCGAGTGTTGAGCAGGAAGAGATCAAAAAAGATCTCGCCCACCTCAAAAAACTCTTTCTTCCGCCACCACCATCTCGACTTTCCTCTCCACCACCACATCCTCCTCCCTCCCGCTTCGATACCCAGGGTCGCTCATCCACCATGGCGACCGCACCACCAACCGCCACGCTCGACCTCGAGCACCAATCCCCCGCCACGCCGCACCACGACCTCTCCGACAAGGACTCCACCACCGACGACTCGATCCTCAGCGACTACAAGCGCACCATCCAATCCAACCCGCTGCTCCGTCGACTCGACGTGCTCGCCTCCAAGCTCGGCTACATCGAGTCCGTCGGCATCCGCCCGCTCACCCTCCCCGAGCGCACCGGTCGCGACTGGTGGAGCGTCTCGCTCATCTGGTTCTCGTGCAACGTCAACGTGCTCTCGTTCTCGGCGGGGACGCTCGTGTCGCTGTTCGAGATGGACATGAAGTCGTCGATGCTGACCACGCTGTTCGTGGGCGCGTTCTGCTGCCTCTTCCCGGCGTACTTCACGCTGTTCGGGCCGAAGCTGGGCATGAGGCAGATGATCCAGTGCAGGTACTCGTTCGGGTACTTTGGCGCCAGTTTGATCTGCGTGCTCAACGCGGCGACGATGTTGGGGTACTGCATCTTGAATAGCATTGTGGGTGGGCAGACGCTCTCGGCGGTTTCGAGTAGAGCCGATGGTTCTTCGACCTTGACACCCGACGTCGGGATCGTCGTTGCGGCGTGCATCGCCCTCGTCGTTTCGTTCAGTGGTATCCGAGTGCTGCACTACTTCGAGCGGTTCTTTTGGTTGCCCACCTTGATCTGCTTCTGTATTCTCATCGGTGTAGCCGGTACAGGTCCTCAAGCGCTGCATGTGGCTAGCAACCAACCAACGGCGTCGGCAGAATCCATCCTCGGCTTTGCTGCGATCATCGCTGGGTTCATCATCTCCTACTCCGCTTTGGTGTCCGACGTCTCGCACTACCTCCGCCCCGACGTGTCGCAGTGGAAACTCTTCCTCTCGGTCTACCTTGGGTTCTTCCTCTCCTGCGTTCCGTTCATCATGATCGGTGCCGCCTTCGCCTGCTCGTCGTACGACATCCCGGAGTGGTCCGGTGCGCTCGAGGTGTCTTCGGGCCAGTTCTTCGAGCTCATCCTCGCCGGCAAGTTGGGCAACTTTGGACGCTTCTTGGTCGTCCTGTTGGCGCTCTCGGTGTGCGGCAACATCTCGGCTACGATCTACAGCATCGGGCTGAACTTCCAAACCATGCTCCCCTTCCTGGGTCCCGTACCGAGGTTCGTCTGGCCTCTGTTCGCCACGGCGATCTTCCTGCCGCTCGCGATCGTGGGACACAGCAAGTTCTACGAAACCCTGACCGACTTCACGAGCGTCCTGGGCTACTGGGCGAGCTTGTACGTCGGTGTGGTGCTCGCCGACCACGTGGTCATCAGGAGGCGGAGGTACGAGAGCTACAACGCGAGACACTGGAACCAGTGGAGCCAGCTGCCGCCGGGGATTGCGGCGTTGGCGGCGTGCTGCATCTCGTTGGCCGTGGTGGTGCCGAGCATCGATCAGGTCTGGTTCCAGGGTCCCATCGCCAAGAAGGCGGGAGACCTGGGCTTCGAGACCGGGCTGGTGGCTAGTTTCGTGCTTTACGTGCCGCTGAGGATGCTCGAGATGAAGGTGTTTGGCAGGTAGAGGCTCCGAACTTAAAGCATGAATGTGGTAGAAATGCTTCAACTGCATAGCTCTCAAAAGGTTCTTTCCATCAGGTGTCAATATGAAAAACGTTACGGGTCCTTGTCTTTTGCTCTGCGTCTGATCGATCGCTCAGTCTGTGTCGATGCTCATCGGTGAGAGGCCAGTCCTGCGATGAGAGCATATCAGACGGATACCGATAGTGATGATGATGAGCTCTATTGACAAGTCCATATTGACAATATGCCGTCTCGCCTCCTTTCGACATCGTTTCTTTCTACCGCGATGAGATGCTCTGCACCTAAAAGAAAAGACGGAAAGGATAGCTCGGGCTGTACCACACCAAACAAGAAACGCAAAGATCAATCGGTCAGTACTCTTTCTCCCCTCATCTTGTTCCACTCTTTCCTCTTGCACTTACTTCTTCGTCCTGAAAATGTAAAACAACAGACTGAACGTAGCCAAAAAGATCGCACTCCAAACGTACACTCCCGCCCGCTGCCTCGTCGGATCCCTCTGCGCCGGTACCAGCACCGTCAGCGCGATAAAGCTGAAAGCCAACAACGAGTAGATCCCCGCCACAATCTGCGTCTCCACGCCGTACTGGTTCTGGAACCCACCGGCAAAGTATTCCGGCTTACCGCCCGCACCCATCGCAATGAACGGCGCGCCACGGATGCTGTTCCACATGTACCCGGAGTTGAAGATGATCATCGATCCGATGCAGAGCAGCATCCAGATGGGTTTCGACGACGAGAACAGCAACGGCAGGTAGGGGGAAAGGAAGAAGATGGCGCCGACGACGGTGATGACGCCCGTGATCGTCATGGTGATGAGCTTACGGTTGAACGGCTGCTTGTAAGCGAACGAAGTCTTGAGAACCTTGTTCAAGTGCTCAGCAACGTCCGGAGCCGAGAAGCCGCGCTCGTTAAAGTCGAACGAAAAGTGGTCCGGTCGCGCATTGGCAGCTGTTGGTGCGGGGAAGGTGTAGAGTACGGGCGCGTGTTGCAGCTGGAACTGCGCGAATACGGATTGCGCACGACTGAACTCGACTTTAATGAAAACGTTCTTCGACTTGACCGCCTTGTTGCTGTTCCACTGTGCGGCTAGCTTCTCGAATTCGGGCTGGAACGCCTGACACGGTGGACACTTGATGCCACCCGAGGTGGTGGTGAGGAGTGCAGTGACGGCAAAGTCTCGCGGACCTTGCGTGATGGAGGCGAACTCGTTGGCGTCGACATCGACGTAGCCGGAAGAGGAGGCTTGGATACGTTTGAAGAGCGCCGCTTGGTCTTTGTTCTGGAAGGCCTGGGCGGTGGTGATGTGGGCCAAGGCGAGGAGCGAGAGTAGGGCTAGGAGGCCCAGCTTGACCGCTGCTGTGAGGTTGGCTCTCATCTTGAAGTGCGATCTCGACAGAGAGGGGCTGGATGAATGAGTGATGGTAGAGAGGCGACAAGGAGGGTGAGAAGGAGAGGTTGCCGGCGGTGATGTTCCACGTCAAGCGTCCGTGCGGCCGTTGTTCTTCTTCTCGCGCGGTAGTGAGAAAAAGCAATTTCGTGTCCTTCTTTTTGGCCACCTTTTTCTGCATTTAATTTTGGTTTGATTTTGTTTGTGGCTGTCCCAGGGAAAGACAGGGTCCTGTCGCACGAAGCACACGACAAAGCGGTCTTTGGTTTGAACAGGTGGAGCAACCTTGCTTCAAGTCGTCGATACCCCTGATCTCCTGACCAGCAACCTGTCATTGCAGCTCGCATCTTCGCAGCACATCCTGGTGTGGTACCGCCTAGACGATCCTTAAGACCAAAGCACCGGCAGCAAGGCTTTCACCACTTCTCGAGAAGTGGTGTCGTCGACTCGATCTCACCATGCAGTCGCAACAGCAAGGCAGCAGCTTCGGGCAGCGTCAGGGAGACAGGCCATCACCACCTACACAGATCACCGTCACCGCAGCCAGCGGTCAAGGCTCGCAGGCGCGGTCGGATTCAACATCATCGCCGCAGCCTTCGCCAGCGCCCCTCACACCTCGTGCTTCCACTTTCAAGCTTCCCGATGTGGGTTCAGATGGTAAAACGCCATCAGCCACTTCTTCGGCGACAATGGATCCGCACTTGATACCCCACAGCGGCTCCTTCACAGCACCTACATCTCCAACGGCTGCGAGTTCGATGTTTCGCACCAACACCGTAGGAGCCACAGCCTTTGCAGCGCCCGCTGCGACATCCAGCCTCGACCGCTCAGCAAGCGCCCATCCCGACTTGAACAACGCCAATGGCCTCGGCATCTCCACCGAGAACGCCACCGCAAGCAGCAGCAGTAGCAGCGCCAACGGCACAGCCAACAACACCGCTTCCACATCCGGCGGAACCAAAGAGACCTGGAAACGTCGCAAACAAGTCCTCCTAGCCGACGCAAAGGACCACACCGTCGCCGACCTCCAACTTCACGGCTTGCGCCCACCACCCTACGTCTACCATCCATACTACCAGAACTCCTCCATCCTCGGTCAAACCGTCGGCCAACTCACCGCGCACACCGCCAGCACCTCTCGCGACACCAACAACAACCCAAATCAAGCCACCTACGCATCGTCGCGAACCGCCATCCTCCGCCCGGACGATCCGCACGTCCGCAACGACATCATCCGAATGATCGACCAGTGGCTCGCCGATGAAGGTTTCGGCGCAACACGCCAGCTGCTGATGGAAGAAGCAGGTATCAAACGACGAGAGCGCGAAGAGGCCGGGCTCGATGCACGCAAGCTCCGTGGTCACATACTGGAAGGAGACTGGCCGGAAGTCGACAAGCTTTTACAGAAACCGCTCGTCAAAAACCACAAAGCGTTTCTGTACGCAGTCTACAAACAGCAGTTCCTGGAACACATGGAGCATCGAGAGTTCCAAAAAGGTTTTACATTCTTGAACAAACGATTGAAACCGTTGGAGCACTATCAGCCGCATCCCTCGGAGTTTAGGGACTTGTGCTACCTGTTGTCGGCGAAGGCGGTGACGGATGCGCCGTCGTTTGCGACGTGGGAGGGGATTCAACCGGGGAGGGAGAAGCTGGTGATGGAGTTTGCAGCGATGCTGGAGCAGGATTGGATGGAGAAGGAGGCTGGATTGCCGGGATCGGCGACGAACAATGGCGGGAGGAGTGAGAGTAGCAGAGAGCCGTCGGAGTTGGATGATGGGATGATGGCTGATGGCGGTGCTGCTGGAGGGTCGAAGGGTGCGGCTTCGAACGGGTATACGTACGTCCCACCGCATCGATTGCTCACCATGCTGCATCAGGCAGTAGCCTACCAAGTCGAGTTTGCGCGATACCATCCGAAGAAAGCACCCGTCATCTCTGGCCTTCTTCACGATTACACGGGCTTCATCGTACCCAACTCGGTCGCGCATACGATGCGCGGACATCGGAAAAACGTCAAAGCCGTCCGGTTCGTCGGCGAAGAAGGTCGGAAACTCGTCAGCGGTAGTAGCGATAATACGGTGCGGTTGTGGAACTCGAATACGGGACGGTGTGAGGGTGTACTGGAGGGACATCGTAGTAGAGTATGGGATGTCGACTCTACCCGGACCGGTGGGCATGTTGCTTCTGCATCCGGAGACTCGACTGTCAAAGTGTGGGATGTGGAAAGCGCTCAGTGCAAAACAACGCTACGAGCAGGCGTAGGAGACGTGTACAGCTGTCGCTTCCACCCGGATGAAAGACACGTCGTTTCGGCGGGCTACGACAAGTTGGTGCGGATGTACGACGTCGAAACAGGATCCATCGTCAAGACTTTCACCGGGCATCAGTTGGGTGTTTCATCAGCGATCTTCAATCCGCTAGGCAACTTGATAGTGACAGCGTCCAAGGACACGACGATACGATTCTGGGACGTCGTTTCGGGTCTATGCATTCGGACGATCACAGGACATTTGGGTGAAGTCACGTCGGTCGAGATCAACGAAACCGGCACGCTCTTGCTGAGCTCGAGCAAAGATAACTCGAACCGGTTATGGGATCTACGCATGCTGAGGCCGTTGAAGCGGTTCAAAGGCCACCAGAATACGAGTAAGAACTTCATCCGGTCGAGCTTCGCCCACACCTCTCTGCTGGTAGGTGGGTCCGAAGACGGACTGATCTACATGTGGGACCAAGAGTCGTCGGAGGTGCTGCAGACGCTCGAAGGTCATGGTCGGGATACGTTGCATAAAGGTGGAGCGGCAGCAGGCACTTTGACTACAACAGGAGGAGGATCGTCGTCCTTCGTGTCAGATCTGACATCCTCACTGTCGACCAATAACAACGTGGCGTACGGTGCGGTGTGGAACAAAGCCCAGAGCTTGCTTGCTTCATGTGGCGACGATGGGACGGTCAAGACGTGGATATGGGACGAGGGAAGGGATTTGGAGGCGAATGCGGATCTGGCGAGGAGGGCGGGTGACGAGTGAGGCGGGTTCAGCCAATAGAATGAACAACTTCCTGCTCAGCAGATCACCAAACGAGCGTGTCAGTGCGTGAACAATGAGAGATTGGCGATACAAATACAAAATTGCAGGAGGTGATTCAAAACGACAACTCCCTCTTCTGCGACGGCGGCACAAACGGCAACTCCTTGATCGGCGGAGCGTCCTTCTTGACGCCTGTCCACTGCGGGATCCTCCTCTCCTTCCTCTCCGCCACCTCCTCCTCTCCATTCTTCGCGTTATCCGCCCGGATATCCTTGACCTTCCTCGACTTCTCACTCCCAATCCCCAACTGCGGCGTGCCCCTCTCCAGCCCTTCCAGCAGTATGCACGCCTTGCACACCGTGTTCGAACTGATGTAGCCGCACCTCAGACAGTTTTGCAGCTCGGTCTTCTTGCTCTGCTTGACCACGTTGGAGATCTTGAGGTTCTGACCCGACTGGATGATGTCGACGATCGACGACGGCCGGATCGCTTCTAGGTCTTTGAGGAACGTCCGCGCGTACCCACGATAGGCGTTCGGGGAGTAGATGCACTCGGTCGAAAAGTAGTCGAGCTTCTTGAAGTAGGCGTACATGACGATCTCCTTCTCGTACGCGTACATGAACGGCTTGCTTCGCCGGATGCCGCTCCCGCCGACACCGATGCCGTTGGACCCGCTGGACCCGCAACCCTGATGTTCGTCCTCTTCCCCGTCCGGTCCCTTGGTGACGATCTCCGTACACCTCTCCAGCCGCGCAATATCGCCACGCAGCACATTCATCAACACCGTCTCCGCGACATCATCCGCATTGTGACCCGTCACGATATGGTCCACGCCCAACGCCGCCGCACCCCGATCCAACGCCTGCCTCCGGAACACACCGCAAAACGTGCAGTTGTTCTTCCTCCCCACGCTCTTGACGATATCGTCCATCGTCCACCCGTACAGCTCGCCATAGCCCAGCACCTTCAGCGGCAGCTGGTACTGCTGCTGGTTCCTCTTGACCGTTTCCAACGAATCATCTCGGTAGCCCGTAATCCCTTCGTCGATGCTGAGCAGGAACAGGTTCAGACCGTAGTCGTACCGCTCGTTGAGAACCTTCATACAGTGCGCGAGCACCGTCGAGTCTTTACCGCCGGATGCGCCGATAGCGACCCGATCGCCGCGCTTGAAGAGGTGGTTCGAGACGATGGTGTGGTGCACCTCGGTTTCAAAGACGTAGAAGAAGCATTCCTTGCAGATCTGCTGGGCGGTTTTGGGGCGTCGTAGGACGGCGCGCTCGGCGTTGCAGATGACGCAGAGTTTGGGGGCCATTGTGGCTGTGTGTGGGCGGCGAGAAGCTACGCTGGCGTCGAAGGCAAGGTAATGATGGTGTCGTGTGGTGTGGCGAAGCAAAGATTCCGTCAAGGGTCTTTGCATGGCTTTGAAATTTCGTTTGCGCTGCTCACGGCTGAGAAGAATCAAAGTCCGATTTCCGATTTCGAAAAAAAAGTCGGGTGAGCGACTCCACCTTGATGATGCTGCGTTCTTCGCTTCAAGACCGGGTTCATCTAACGCAACGACGCTCGAACGAATCTGGCACAGGACAGCCGATGTCCTGCTAGACCAGAACAGCATGTACAACTTCAGGACGATGCAGAAGAAGGATCCCGCCGGGCTGGCGAATGACGACGGCCGGTACGGATCCTCGCCCGTCCATCAGGATGGTGGAGCAACCACATCCTACTCGGGTAGCAACAACGGAGAGCCTGCTCCATCAATAGCATCACAAGAAGCTGGCCGGTCTTCCCGCAACGCGGCGGTGACGCCTGCCAGCAGCAGCTCTGATACCGGATCTGGCTCGTTCATCTCTGGTCTGATCGCCGACAATCCGATCTTCTCCGGAGGTCTAGGGTTGATGGTGTTCGGAGGCGCAGTTGCTATGGCACGACGAGGAGTCAAGGTCGCAGCATCAACAGCACAGCGAAGACTGTTGATATCGCTCGAGATCCCATCCAAAGACCGAGCGCATCCATGGTTCCTCCACTGGATGGCGGCTCAAGCAAGAGCGCAGTCGATGAGGGATCGTGGCTTACTCGGCAAGCAGAAAAAGGAAGGATTCGTCGACTTTCTCGGGCTACGAGACCGGTCAGCTGATCAGCTGTCGACAAAGGAAAAGGTCGACGATCCATTGGCAATCGCATCGAGCGGCTCCTCAGTCTCGCCGGTCCGAATCCTCAGTCACGAACTATCAGTCGAGACCAACTATACACCGCACGCGTCGGCATCGACGCCCAACGCAGAAGCCGCCGAACGTGGAAAGGCTCGTTTCTCTCTGGTGCCAGGTCCGGGAACGCACTGGTTCCGATACCGTGGAGTATGGATGCGGCTGACGCGCGAACGAGACGGCAAGATGGTCGATCTGTCTACAGGTGCGCCGTGGGAGACTGTGACGTTGACGACGCTGTTCGCATATGCGCATCTGTTCCCTCAGCTGTTAGATGAAGCACGACAGCTGGCGCTTTCATCGACAGAAGGCAAGACGGTGATCTATACGAGCTGGGGTCCCGAGTGGAGACCGTTTGGTCAGCCGCGAAGAACGCGAGAGCTTGGAAGCGTCGTGCTCGGAAAGGGCAAGAAGGAGGCCATCGTCAGCGATGTGAAGCGCTTCCTGGAACGGGATCGATGGTACGCAGAACGCGGCATTCCATATCGACGAGGCTACCTCCTTCACGGAGCACCAGGCAGCGGCAAATCTTCGTTCATCACGGCACTAGCAGGGCACTTGGACTTCAACATCTGCCTGCTCAACCTTTCGGAAAGAGGACTCACTGACGACAAGCTCAACCATTTGCTATCAAACGCTCCCGACCGATCCATCTTGCTGCTAGAAGACGTAGATGCAGCCTTCTTGGGACGACAACAGGCTGCTGAGGATGGCTACCAAGCGTCGGTGACGTTTTCGGGTCTGCTGAACGCGCTCGACGGTGTAGCGAGCGGGGAGAGCCGCATCATCTTTATGACGACCAACCATATCGAGAAGCTGGATCCGGCGCTGATTCGACCAGGTAGAGTGGATATGATCGCTGAGCTCGGCGATGCTGAGCGGGAGCAGGTGGAGGAGCTGATGGTGCGCTTCTACCGCACGACGATCCGCGAGCAAAAGGTCAAGCAACTCGATCTTCCGCATAGTGCTGTCGAGGCATCGAAACCTCTTCTCGCAGCAGCGGCTGGAATCAGTGACTCCGCCTCGGTACTGGAGTCATACAAGAGCTTCGAAGCTATCCCTGGGCTCCGAGAGGCTGTGCAGGAAGCAGACGAGCAAGTGCGACAACTTGCGGCCGAGTTCGGAACCACCGTTGAAGCAGAAGCGGTTGCTCGACGAGCAGTTCTCGGACTCGGTCCCGACGGAAGACGACCGAACGAGATCGGATCATCCGCGCCCACTTCGGATGTTGCGACACCGCCTCAGCGCGTCGCTCGACCAGCTCCAGCCGCTAGCGGAGGAGTCAGCATGGCCGAGCTGCAAGGTCTCTTCATTCGCTTCCCCGACGATCCGCAAGCCGCTGTCGATGCCTTTGTCATCGAAAACGCTTCCAGGAGGCAGACCGACAATGCTTAGAGATTCGGAAGATCCGCTATCGATGAGGCGCGCAGGTCGAACATTTCTCCCACGCTTTCATCGCTTTTCCCGCATCTTGTATTTCTAGTCAATCGCATCAGGGGTGAACGCACTTCCACATGCAGAGCGCCTGTTGCAGAGAGAAGTGTGATGGACGACTCAGCATGGCTTCTGGAATTAAGCCGATAGTGACAAGTGAGAGGCAATCGGGCGTATCGGGCCCAAGCGACAAACGACACCAAAGCCAGTCAAGCCACGGGTGTGGAGCCGTGAGCGTAGATTTTCTTTCCGACGTTAAAAGTTTTATTTCTTTGGTCATTTTTTTTCCCTTCAGCACAGACCGCGCACTCAACCCTTTGATGGTGTTGGTGACTGGACTAGTTAATCAATCACATACACCCACACACCTCGATCGTATTCAGCTGCACACCACACCCACTCTCCAACCGCATTGTGGGCCTCTGAAAGCAGCTGCGTTCATCTCGCAACTTCCAGCTGGGTTCAGTCAAGTGCGGCTCAAACGCTTATCGCCCGAAGCATCACATCTTCTTCTGCTGCTGCTGACAGAGCGACAAAAGCAGACGTGTCAAGTCGCTCATCAACCCAAGGTCCTCCCACCTGGTGCTGCAGCAACTGCTTCAGAGCTGCTCAGTCCGATGCCTTCCGAACACGGCCGGATCGAACCACCAACTCGCGACTCAGCTTTAGATTCACACGGGCAAACACCATCACCTCCTGCACCGACTCAGCAGGACCCTTCATCTTCCTCATCCTCGAGCAACGGCAACCACTCTTCCTCCATCTCCGTCCGCCGACCTCCACCTTCGCCTGCTCAAAGTCCTGAGCCCAGACCCACCTCTCGCTTCACATCGACTCTCTCTGCTACATCCGAGCAGAAACGCCAGTCAGCATACAAGAGGGCTCGAACTGTCAGCCCCATCATCGACGAGAACAGCAGCGACGTCGAGACGGAAGCAAGATCGTCGCATTCTCAGTCTGCTAGCGATCTTGGCGAGCCCGACACGCTCGAGATTGCTTTGATCACGCAGCCCACTCCCCTCCGGCAAAGCATCTCTTCGGCTGACATCTTGCACTCCACCATGTCCGCATCCGACCAGAACATCGAAGGTCTCATGACCGAAAAATCGCTCAGCCTCAACGATGGAGCCGTCAAACCGACCGACGTCGTGGTCGACGACGAGCCTCCATCCTACAACGAGTCGGTCCAGCCAGCTGCCGAGACGATGGTGGTCAGACCCACAGGTCAGCAGCAGCTCGATACCATTCGACCTATGAAGAACCGCCCTCTACATGCAGGCGACACTTGGTATATCGTCAGTCGCAAGTGGTATCGCCGCTGGGACGCTGCTTGCTCGGAGCGTCGAGACTCAGACCCTGCCGAAAAGACTGATGTCCCCATCGGTCCTATCGATAATGCAGACCTGCTCGATGAGGACTCGACTCCTTTGTTTGCTCGTCTCCGACCAGCCATCAACGAACACGTCGACTACGAGATGCTGCCCGAAGAAGGCTGGAATCTCCTCGTCTCCTGGTACGGGAGCAGTGGTCCCCTCTTCTCACGCAAAGTCATTGATGGTCTCAGTCCAGGTCAAGAGAGTGTCGAGTTCTACCCGCCCATCATTCGACTGCTCAAGCTCGTGCACGACGACAACGTCCAAGGCTCAGGTGTGCCCTCGTTCAATTTGTCGGTCAGCACGAGCCTCGCCGACCTCAAAGCCAAAGCCAAGACAGCCTTGAATCTTGGTGCCGTTGCCGACGTTGACGTTCGGTTCTACCACTTCCCTGAACCGACGGACAAGGAGCTCCAGACTGGACTTGTCAGCTCGGCGAGAATCAGCGAGGAGGGAGTCGACATCATCGACGCAAGGGAAGATAAGCCTGACAGCTACCAACCCAATGTTTCGCTCAAAGCGATCGGCATGGAGGAGATGGAGATCAACCTCGTCGTCGAAACTCGCCAGTCAGGGCACTGGCAAACGGATCCCGCTCCAGCTGAAGCCTCGGCTCCCTCGGTCAAGGGCATCTTTGCGCAGCAAGGCGACTTCTTCAGCAACCTGCAGCAGAACAGTGCCAGTGCATCAGCAAGCGCCAGCGCATCCTCGGGTCCCAGCACGGACGCTCAAGCGCGAGTCACTCGATCGCAGACCGCTGCCGATCGAACCATGGGTCGATCACGTGGACTTCGCGGTCTCAACAATCTCGGCAACACGTGCTTCATGAACAGTGCGCTGCAGTGTCTCAGCAATACGTACGAGCTTCAGCAGTACTTTGTCTCGGGTGCCTACAAGGAGGAGCTCAACACCGACAATCCGCTGGGAATGGGTGGTGCCATCGCCGATGCTTTCGGCAACCTCATCACCAACATTTGGAACGGTCAAGGCGGCTCCTTCTGGCCGCGCGAGTTCAAGTTTGCGCTCTCTCGATTCGCACCGCAGTTCAGTGGATACGCACAGCACGACAGTCAAGAGCTGCTAGCTTTCCTCTTGGACGGTCTGCACGAGGATCTCAACCGCATCCTCAAGAAGCCCTACATCGAAGCACCTGATTGGGAAGGAGGCGATGAGAAGGATCTCGTTGCTTTTGCAAAGCGACAGTGGGACATCTATAAGGCTCGAAACGATTCGGTGATTGTCGACCTGTTCCAAGGGCAGTATCGCAGCACGCTGGTCTGCCCCGATTGCGGCAAGGTCTCGATCAAGTTCGATCCTTTCATGTACCTCACGTTGCCCATCCCCAACAAGAAGATGTGGCGAAGGCAGGTCTACTTTGTTCCACTCGATCCGAGCAAGCCCATGCAAAAGTTCCAGGTACAGCTACCAGCAGGAAACACGGTCGGCAAACTTCGACAGAAAGTGGCGGCACAATTCGGTGTCGAGACGAAGCGTCTGGTGTGCGGAGAGGTGTGGCACCATCGCATCTACAAGTGGTTCGACGACTACGAGCCACTGGTAGACATCAAGGATGCCGACTTTGTCTACTTTTGGGAAGTGCCAGCGACGCCACGCCTCACCAAGCAGCGTCACTACCGCTACAACCGCTCGGTCGAAGATGCAGAGGATGCGCTGGACATCAAGGACGAGGAGCAAGCGATCCTGCCTGTCTTTACCAACTTTGCCAGCGACGCTTTTGGTCCTTCGTCGAGCCAGGCGTTCGTCAGTCGTCGGGCGCGGTCGGATGCCACTGGCATTCCTTTCTTCATCTCTGTTCCGAAAAAGGACGTGAACAATGCCGAGGCTATTCGCAAGCTCGTAGCAGAGGGCTTTGCGCGCTTCACAAATCAGTCGGACGATCTGCGCAAAACTGTTGAGCAGGATGACGCCGTCGCCACTGCTGCTGCCTCGGACGACAAACAGACTCCATCACAGATCTCGGACTGGGAAATGGTGGACGACTCGGCTGCTGGCAATGACGCAGTTGCCGTCGTACCACCCAGTCAAATGCGCGACAGCGACGTGATCACCGAGATCCGCGAGGACGGTGAAGCTGTTGTGGTGCCGGATCTGAACACGACCTCTTCTCAGACCGACATTGATGCATTCTCATCCCTGGTCAGCTCTGCAACCGAATCCAAGGCGGCACCAACGCCGAATGAACGCGTACTGCGCATCCGCTTCAGTGTTGCAGATCTTGGTCAGGGTCTGCCCAAAGGAAGCGAAACCAATGCAGACCTCTCCGAAGAGCTCGAGGAGCGGCAAGCTCGTCTCGCCAAGCGCAATGCTTCTGCGAAATCATCATCCGACGAAAGCATGATGAAGGATGAGGCCGACGAGCTCGATGCTGATGACGAAGAGAAGGATGCAGCATCGAACAAGGCGGTGCCTCTGGTCTACACCGGAGGTGCTATCGTCTGCACATGGTCTCACTCGATCAAAGAGCGTGGTCTCCTCGTCGAGTCTGAGTCAGCACAACTGTGGGGCGAGTACGAAGAGGTGATCGACGAGGCGATCCGTCAGCGCGAGAATGCCGGGCCAGCTCGACCCAAGACGCTGTCGATCGAAGACTGCATGGACGAGTTCACTAGGGAGGAACAGCTGGGAGAAGACGATCCGTGGTACTGCCCTCAGTGCAAAGAGTTCCGCCAGGCGACCAAGAAGTTTGACCTTTGGAAGGCGCCTGATATCCTTGTGGTGCATCTCAAGCGATTCAGCGCAGGAAGGCATTCGCGTGATAAGCTCAACATGCTGGTCGACTTCCCGTTGGAAGGCCTCGACCTGACGGATCGGGTCGAAGGAACTCAGGCGCTGCGAAGGGTGCAAGAGGAAGCCAAGGAGAGCGGCGAGGAGCTGTCGGAGAGCATGCTGGGATCGGGCATCCTGCGGCCTCTGGAGGATAACGACGATGCTGTAGCTGTGGATCGTCCTATCTACGATCTGTATGCGGTCGACAACCACTTTGGCGGTCTCGGTGGAGGACACTACACTGCGTTTGCCAAGAGCCCCGCTGATGGCGAGTGGTACGAATTCGACGACTCGAGCGTGCGACCTGTTGCGAATCCCGAGACGGTCAAGAGCTCTTCGGCGTACCTGCTGTTCTACCGTCGCAGGACGACACGACCGATTGGAGGCAAATCGAGGCAGAAGTTTCAAGAGGCCGCCAAGTCGAAAGCGCTCGCCACCGAGCAGCAGGTGGATGGTGATGAGGTTGTGGCCCCAGATTCGGAGCGCAAGGCTGGGGGCGAGTATTCGAGCGATTCGTCGAGCGATGATACTCCGGACTGGTCGCTCAACATGCGGAGCGGTGTGGATGATAGCTTGATCGAGCCTGCGACGGGGTGGTCGAGCACGGGCAATTCGCCGGCCTCGTCGAATCGTGCTGCGAGCCCGATAAGCGATCGTGGCCTGGATTCGCCGTGAAGCATGTAATCAGATCCGATCTTTGATTCTTTGAACAGTGGAAATTGTTGGGAGTGTTCCAGCAGAAAGTGATCGGAGTGATTGGATTGGTCGGGCCGAGAGAGAGCGGCTACAGACATAGAACGGAGTCCGGGTGAAGGAGGCTAAGCGCCAGCGTGAGAAGAAATGGACTCGTAGCGAGCGGGGATTTCTAAGCATGCGTCTGAGTGTGGATGGAAATTGAGGCGGTGTTTTCTGTGGTATGAACGCCAAGAGAAGGCCAATTTGACGCGGCCCTTGAATTCCGGCTTTAAGTTAACTGCAAGTCGGAAAACCCTTGTTGAGCGCACCTGCATGAAGGGCCCTGCCTATGGCCGCTGACTTGAGGCGGGATGGCGTGATCTTGCTGCTCGCTGCTACATATCAATACACGAGACGGAGAATGAAGAGGAAGGAAGAAAGTTGGCTAATGCTGCAGATGGTTCGGGTCGGCTTGGACCGTGCGAATCCTCGGTGCCGGCATTTGGATCGCCCCATAAAACGCTCTCTAATTCAATGAATCCCGTCGAGCACATGCAGATCCTCTGTATTGGTGGTGGCACCTCGGATAGCATGAAGCGAGGTTGACGCGACGTGCTCGCTAACCGGCGTTCGAAAGTCCAGAGTCCGCTAAACAAAGTCTTGCTTATGAGCACGCGCTTGTTGTCGTCGTCAGAGGGTCGAGTGTAGGTAGAAAGGGACGGCTGGGAGATGGATGATTGTTGATACGTGTGAGTGGAAAGGGCTTGAGAAGAAAGCGTTCCGCGGATTCAGAGACATAAAATCTCAAGCTGCGCGCTTCCCCGTGCTCGGGCTGCACGCTCAAGACAGGACGGGCATGTCGGCCAAACACCTGACCAAAAAGCCGACGTGGAAAAAAAAAGCCTTGAAAACCCTTTAAAAATAATAAAAATCGAATTTCAAGGCTACGCGTGTTGTCAGTCAGCGTGTCAGTCAGCACCTTACTGGCGAGGTGATGTCACGCTGCTCGAACTGCTCTTGCTCTTTCTTGCCCTTGCTCCTCAGCTTCAGGAGATGATATTGTGCCGGCGTCGGGAGAGATCCGAACGAGATCACATTAGTGTGGGAATGACGGTTGCCTTCTGATCAGTTTGCACTGCCTCAAGTGGCTCAGTCACAGCCAATTAAAGTTTGAACATCACGTCGGCAAGGTGGGTGCTTGAAGCGCTTCCTGTATGATCACTGATGAAGCCCTTGACTCGGCAGAGCTCTGAGAGATCCCACTCATTTTGGAAATCTGGCCGTCTCTCTGCTTCCCGTCGTTTTTTTGTGCCTGTGCGCAGGTGGTCGGGCAACCCTTTTCAGGTGAGAGTCGGTCAGGCTCAATCTTCCAGGCCTGAAATCGGATGCTGACTGATGCCGTGCGTACTGTGATCGCCTGCAGTAGTTCAGAATCGATACGCAGTCTTGAGTGCAAGAACAATGCGGGCAGGGATGTGACGAGAAGGTTTCAAGTGGGTTCACTTTCCCCCTCTGCATGCATGAATCTGTCGAGCGGACGGGTCACGGCCGACGGATCTAGACGGCGTGAACCTTGTGTGTGCCTCAATCGTTATTTTCCCCTCGAAACACGGCCAGAATACTGCCGATGGAAAGCATGCAACCAGCAATTTTAGTAGAATAAAATAAATACCATAAACCAAGGGGAGCAGATGACTCAATGTCCATCCTTCGCCAATCCCCAACGCTAAGCGAGGACAGCGTCAACAGCGGAAGATCCGGAGGAGTGGAGAGGGCCTAGAATTAGAGGTTATCGATGGTTCCTCCTTTGAAACTGTAATTGCCTGTCAACGGCCTCACACATTGAGCGCGCCTCCCGACGATCCGAATGAATTGAATTGGAAAGTGTCTGAGATTCAATGCAACGTAGGAATAGGGATAGGGAGGAAGCGCAAGATCCGGGAGGCACGAGGGCACAGTCACATGGAGTGCGGTATGCACACTCGAGCATGCAAACTGCTGCAAGCAGTGTCGGTCACAGTCCGCTGAGCGCCTCGACCGCCAGGAGATCCGTCGGTACAATGGTTTCGTCTAATTAAGCCGGCATCGCGCAAGCTAGCAAGTCGACCAAGCAGCTTAAGTTATCATGCATCACCCTTCAGTTTCTTCCCGAAGAGCAACCATCCTGCCATCTTACGCCACAAACGAAGATCCTCGTCACATCTCCATGTACTGCTCAAAGGCGTAGCAACCCAGTCTGAAAGGAAAAAAAATATATTGGCCGTTTGAGCAGTCTAGCCAGAGACCGTTGAAGAGAGAAAGCCGCATGACCGAAAACTTAAAAAGATGCAGAAGCGGGCTCGCTCTCTCTGTACAAATGTCACTCGTGTCGCTCGCATCTCGCCACTTTATGGCCATCTCCCCCACCTTCATCGTGACTTTCTGCAGATCTTCCACCTCACTTTCCCGTATTCTTCCTGTAAGTCATTCACATTTGTGTTTCTCCTCCACACCTTATCCTCTTCTTGACCTTGACCCTCATCCCGACCTCGTTCTCGACCCTTTTCGCCGTCAGACCTCCCTTTCCCCTTTCCCTAGCTACTTGCTTAGAGCCGCTCTTCCTTTCTTTGGCTGGTTGCCTGCAAGCCTTCCCGCATTTCTAGGTCCGGGAACTGCACGTTCCCACACTAGATTTGTTGCTGTACCGCGGTAGACCAGCGGTCTGGCCTGCTCCTGCATTAGGCGCTGACATCAGTCCCTCATTGCACCTCTCCAAAGAGGCGAGTGAGCTTTGATCTGCTCGGGTGCTCTGCTCTTGCTCTCACGCCTTCGTCTGCCTTCAGGTGGGACGAGCTGACTGGCATCGACTCCTCATATCCACAAAGCCGACTGATTCTCGGAAGCGTGGTCTCACTCCAGCTCCAGTGCCAGACCGCCTTTCCACGCCTTTCTGACTGCCGCTGTGTCCTTCGGTCACCATCTGCACCGACGCCGACGCTGTGAAAACGTCCAATTGCTCATCCGCGGATATCCCGTCTCGGATCCGCTGAATTGTCGTGCCGTCGGAGTCGCTCCTCAGCATCCTTGTCAAAGTTTCTGATCGAGGCTTGGAGGTGCGTCTGCGTGGCTTTGACGTTGCGTTTTCTCAAACTTTAGAACCTTGTCAACGCCAGGAGGGTGGTCACCTCGCATCTCTTGCTTCGCCATCCGCCAGAGTGGCAGCCTGGTGGTCGCGTCTCAGTCAACGCGTAGCCGAACAGCGCTTCTGACCGCTTCGCCGACCCTTTTGACATCTCTATTGAGAAATTCATGGCGGCTTGTTTCACTCGTGCTTGCCGAACGTCAAATCTGGAAGACGCATTCAAGAGCCGCGGTGCTTGCCGTCTGTAGATTTTCCCTTCTTGCTTCCACTTTCTCGACCTCGACCTCGCCCCTCGCCGACCTGCCCTTTCTTCTTGGCGACACTCATCCCTCGATCACTCGACGACGATCATTGCACCGATCGGAGTAGAGTACCGCCAAATCAGTTGCCTTTGGACCTCCCATCCCCGTCGACACACTTACGGTGCTTCACCTCGGCACCGCTGGCCGTACTGCATTATCCTTTCGCAGTCGACAAGATTTCAATCTCGCCTCTAATTCGGTCTCGCACGCTTGCATCAAACCGGTGAGTACTTTCTTTTCATTCCCCATGTCCCGGCTGCTGTTGCTATTCTTGTTGCTGTCAGAGTTTTTAGCACGAAGTCGAGAGTTTGAGTGTGCCAGCCATTGACTTCAAATGGCGAGGAGTTCGAGCAACCAAGGTGCGATTTTGAGTCAAACAGAGGCTGCATTCCGCTGCATTTCGCGGTGCATTTCTGTCAGATGCGGCGCCTCTCTCTCTGCATCGCGGCCCGAGCATGGCGTTGACGGAGGCGTGATGCAGCCGGGTTGAGAGTGCAGCTGTGTCTTTCAACTGCTCAACTGCGAAACTCTGTTCAGCCACATTGGTCGCCTCCTTTTTTTTTCTTTCCCCCCCTTGCAAATCACGTGGAAATGCGGCAATCGACAAGCTCAATTGCCGTTGTGTTCTTGGAGAGCGGACGAGGCTGCCAACCTGCCTTCTCATTATACCTACCTCTTGTCAAGCTCTGTCGTCGGCCAGCTTTCGGAGAAGGTATTGTAGTTTTGAAGGTAGTTAGTCTCCTCACCGCTCTCAAGTCCAACCCCCAACCGCTGATGTGCATAGAGGACGCTTAGGGTCAGCGATCAGGTGGGCCAGCATAGCATTTGTGGAGCTGAGCCACAATGGCGAATCTGGACTCTCATAAGTCTACTGAGCCGACTCTCGTTAGGCGGCGAGAGCCCACTTGTCCGCTTAGAACCGATCCGCAGCGGAGTCACGTTTGTTTGGCGAATTCCACTAGCTTGGCACTGGGCAGCTGGCCGAGAGCGCCGAGAGAGAGAGGTTGAGCGAGGGAAGAAAGGAGAGGAGAATGTTGACACCCTAGTTGTCACAGCTCAGCGGTTTCTCCTGAGAAAACGCCAGTCTGGCCCTTTCGGACTAGTTAGCCAGACCCACTGCATTGGTTTCGGCTCCAGTCTGCATCAGTACGAGCTGCTCCTGGTTGCGGTCAACCTCGCGCGTCGTGCAGCTCGTGCAAGTTTTGCGACTTCAGCGCCTCTCGGTTTGTCCCTCCCTCAGTGTCTCTCTCACCTGATTTGCTGCACGTCACTTGCCGTCCTTCATGCTGTCTCGCTCTCCACCGCCTTTCGCCGCCCACTGACGGAGAGCAAGCGATTCACTAGTTGTGTCCCCTTCGGTTGGTCCGAGTGACAGAATTGTAGCTGAACTTTGGCGAGCTTTGTTGTTTTTCGCTTCTTCTCTTACCTACCATCCGCCTTTTCTCAGATCTTCTCATTCGACTCGCATATAGCTTCCCTTTGTCCACTTGTCCAGTTCATTCGGCATCTCCGCTCACACTCACACTCTTTCACTGACGACACATCGACACGCCGACACAGTGAACAGCCGCAGCAGCAGCAACGCCGGCACCAGCACTCGCTTCACACCACATTCCATCACATCACATTGCTCAGCACGGAAGTGTCCCGTCCCTTCATTTCGCCTTTCTCTCATTGCATAGATCCACGCCGAGACAGAGGCGGTCCCTCTATTTCTGGCACACCTTTCCTTTCTCAGAGCACGCACACACACATACGCAGCCTTGGGCGTCGCCATCAGTTCAGTCTTGACCTCACTTCGAAGCCGTGCTACGCCTTGCTTCATCACCATGCCCATCATCGTCTCCTTGGCTATCCTTCTTTCCTGACACCCACCTTCCGTGCTCCCAGCACGCAGCAGTTGGATTGCCCTTCATCATCACAAGTAGCCCAGCATCGGTCTTTGCCGACTCGACAAGCTGGGCAACATGTCGCTTTCCAACACCGACTCTTCAGCAGAGCGACAGTCAGCATCCACCAATGCAGACTCATTGACCCAGCGCAGCGACTCAATGAATAGACGCGATGCCGACGACACTCTTCGACCTGATCAGCATCGGCCTGCTTCCAATCCCCGCCAAGGTGAGTTCCCCACAGGCACAGGCGCATTTTACACAGCATACAGCCCCAGTCACGGGAGATCCGATGATTCTGAACCATCGTATGCTCGTGCTTCTCGTCGTCACCATCATGCAGACGAATTCGACGGTGTGAATATGCGACCGCCCACTCTGCCTCCGCCGAGACTACCTCCAGCATCGCAGCTACAATCTCTCGGCGAATCACCAGCATCATCGTCGTCATCGGCACAGCCTGGTGCATACTCGCAGCAGCTTCCCAGCATTCGACAGTTTACAAGGATCGCTCCGGAGCCTTCTGGCAGTAGGTTGTCGGATCGGCCGATTGAGCCTTCTTATGCAGCCTATTTGCCTCAGACTGCTGAAGCGTATCGCAGCGCAGCACCTTACCGGTATCATTCCGACGTGATGCGTGGTGGTGCTGCGCCACCACCATCACCAACGCCACCGATGGTCGCGACATCCGACTCTGAAAGAAGACTTCTCAGCGAGTTGCCCACTGCCCCTCGCGCACCCTCACCAGTCTTGTCGGATCTTCCACAGCACTCTACGGAGAGAAGGTAAGTTGCATCGCAAGGCGCCTATGTCGATTACCGCTGGAGAGCGCAGCAGATTCTAACCATCGCCACATTTGCTGTCGCGTTTGCCACCATTTGCGTTGCAGAACGTACGAGCTCATCATCCGGCAGCAACCGCAACAAGGACGACTCTGTGGGCTCGGAAGCAAGGACAAGCGGCCATTGGATCCTTTGCCCATTCTACAGTTGCGCGTTCTCAAGCCCAACGGCAAAGAAGACGAAGAGTAAGTTTCGACGGCACGCTCGTAGCTGTGAGGCGTCGTCCTCTCTACTCACGGCTGTGCAGCGATACCAGCTATTGGACAGCAAAGTTCTGATTTACTCATCTGTGATCTCCAACAACAGCGCCGAAAACAGCCCCAACCTCGTCCTCCAGGTCTCGCTCCGCAAGCAGGACCCCTTCACCGACACGCACGCGGAAGCCGTCCTCGTCGAGTCCAACGACCACATGTATCCCTGGACGCGCATGCTCGAAGGCCGCCTCGTGGCCAGCGCCAACGTGGCGCGCGATCTCGACGGCTCCCGCGCCTGCTTTTTCGTCTTCACCGACCTCAGCATTCGTCAGGAAGGACAGTTTCGGTTGGCGTTTAAGCTGATCGCGCTCGGTCCGCCGACGCCTGGAGCTGGGCAGGTGCTGGCGGAGGCGCTGACGGAGCCGTTTTACATTTACAGCCCAAGACGGTTTCCGGGGATGACGGAATCGACGGAGCTGGCAAAGTGTCTAGCGAGGCAAGGGATACAGGTGCCGGTGAGGAACGATATCAGAAGGAAGCACGAGCAGGTCGATTCGATGACGGATGAGAATCGTGATGGTGGAGAGTAGTGGGTGGGAGTGGGGGTGGTTCGACCAAGCAAAAAGCGCCGACATACTGTATGTACCGTGCGCAACCTCGCCTCTTTTTTGGAGCGCTTTTCACTTTCGTGGTCTCTTTCTCGTAATCTATCTCTCTTCTAAGTGATACAAGGTCCTTGCTGATCACAGCAGCCTGTGAGCGTGTGATCGCCAGCGGAATTTGCATGCCGACGCTGTGAGCGAGCCCGTGCAAAAGCTTCCAGAGGTGGTGGGTAGTGGGGTAGGGTGGGGTCCGAATGAAGTGCACGAGAAGCACCACGCACGGACGGGTCGCGCGATTTTTCTCGGAAATTTTTTGAAAAAGTTGCCGCCGTTTGGCCAGGGTTCAAAAGAAACAGCAGAGAGAGAGATGCACGGAAAGAAGGGAGAGAGAGGGGAGAGAAAAGAGAGAGTCGTTAAGCATCGCCTTGGATTTTCTCCCTTTTACGATGTGCGTGCCTTGTTTCGGGGGTTCATCTCTTTCTCAGGAGCCTGAATTTGGACAAGGTTAGAATGCGTACCGGATGCGGGCACTTGTTGGATTTGGTGTTCTCATCTACACTGCTGGGTGGCGCCGCTCTCGAGTTACAACTTGTAGCCTCGAACACACACGAGGAGGGGCCGGAGGAGCGCGCGCATTTGATACAGTACCTGTCCTTTGAGACGCTGTTGAAAAGCGCACCCATACCAGGCGCACCAAGACGATGTGCAGGTTTCACCGTGAGCACTTTGGAGTCTCACCTCGAACACGGTAGGAACGGTGGCGATTGCGAATGCTGTACCTTTTCGTACGCCACCTTTTGCTTTTCGGCTGTGGACTTTGAGAAAAACTGTCAAATATTAATCGTGACAACAGCGCGAGACGGAAGAGAAGTTTCTAGGAGCGGTCTAGGCAATGTGTCGGCAGCACTTTCGTGTTTCGGGTGCCGACGTTTACGCGCTGCATGTCGTAGTTCAAGCAGCGCTTTTTTGAGCATCTAGGCTAATCAGCAGAGACGCCAGGCGGCAGCAGCAGCGGCACGCCCAATCGTGCAAAGTGACGAGAGACGTCCGTGATGTAAGGTGCGGTGTAGTTTGCCCTCTTGACCACTTCGAAGGTGTTTGTTTCGACAGAGGCTAGGATGCCAGTTTGCGAAGGACTTATGCCGGGACTGTTGATCGTTCGTGTCGTACGTCAAGTAGAGCAGAAAGATGGTGTGGTCAGCTTTGAATCAGAACCTCAAAAGCATCGATAGCGTGAGCAGAGTGGCGATACTTACAGAGCAAGCCGCATCAGCCGACACTGAATCTTGAACTTGCCCGTCGTCCTAATGCTGATTTCGGGGAAGAAAAAGTACGGCTTCTCTTCACTTGATTCCGGAGATTGAAACTGCTGTGGACCTGCGACGATGGTTCCATACAGCATTCGGGCAAGCGATGGTGAAGCATCACCAGAGGACGCCGGAGTGGCGGACGAACTTGCTGCTGCCGACGCTGGCGTGTGCGGGTCGCTGGACTCAGTGGAACGAGTCGATCCACGACGACTCGAGCTCGATCGTCGTCCTTTACGAGATCGTCTCGGGGTCGGCGGTAAGAGTGTCGAACTGGATGACGTTGAGGCGGTGGCTGCTGATTTGTCGACCATATCGGCAACGGAGCCGTCCTCTTTCAAAAGCGAGCATTGGCAGATGAGAAAGGGCAGTTCTTCGGATGCATCTTCTACTTTGCCGTCGTGAGTCACTTCAAGCTCGAGGATCAGAGGTGGGGCTAAGCCGATGCGGCCGAGCAGGTTGTCTTCGAATGCTGTGCCGGTTGTCGGTTCCTGAATCAAGATTAGCCTGTAGGCCGAGGAGGACCTACTTGATTCCATTTTGCCGAGAGGGCGAGGGAAGAGGGACGAAGGCAAGATTGAGCGTCAGAGGATCTGGGGGCCGGTTTCAACGGGAGGCGGCGAACGGAGGAGGACGAGCTGGGGAGGGGCAGCCTGGGGGAGAGGAGAAGGCACCCGCCTCGACCTCAAATAGTATTGTGACTACTTGAGGCCGGCACCTTCCACTACTAGCATCGCAGCACCAAGAGCGTCGAGCAAAAGTTTTCGCTCTACGGTCGGTAGAAACAATAGGGCAGGTCGCAATCAAAGTCGAAGGCTGTTGCGGCTTCTGCTCCTCTCCAGCTGTGAATCTGGAAAGCGGCTTGACCCAGACACCTGTCACAAGAACCGCAAGCAGATGAAGGTTCATTGTATCGAGGAGCCGGACGCCATCGAGGCACTTTAAAACTGTATGAAAACAAGCAAGACTTACCTCTGATCCACTGCTTTGGTCTCCTTCTCGACAACAATGGACTCTCCTACGTCAGTTTCGGCGAGATCTCTGCGTTTGCCTGCCCGAGCAGCATGGCTACTTTGGTAAGTCGTATTGTGTGCCGCCCTTGCTCGAGATGAAGATGGTGTGGGTGGTGACCCGAGCGTATTGTCTGACCGTCCACTGTCTTCCGGCACAATGATATCCGGTGGACCTCCCTTTTGCCGTTCAAGCAAATTGGGGGTGAACGAGGGACGATGTGCGTGGTGCAATGGTGGGTGGAGCAAACAAAGCAAGCGTTGCCAAGCTTCATCTACTCTTCTGACGAGGCGCGCGGACCTTTTGTCGTATTTATGAGAGGGACGTGTGTGCAAGGTGCTGTTCTGCACAGTCACCCCCACGCTGCCTCCCACATTATTGTTGATCATGTCCGAAATGCACAGTTGCCCACCACGACCAGCTTCATCCCGAATAGGGATCCAGGAGGGAGACAATGCTAAACGTTGACAACTCCCACTGAGGTGGTCGGCTTATTGAATGACGAGTATCCCGAGCAAAATGGTGTTGTTTACTGTCGTGCCGGTCGAGATAGGATCAGGCCCCTCGGGATTAGGCACACCTGTATGTCTGCCTTTGCTGTCTCGTCTCTCTCCGTGAATCAGGTATTCAATGGATGGATCAAGTTGACGCCGAGCCTGCTGCCTTGTAGAAATCTGAGTCGCCCACTATACCGAGTAGAGGCAGGCAGTGAGACGATAAAGTGCCTTTGTGAGCCGTAGATAGGTCTAAGTCTAGGAGCAGAAGATCTGCGTACTGTCAGCGCCAATTCAATTTCCGGTCGGAGAACCGAAACTTGGGTGGAAAGAGAGGCGGTCAACGGAGAAGAAGGGCGGCTGATGAAGGGAGCCGCAAGTTGTCGATATAGTGATGTCGGGATGTCGGACGTCGGGAACGGGACGGACGCTGATTGGCGACGGTCGAGCGGGAAGCTGTTCGAATCCGAACCACGGGTTGGACAGACGAGCGGATGAAGTCGTTGAGCAAAGGGTATGGATCAAGAAAACAGCAAAGGTGGAGAGAAGTGGGTGATGAAGAGGCTGGAACGAAGCTGCATGTTGGTTGACAAGTTGATGAAGAGGGGAGGTGGATGTATATCGATTGTTATCTCTATTCCTGCGGAACGCTTAGAGTATCCATCGACTGTCTGAAGAGCTATTGCAAGTCCCGGGGTTGTCCCTCCTTAGAGGAAGAAGCAAAGCGACAACACGACAGATTCGGCGAGTCCGCTGGCAACGCGGAACGCGATTGGGTATATAGGTAGTAGAAGGGAGGATGGAGGGTAAGAAGCAAACTAGCCTAAAGGAGAACAATTAGGAGGGACCTTTCGTGGGATGGGAACGAAACGATTGTCCGGATCGCAAGCAGATCTACTGTCCATCACAGCCACGTCTTAATGTGACAGACAACGAAAACCGTGACAACCACCGCGCTGGTTCAGTCTCGTTGACTAGACCGACGAAGAGCTGGACACGAGAGCAGCGAGCGATCCGAAGGTAAGGCCGAAACAATGAGGGGGTAAAGAGTGAAGGGAAGCGAAGTGAAGTGATTGAGCCGAGGTTTCCAATGGAGTGGGCTCGCATACTGGCCCGAGGCCGCGGGTGTAGAGTCAACTTTCGTGGCAAGTCAACAAAACCTCTTCTGTCCTTGCACCTCTTGTGACTCTACTGAAAACTGTGACTACGCCGAGAAGTGTGACTGCACCAAGGGCGCGCACAGCTTCTGTTTGTCAAGTAGTTTCAACCAGGTAGTCGATGAGCAGAGGCCGCAAACAAAAGCTCGGTTCAATGAGGGCAACAGAGCGGGGGTGGGAACGAAGGGTGGTGAGCAAGGAGAGAAGAAGGCTCGGCTGGAAAAAGCCGCTGTCGTACAAACACAGCTCTATTGCCCCAAAAGAAGAGCATAGAGGTTTGCATGAATCGTGACGATGAGGGGGCCATAATGCCTTTGGATAAAAATTCGAGACCCGATTTGAAACCGACTGGGCGCCGTCATGAGGCCCACTTGGCCGAAGAGATGCGTTTTCGCCTCCTCATCTTCAAACAATGCTGTCCAACGGTCGCCACCGTTGCCATTGTCAATCAGTCCTTTTCCGAGCAGTGCCGAAAAGCTGGGACAAGAAAGAATGCGGGACGGAATGCGTGACGGATGAAAATGCGCTAGCAGGCGTGTGCCACACAGGGTCTAGTCTAGCGTGTTATCCGGCACCCTCTGCTCGGCTAAAGGACGACAAGAATGGTGGGTTGTTGACTGGTGACACTCGGCTATTTCGAGATCTTGGTGCTAGGAATCCGACTGAGGTCACGACCATCGAGGTAGGTATCGAGAGCCTTAGTGTTTGTGGCTTTTGTTTTCAAGACTGCCGAGTCGGTACCCTGTGGCTGAGGCTGTGGCTGTCGCAGACCGTGTGGCCGGCAGTAGGGCTGGAGCGGGCGTCTCTGTCGATCTAGCCGCAAAATCGACGTCGTTGAGCGGAGATTGTAGAGGCGGCTAGCTGCAAACTTGTACAAGGCGCGCAGAATCGGATCTCAGAGCGCGAACACGACGTGCAGTGCGGTCGCGGGTAAATTGCAATGAATCAACCACTCGCCTGCCACTCGCCTACGAGTCGATGGCGAGACTTGCCTTTCAGCCGAGTTGGTCGCTAGCGAGGCCTGTGACCGACAAGTCCGCTGTTGTGCGACGCCGGACCAGAGACTTACGACGGAAACACGACGAGGCTGTTGGAAGTCCGACGGTGTGCTTACACAAGGATGTCATTGTACGCGATTCAACTCCGTCTTAGTTGGTCGAAGCTAGGAAGGGGTGGGCAAAGACAATGTCATCCGTTGAAAGTGGCGTAGCTCGGTAGAGCAGAGGTACATGATCCGCTGCAAGGCCCGCCATACAGCAGCTGAAGAGGGCGCGCCAGAGTCGAGGCGAGTCGTCTTACAATCGGCAAGACTAAAAAGACTAGGCATTACACCCGAACAGCTAGCTTGGGCTAGTAGAAGAGGCTAGTATGACGAGTGTCTCAGTTTTCGAGTCTAAGTTTTCGCAAAAGGTCGACCGTCTGGCTTTGTCGGATAGGGAAGGAAATTTGGAATGATTCAGGCAAATACCGAGACCGAGTTCATGCCTTCTGAGCTGGAAAGAGATGCTTGCTTTGATGTGGACGACAGAGGGCAGCTGATCGGCTGGCGGACAACACAACGAACACCGAATGATTCTTTTTCTGTGTCGCGCTGAGATTCAGAGACGTACCTGCATCCGTCGGTTGTGACACGTCCGTGCTTGTTTTGCCGGTTCCGTACGAGCTCGACTGAACAGCTTCCTTGTGGACAGGCTTGCAACCAGAGGTACGCCCAAGCCGTCAATTACAGCAGTCGGAGGGCGAGCAGATGTTGCAGCACTTCGCTGGGTCGATTGCGTACAGCGCCAAGCCTTGGCGGCAAGGATGAGCGAGATAAATGAGCGCGGATCTTGCAACGGGATCTCTCTTGGTATCTGCTTTACACGTGCTTTTGGAAGCTTCGAATCCGGCTTGTGGACTGCAGTCTCAGACGGGGTCAGGTCTCGGCCATCGTGATGCGCCTTCTATGCAGGGCTGCAGCTTCTCCTTGCTCGGCTCCCACAATTCGGAAACCAGTCACGGAGCACACCTGAATCAGCACTCGCTTCTCGCTTGATCATCACAGAAGACGTGCTCCCAAAAGGGGCTGCCTCTCTCTGCAGTCACATCATCACAAGCTGAGTCAGAGCTCGAGAATCACAATGCTCTTAGCGTAGCAGCCGAAACGGGGCCTGGCATGTGAAGGGAGAAAACCGAATCTGCGCAGTCGCCCGATTTGGCGCCAATTCAAAATCCGATCTGGCCCTTTTTGTGTTTCAGCTCGCGTGAGACTTTCTGCTGCGCTTTTCAAGCCACATTTCTTAAAGATTTAAGACTTTGTCTCAAATTTCCCTTCCTCCTCACCATCATCCACCGCGTTTGGATCGGGCTCACCTTTACGAAACTACGCCTTCACCTCTCTCTTCTTCTCGAGACACATCTTCCGTCATTCTATCCTCGTCTCGGAGCCGAGCTTACCGACGATGATGGGCCTCAGGCTCGACCGAAACGGTCTTACTCGCCGCCTTGGCATGATTGCACTTTTGACCATTCTAACCTGCGCAGCGCTTGTCGCTTGCCAGGACGACGAGCTCCACACGATGCGGGAGCCTTCGGCCGATAACATCCAAAGCCATCATATTGAACACTCGAAACCCGTTGGTCGTGCTGGATCGTCAAACGGCCTCTTCGCTATCGTCATGGCCATTGCGCTTATCTGGGCACTTGTTGAATACGTCCGATTTGTCCTGATGCTACTCACCGATGCCGAAGCTGTACGCGAGTGCTATGCGCAGCATTGCTCGGTCGACACTCTGAACCATGAAAGATCACCCCAAAAGCTCGCAGAAGAAGGAGGAGGAGCACACGAGCACACGCGATCTATCTCAGACGACACTTCTGGCAGCTATGAACACATCCGAAAGGACTCGATCTCGACCAATATGTTCGAAACACCATCTCAGATGTCTGAGCATGACGATCGAAGACAACCTGAACCCAGTCAGAACAAAGGTGATGATATCGAACCTCCGAAGCAATCCATCTGTGGGTGCGAAGAAGAGGATTTCCTTGTATCTGTCGAGGACGATGTTCGAAAGCCAAGTGTTCCAGCTGAACCGCAGCCAGCTCGCCAATCGGTTCCGGTGTTGCTCTTCGACGCGGACAAGGAGATGGGTCGAGATCTGAACCCCGAAAAGCCTACGGTTGAAGCCAAGGCTGAAGATGCCACCAACCCCCACGATCTCGATGACGAAATGGAGGTGGCCAAATACCACTTCAGAGGCGAGCTCAAACCCGTCACAGAGATCAACTCTATGGATACCTTTTGAGCTCCACAATCAATACCCCTAAGGCAGGCGTCACTACGCGTTAGGCTCTCAACCTCCGAGCAGGTGCAGCGTCCTCGCAGCCTACCTTCAGATTCCCAATACCCGCATCTATCATCGCACCGCATTCGAAAAGGTGTGCTTGCTTCACAGCCTGCCTCAAATACCCAAGCCTCGCATCCAGCATCGCACTGCATCACGCTTTGAAATCTGTGCCTGCTTCACAGCCTGCCTCAAATACCCAAATCCCGCATTCATCATCGCATCACATCACGTTTCGAAGGCGTTGCTCCTTCACAGTCTGCAGCACACGTCCAGCATCGCATCGCATCACGCTTCCAAACTTGTACTTGCTTCACAGCCTATCTGACATCTCGCATTCTCGACACGAAATAATGAGATTGCCATTTTCATTTCTACTTCATCAATCCTCAAACTGGGAGAGCAAGCAGAAGAGCGTCTCTGCATGAACCTTTGTTGACGGCATCCGCATAAAGCAAGGCACCTTTTCATCTCCTCCAGCTTCTCCTACCTCTGCAAAGGACGACCTCAACACCCACGCCGTAGCTTCATGATTTCTCCGCCCGAGTTCGGCGTACAGCTCTTCCGCCGCTTTGAGTACTGCTGGTGGCTGTCTGGCGTCTAGCAACCCGAGGAGGTACGGGTGGGTGGTGATCTCCCACGCCGCTTCGTCGGGGAGGCGGTGGTTGAGGTGGTGTACGACGGTGGTTAGAGTGGAGAGGATGGTGAGGGTGAGTTGGGCGGGAAGGCTGGAGGTTGAGGGTAGGATGTACGGCTGAACCCCGTGGGTGTATGCTTTCGGTTTGTGTGGTGTGCTTTTCGACGTGCTTGAGATGAGGTTCTTCACTGCACCCTCTGCACCATTGCCAGTCGCTATTCTTCCACCCAAGTTCATCCTCGGATCAAACTTCCACCGCATCAGATCCAACAACCGACCGAACCTCGGCCAAGCGTCGTCGACCACCCTTTTCCCCACCCACTCGCCCACCTCTCGACTCGCCGTCTCCACCACCCGCGCTGCAGCAACCCAGACGTTCGCATCGCGCTCGACAAAGCTCTCCTCCAGCTTCCGATACCACGCCTCATCCCTGTACCTTCCCGCCGCGCCGATCGCTGTGGGGGAGAGGTCGATAATCGGCGAGAGCGTGGTCGACTTTGACGCGCGCGTGTTGGTGTACGCCGGACCGAGACGGGTCATAACGAACGGCCAGACCGCGTTGATGATGGGTAGCAGCTCGGCGGTGCGCGATTGCGGGGCGAGGGTTGCGATTCCGTGTCGCAGCAGGCCGAGGACCCGGGTGCGCAGTAGGGGAGAAGGGTGGGTGAGGAACTGCGTTGCTTTGGACAGGATCTGCGCTGCCACTTGTTGACTCTTTGTCGGCTTGTCTTCTTTCTCCTCCTTCTCCTCCACCTCACCTTTGTCTGAATCGAAGGCAGGCTGCTCGCCTTTCCTCGCATCCAACCAAGCTCTGAACACTTCCAACTCACCCTCCTTCACCTCTTCCGTACCGGAAGCGATCCGCCGTGTGGGTCCGGCAGCCTGCTCCAGCGCCATACACTCGAGAATCCCATCGACTACCGCCAGCAACCCATCGCAGATCTCGGGATGCCAGTGAAACCGATCCAGCGCATCGAGGATCTCATCGATCGCATCCTCCACCATCGGAACGATCTCCGACCCCAACACTCGGATCATCTCGACCAGCACATACGGCGCCCGCTGCGCAGACACCAGCGGAAGCACGCTGCCATCAGCGTCAGAAGCAACAGCACGCAACTCTTCATCCAACCCACCGATCAGTCGCTGACACGCAGCACCGAGGATGTAGTCGGCATGGTCGAGGAGGCAGTTTTTCACGTCGCCGTAGGCGGTGCTGAAGGCGATGTCGCGGATGGCCGAACCGGAAGCTCGACGTACGATGTCCGAAGAGGAGGTGGTCGAGTGGATGGAGAGGCCGCTGACGAGCGGGTAGGCGGAGCGCAGCAGCAGAGGTCGGAACGACTGACCGAGCAGCTTGGACGACGAGCCGAGGAGCGAGAAGAGCAGCGCGTTGGATCGGTCGATGGTGAGCGAGGCACGTTGGTGCAGCTGAAGCATGTTGGAAGTGCTGGAGGAGGAGGAAGGTTTGGAGAGGTCGGCTGCGCGGACGAAAGCCAGGTCGAGAGCGGGCCCGTGTCGAGCTGGTGTAGACGCAACGTTGTCGGGAGCTAGTGAGATGCCTTTCACTCGCTCGACTAGCGTGCGATCGGTCGCGTTGTCGTCGAGAGCGCTGACGTCGCGGTCCGCTACATCGGCATCCGATTGTGGTGCAGACGGTGAGCTGCTTTCGCCAGCTCTGGACCTGACCGCCTCCTCCGCGTCCCCGTCCAACACGTCCATGACCAACTTTGCGATCTTCTTGCCCAACCGGTGTGCTACCTTTCTCGCCTGCTTCCCCGCCTGCCCTGATACTAGCAAACCTAACTCCAAATTATCCAAAACACTACTGACACCCCTCATCAAGTCAGCTGCTACGACGAGCGATGTCAAACTTTCGCTCCGTTCCATCGCGGCCTGGTTCGACGTAGACAGTGTGACCGATCGCAGCCGCGCAGCGCGTTCGACTAGGAAGGTGACCAGCGAGAACGTTTCGTTATCCGCTTGAGCGCCGTCCAGCTTGAGCTGCTGGATGAGTGAGAGGGCCAACGACCGTCCCACGTTGAACCACATCAGGCTGATCTGCGTCGATGTACTCGCTTCCAGCCCCGAGAAAGCCGGCTGGAGTCGCCAGCTTGCCGAACCCAGAGCTGCTTCCTCGACGTATTCGAGCCTTTCAACCTGAAGTGAACGCAGCAGCCGCACGCACGTATCCTGCATGTCTTGCGAAAGCTTCGTCCCACCAACCCCACCTCTGAGCGTATGCTGCTGCAGCAACTCCAGCACACAACTGACCCTCAAAGCCAGCCTCGACGCTGCTCCGTCGTTCTGCGCCGCCACTGCCGCCGGCAACGCGTTCAACGCCTGCATCAGCACCGACCACAACACGTTGCCGCTACTGAGCTGCACGAGCATCGTCGAGCCCTCTCCTGCCTGCACTCGCTTCGCTGCTTCACCCTGAACCCAAGACAGCGCACCTCTCGCTCTCCCCGAGACCACCTCGGAGTTGTACGACGACGCTAGATCGACTATCCAGCATAGCAGCATGGTGATGCCCGACGACGGTGCGTCGGAAGTGCTCGAGCTGCTAGTGTCGAGTCGCGCCATGCTGGACAGCTGCTGATCGAGCCAGTCGAACGAGCGGGCGGAGTGGTTGAGGAGCGAAGCGGATAACCGCAGGATAGCGATCTGAACCGAAGCATGTACGGATGAAGGCAGAGATGTACCGGGCAACGAAGGCTGCGTGAGCGGTGCAAAGGATTTGAGGGCGAGCTGGACCCGGGCTAGGGTAGATAGTGTGTACTGTGCGTCTTTGCGTGCTGGTGCCTCACCTGCGGGTTCATCTGTTTCGACTGCGTTGATGCTTGTCGAGTCCGGAGCGTCGTCGTCGATGTGTGCTTCGGCGAAGTCCTCCAAGCTAGTCACCTGTGTCTGGACGGGCGGGGACGAGCTGAACGCCGCCTGGTTCGAGACAACATCGTCCAAACATTCATCCGAAAGCGTCGCACTAAACAGGTCGGCGAGCAGCTCTATCGCTCCGGCAGCTACGGCGCTTGGCGTTGGTTTTGGTTTGACTCCATCTGGCTTCGACTTGACGCGACTCGTGGCAAGGCGTGTCAGCGACGATGTGAGACCGGGTAGAAGTGGACGTAGGCGAAGGGCTGTTGCAATCTCTGCTGGTTTCTCGCCCGTACTCGAGCTTGATGATGTAGGTGGTGAAAACTCGACAAAGTGTAGAGATGGGATATCGAATTCCACCCCTTCCCTGTCTTGCTCGATGGATGCCGAGGGCAGCAAACACGCTCCACCAATCCACAACAGAAGCGCCTGCCGAGCCACCCCAACAGCAGCAGTCCGAACTTCCGTGTTCTCTCGAGATGATTCTGCGATGGCGAAGCACGATGAAAGGACAAAGCTGATGGCTCCCTTTGCGAATTTTTCAGTGGCTGCGTAGGTGAGGTGTGATGGTGAAGGGAAGATCAAGGTTGCATCCTTTTCCGTTGTCAACCCGCCTTGAAGCGTAGAATTTGACGCTGATTCGACAATCGTACCCTGCGCCTCTTCTTCATCCAAAAGCGGCAGCTCAGAAACCCCGTCCCACTCCCATTCCGCTTGCTTCGCCTTCCCCGCCCCACTCTTCGATTCTCGAGCCTGAAACCGCGGCGAGAGCAGCTCAACCAGTACGCTCAGCGCTGCTAGCTTCGTCTCATCGCTACACTCCGCCCTTCCTCCCGCGTTACCTTCATCTTTGCTCATCGGTGACCCAAGCACCGAACTTGCGAGAATCACCAAATCGCACCACACCTGCCAGCCTTTCCTATCCTCCGGCGACTCTCCTATCCACCCAGCCCACCACTGACTACACAGCAGCGACAATACATCCAGCACTGCCTCCGATATCGAGTCCGGCAAGCTGGTGATGCCCCTCGGCGCGGTGCTGATGAGCTCGGAGAGCGGGTAGAAGACGTAGTTGATCAGGGAGGAGGTGAGAATTGGTTCTGCACTGCTGACGAGTTTTGATGTTGAGGCAATCGGTGGTGATGGAGCGCTAGCGTCGGAGAGGAGGGCCTTGAGTGTAGATTGAAGCCGACGCAGACAGGTGATCACCTGCTGGGATTGAGTCGAACCGGTTCGACCTGTGAGAGAGAGAAGCTCGACGCATACCGGTTTGAGGCGTTGAAACGGTGTTTGGGTGCTGCTGGACGACCATCCTGGCTTCTGGAACGGTCCAGCTGTGGATGAGAGCATGTCCTCTTCAATCCTGATGTGCTGCAGTGATGTATCAGAGGGAACTCAGCAGGACGACGGGATGAAAAGCTAAAAGAGGGTCCCAAGAAGTTGTACTTCTTCTCATGAGCGGTGGAGGTCAAGTCCGAAATCCGAGCTGGAGGATTTTTCGAGAATGTTAAGCCTTTCGCCCGTTCCCCCACGCTGCTTTTTTGGGGGCCCAGCTTTCGATGTGGGGCGCGGCCACAAAGCCGTCTTGCACCGCGACCACAATCACACAACAACAAGAAACACACAAGCTTCGTGATTGTTTGACAAGACAACAACCAACTTACACCGAGCGACTCACATCTTCCTCCACCACCACCATCATCGTTGCCGCTTCAAACGAGGTCCAAGACAAAGATGTCAGAAGCAGCAAAAGCTGCCGAAGGAGCCGTGACGCTCGAGATGATCAACGAGCTCCAGCAGCAAGTGTTGGAGAACAATCCGATCTACAAGTACCTCTTGTCCGATGTGAGTGCGCTTCACTCACAACATCTTTGCTTGCTCATACCTTTGATCTGACGTTCGTTTTCCTTCTCTCCCTCTCAGCTGGTGATCAAAAGCGTCTCCCCCGGCTACATCGAAGCCCACCTGCCCATCACCACCACCCTCATGAACAGCAAAAACATCCTCCACGGCTCCACCTCTGCGACCATCATCGACTGGATCGGCGGCATCGTCATCGCCTCCACCTCCCCGGACCGCTTCAAGAACCGGGGCGTCTCGGTCGACATCCACGCCACCTACGTCGGCGCAGCGAAGCACGGGGATCTGCTGGTGATCAAGGGGAGGAGCAACAAGGTGGGGAGGAATCTGGCGTTTATCGATGTGCAGATTTGCAGCAGGAAACAGGGTGGTAGGGAGACGGGAGAGGATGACAAGGTTGTTGTGAGTGGAAGTCATACTAAGTATGTTGGGTAGGCGCGCGGGGTGTGCGTGTGTAAGGATATAGCGGTAGAAGAGGGAGCGTGTGTAAGAGTAAATACAGTCGACGTGAACCGCTCATCAAGGCAGTACCAAAGCAGGCTGAGAGTAATGCTGTGAAAGAGCAAAACGGGCTCTTTAAGACGAGCAAAAGCTTTGATGATTGCATGGTTGGGTATAAGAGAAACAAGACGATAGCGACCTCTGCGCCGCGATCCCACCGAGCATCCTGCATCACGATCTCGTCTGATCACCACCCGCCTTCACATCCGCCGCCTCCGCCCCAGCTCCCGCTGCTGCCGGTGCTGCCTCTGTCGCCGCCGCCGGCGGCGCAGCACTCATCTGCGGCGTCGCCTCATACGCCGGTGCCGCCTCCCCATCCGTCTTGACCGGATCCACGCTCTGCGTCCGATCCTCAGGCGCACTGCTGCCGATCGGATAGTCTTCCACCGGCAAAGCACCTTGCTTCCAACAGCAGTTGAAGCGGCAGCAGTTGTCGCAGCATGTTGCGTCGGCTCCGTACTGGCCTGCGTATCGTGCAGAAGCGGATGTGAGGGTTGAGAGGTAGGAGTGTCAGCAAGTGCAAGAGCCAGCGGAAGGTTGGCGGGTAAGGGCACACTCACGAGTGTTGCAAAAAGCATACTGGATCTGAGCAGCGATAGCAGCGCAGCAGCCGCCGCAGATGAAGCTGAGGGATTCTTCCATTTTTTTCGGTGATAGGTTTGGGTTGTTTTTCGATGCGGTTGTCTAAGTAGTTCGACAGGAGATCAGCCGAGCGGTTGTCTCTGGTGTGATGCAGAAAAGAAAAGCTGGACGGAGGGTCGTAACGGCCGACGAGATCGGAGGTGGTGTTGCAGTGATTGGCCGGAATGCAGCAGTGCTTATCGAGGGCAGTGTGTCGTAGGAGACGAAGAAGGGTCGCTGAGATGGAGTTTGGTCGAGAGTGATGGTCAAGAGTCCAACTCCTTTATACGACTCGAAAAGCGAAACGTGCAACCACACACGCTTTTACCTACACAAAACTTACCCGAGCGCAATGTGAATCCGACGGAACACCCTTTTTGCCAAGACCGCACGCCCTCCATCCGGGCGTTCTTTTGATTTGTGATTCGTCTGTCAAAAACACAAAGCGCTTCGCTTGAAGTGTAGAAGAGCGAATTTCATGCACGACGAAAAGAGGGCAGTGCCTAGCGCGTTTTCATGGAAGCACACAGCCTTTTCTCGTAGCCGCGGCGACTCGGTGCAGCTCGGAAAAACCAGTCCAAACCCGCGCCGTCGCTGAGCGGCAAGTGACGGTGTGATCGTCCTGCATCCATCAGCCGCCGCCTGAGCGTCATACACACCGCAAGAGCGCGTTGTGCGACAGCACCTACAGCAAGCTGCCCGTTCCAACATGGCTTGACTTCGGCTCGCAGCAGCATGCATCGGCGGTAAGTTGAAATTGAGGCTGTACAGAAGAGCTACCCAGATATGCCTTGCACTGTGGGCAGCGATGCATCCTACCGAGTCAGCTGTTGGACAAACTGCAGTTTTCGCTTACGAGGTGAAAAGGTGTCTTCCAGGAGCCTATTAGCATTCCTTTTTGATGCAGCCGAAGGAGATACGGTCCCGCTTCAGCAGCTGCAGTTGAACATTCCTAACCCGCACCCCACCAGCACAGCAAGGCCAGTGATTTCCTCTCCATCGAGTTCCCGCAACGCTCCTCTTTCCACTGCTTCTGTCGATCGTCGGCGCATCACACAGACACTGCACGCACAGCCCGACGGGTCTTCGATCCAGACACTTTTTCCAGGTCAGAAAGAGAGAGAGAGAGAGACGTTTGTGAGTCCGGGGCACATCTACAAGCAGCCCGACGTTTTCGAGCAGATCGAAATCTACTTCGCCCGTAAGGCACACAGCAGCGGCAAAACAATAGGTGTCATCGTTTCACAGCACGAATTGACCGTCATACCCGTCACAGACAAAGCTCCCAACCACCTCAGCCATACCTGACCTGCAACGCGACGCACCCCCTCACGTGTCTCCTCATCGTCCTCTCAATCACTCACATCTTGACCCTCACTCACACAGCTTCATTCTTTTGTATGCAATAATATATCATTCTTCAACCACTCATCCAACCTACGTCGACATCGCAGCCACGCCCCTCTTCTCGCCCCTATGCAACCCCGAGATCGGGCTCCACTCCTTCCGCCACTGATCCCCCGTCAGCGGCGGCGTCCTCAGACCCTTGGCGATCACGGGCACATAGTCGTCGGCGCCGATCTCGACGGGCGCCGATCTGGGGCTGATGCTGGACGAGTCCGGGCTGCTGCCTCCGTTGCTCATCTCGTCGGCGCTCTTGCTGCCGAACGAGCTGCGCGGCGAACGGTGGTCTCGGGCGGATGCGCAAGATCGCCACTCGGGCGACCTTCGCAAGTCCGAGTCGCGAACGGGGGCCGAGAGCGACGGCGAAAGACGCAGCGACGGAAGCGGCAAGCGACCGATGGAAGGGAGCTGTGCACCAGCAGCGCTCCTCGAGTTGCTGCCGACCGACGAGCTCGAGAGTCGAGGCAGCGTCAGCGACTCACCGTTCCCTGATGGTGGGGAAGGAGCGTCGTTACTGGGCCGGACAAAAAACCGAGCGGCATCGGCGATCTGGTGCTCGGCCAGGTTCCAGCACTGGCGTGCGGTGGCCCACCAACGAGCCGCCTCGGGGCTGGGGCGGGTGTACTGAGTGCAGATGAGCAGAGCAGGGAAGGCAAAGAGGTTGCGACGACCCGTGATGCTGAGCACGGACAGGATGAGGTTGATGTTGTCGAGCGCTGCATTCTGCTGACCCCGGTCTGCCTGAGGACCACCGGCACGACGAGCCTCCATGAGGAAAACGGAGCACTCGGCGATCAAGTGCATCTGAGCCCAGAACCAAGCACGGTGCGAAGCAGCACTGGCTTCGGGCTCCTCCAACAGACGGCTGGCCTGCTTCATGTTGTAATCGTCAAACTTGTGCTCGACGACGAGCGCAGCCGCCCACGACTGGAGAGCATCTTCACCCTTCTTGATAGGCTCGCTGGCATCGGTGACCAGACCAAAGACAGTGGCGATCTCGGCAAGACGAGCAAACGACTTGGTGACATCGTCGCGCACCTCGTCCCCCGAAGTGCCAAAGTTGCGAACGGCAGCGAGAACGTCGGAGCGACGAACCGACGAAGTCTGCGCAGCCAGAGCAGCGATGGTCATGTCGAGAGTCCAAGCCAACAAGACCAGACGCTCGCAGGTAGCCCGACGAGGCCACGACGACGACGATGACGAGCCGAAAGAGTCGCGCATGTAGTTGTTCTTGCGTGCAGGTGGCAGCTGACCTTCAGCGAGCTTGAGGGTGGCGACGATGCGGACAGCGTCGTTCGAGTAGGAAAGGGCACGCTGCAGACGACCCATGCCAAGCTCGTGAGCAGCCAAGAAGCAGAGAGTGAGTGCCAGGTCGACATCGGGGCGGTCGAGAAGGGTGAAGCCGTCGCGGTCCTCCTCTTGGAGCATACGACGAGCCGAGCGAGCAAAAGCCTCGCCTTGTGCGAAACGGCGTTCGCGCTCAGCCTCGCTGATGCCCTGCTCGAAGCGAGCAGCAAGCGCAAACATGGCCATCAGCAAGTAGGCGGGAACCTCGGATGTGGAAAGATCGCGCAGGAACGAGATCTCGTCCATGACGCAGCTGAAGGGGTGGATCTGCGAGAAGAAGATGCTGATGAGATCCCTCCTGCGTTCAGGTGCTACGTCGTCGATGGTGAGCAGACCCTCTGCACGCAAGCCAGCGGCGCCGATAGAGGGAGGGCTGGACTTGGAGCTGATCGTGTTGCCACGAGCGCGGCCAGACAAGTCGCTGCCAGGGCTGAGAGGTGATGTCGCGTTGGTGTATGCGGGGGTGAGAGCCTCAGCTGGGTGAAGCGTGGCACCGGGGTGTCCTGCTGCAGCGCCAGAAGACTGGGCGGCTTCGTTGGAGACACGAGCGGTAGGGATGACCATCTTGCCGTTGGCATCCGAGTAGCAGCATGTACGACCGCTGAAGTCGCAGTTGGAGCAAGGCAAGCCACCATCGCAACGACGCTTAGCCTTGTGGCAAGCAACGCAGGCCTTTTGGAGACGCTTGCGCTTGCGGCCAGTGGCGGCGTAGATGGTGGTGCCGTCGGCGGTGACATGTGTGGTACGGATGATGGGCTGGTCTGCCGAGTTGCTGGCGACGGGTGCTGGCGATGCAAAGGCGGGCGGCAGTGGTGAAGTGGGAGCGGCAGCGGCAGCCGACGCGGATCGATGTGCCCAGGGGTCCGAGTGATGAGCAGCATGAGCGGGAGCAACGTGGCCACTGGAGAGAGCACGGTAGGTTGAGGGGCCCGCTGATGCCGAGTAAGCCGAGTGGGCGAGGTGAGGCTGGTGTGGCTGCTGCTGCTGTTGGTGGTGATGAGGGTGGAGATGAGACGGCATCTTGTGCTGTTCGTTGCTAGAGGCACCCCATGGGGCAGAGTGGTAGGAAGAGTGTGGTCTGGACATGCTTGGAGATGAAGAAGGTAGCATGTAGTAGGGAGAGACTGCTTGGCGATAACGGCTTAAGTGTCGACGATATCGAAATGCGAAATGCGAACGCGATAGAAGGGCAGTGGAAAGGTCCGAAGTGGTGGTGGTATTGGCGGTGATGGTGGTGGTAATGATCAAACGAGGGAAAGGGAGACGAAAGGGTGGGAAAGCCAAGATCCAGTCAAATGGCTATATAGGAGGAGAGAGGAGGCGACCACGAGGCTCGAATGCCAAGACTCGGGATGAGAAGCGGACTCGAAAGGAAGGGGAAAGCGAGCGGACGAGCGGGCAAAAGAGAGATTTGGAACCACAACTTAGCCCGACGGAGACTGAGAAAGGGCTGAGAGAGAACAACCGATGCCAAGCAAAGAGTAAGCAGGGCCAAGCCAAAAGCCAAGCCAAGAATCCAGGAAAAACGCCAAGCCTGCGGTTGGTTGTTGGCCTTGCATCTTGTACCCTCTCGCTCCTCCCTCCTCTCCCTCTTCCGTCATATCAACATGCCCTTGAACACGAGTGGACTGATAGCCACTTTCCCATTCTGAAAAGGGAAGTCAAGCCGGTCAAAGCGGCGTGAGCTTTGTTTGAGGAGGCGGCCATCCATTTCATATCAGTCCCGCACATGACTCAAACCAGGCGGAAACAAAGGGAGGGAGAGAGAGAAAGAAAAAGGCGGAGCGGCGGTCTGAACATGCATTTGTCCACCAGGCACAATCACAAACCGGCACTTGAGCAGTGTTAGCGCAGCAAGCTGTCAGAATGCCAAGACCTGCACGACGAACCGTAGGCATCCTTTGCCAAGCCTCAGTTTCAATTTGATTTGTTGCCAAGTCATGCAGTTGGAATACAACTCAATTCCCTTTGTTTCTAGTTGGAATACAATTCGAAATCAAATTTGAAACCAACCACAATCTTTCCAAGGAGAAAAAGCACGAGCTCGTTCGGCCTTTCTTTTCCCTCTGCGCCGCCTCCTTTCTTTGCCATCTCGATCTGAGGGAGAGAGTGCTCTTTCGCCGGTTGGTTGGTGGGAAATCGACCCAATGCCAAGCCAAAGACTAAAAAGAAAAGAAAAACTTGGCCGCCGCTTTCCAGGCCGCCTTTCCCGCCCGCGTGCCTCGGCAAGTTGTCTTTTGTTGCTGCTGCTGCTGCTGCTTGCTGACTGTCACGCCCCCTTTCTCAAACTGCATTCGCTGTACGGATCGGCCAAATTGCAAATTCGCGAGCGCACAGGCGCAACGTGCTGGTCTAGAAACAAATGCCAAGAACTTTTTACCCAACCTTGACCGTCTCGTCTCTCTCCTGGTTGGCCAACTCGAAACGACTCGATATCGACCGTGACTTATCAGCTAGCAGGTGTCCCGCACGTTGCCTTTGCCGCCCGTTTGCTGTTGAGTGTTTACGCTTTTCCCGCCCCACTTGGATGCTATCTCGTGTCACCGGTGTCTTGGTTTGGTCGTCGTCTTTCAAGAAGTGGGGTGTTTGGAGGGGGTTAATGAGAGTGGGGAGGACGGTTGAAGCGGGCGTAGAATCGAGGCGCTTTTACAGTGGCTGCTGATGCCAAGCTTTGGCATGTGCTTGGCACGATTACATTGTTGGATTCCCCCCTGCAGTCTTGTCTCAGTGAGATCCGGTTCTTGTGATATGCTTTGGCTTTCCAGGCACCACGCCAATCAGGAAGATTCAGGGCGAGCCCGGCGGGGCACAGTCAAGGCACAACGGGGGGGCGGAATTTGCAGGCGGTATCGGAACGGTTCTCTCTCTTCCCCCTTCGGAATGTCGCAAGCCTCAGCATCGCATCCCTGCCTGTGGGTTCAACGTGGCGCATCAGTTTCGGCAGCCCACTCTCATATCTCTCTCCCTCGACACTGCGGCTGTCGGCTCTCGACTGCTTTGCCTCACGCTAGCTTTGCAACCGAATCGTGGTTTTGCGGACAGCGCGTTCGGTTAACTAGAGCGAGCTAAGCGCACACCACACGGCCCCCTCACTCCCGACTCTCAAACAATGAGGGTGGCGACCGAGGACAGCGTGGGCCCAGCTTCTTGGCGGAGGCAGGGCGACTGTTGATTGGATGAGTCGAGCGGTATCTCACCCGACAAACTCTGTGCCAAGACTTTCATTTTCGCGCTGCAGCAGCGTGCCTGCGGTTCGCTCGTTCCGTAATGGCCACGTTTTATGCGCTTGGAGCTTCTCGTGCGGGTGTACTAGATGCTACGACCTGTGAGCCTTGTCATTGAAAACGATCCTCCTGCTCATCTTGACGTCGTATACACTCATGAACGTTGACGAGATCACAGACATAGATAGATAGTATGTGCGCTCCATTGCTCGCTTCGCATCACGCCGCCGACCCCTCCAAATCATCCGGCCTCAGATTCCTCTTCTTCTTCCCCTTATGCCCCTTGGCCGCCGTCCCCGGCCCCCAGTTCGGCAGTGGATTGCTCTGGTACCTAACAATCTTCTCTCCCATCCCCAACGCCTCCAGCACCTCTTTCGATTTCGTGTTATCAAACTCATACTCCCTCTTCGGCTCCTTCGCCAACAGGATCCTGGCCGGATCGGTTTCCTTCATGTTCTCCATCTTCACCGGCTGTTGAGTTTTCACCCAGTATCGCAGAATGTCAAAGACGTCCGAACGACGTGCGTCGGTCTTGAGGGATCCTGCGGCGGCGTGGGAACGGCTGACGCGGAACCCGGCAGAGATGAGGGCGGATGCCATCTTGTCCAACGGTGGTGAGACGCAGTGGAACAGTCCTGACGCTTTGGGCGGGGTGAAGTAGAACATGCTCTTGTCTCCGGACAGCTCTTGCGCTGCGAGGCTCACCATGCCCCGGATGCGCGGCGACGTGTGGAACGCTGACGGGTTCGCATCGAGGTTGTTCAGGATCGAGTGGCAGAATTCCGAGTCGTGCAGATCGCCCAACCACATAGGCCCACCGAGATGCATCCGGTTGCCGCACTCGTTGCACCTCTCCCCCACCGGTGGCCCCTGAGCCGAGTTGTAGCGGTAGTTGACGTTCGTCTGGCCCGTCTTGCCCGTGTTGGTGGTCTGCGTGGCACGCCCAAACTTCTGCACGTGGAAGTCCTGACAGTGCGTGCAGATGTACACCGTGCCCGTCTTGCTAGCTACGTTCTTGACTTCGACTGGACCCGTCCAGACGCGAACAAACGTGCGCAGATAGAAGTCGATCGAGAGGCTCAACATCGGCTGGATGTAGCGTCCGTAGCGTGCTGCCGATGTGGCGATGGTGTGCAGCACCAGTCGCAGAGCCACCTCGTGCGAGAATTCGGCTTTGACAGAGACACCGCCGTACTGCGAGAAACACTTTTCGGGGTAGTTGTGGCCCGCTAGCACGGCCAGATCGGTGCACGTGACGCAGAGCAGTCCGCCGTCGGCTACCGATTGAACGCCGCCGTCCAAGAAGGGTGCAGCTGAGCCGTAGGGGTCGAGGTCGACTACGTCGAAGCGCTTCGATGGTTCTCGGTGGGTGTACATGAGCGTGATGGCGTCTCCGGCGTTGAGTCGGACTTTGCAGTCGGGGTGGATGGCTGCGGAGGAAGTCGAAGGTTGAGATGCTGCTTCGGTGGTGGAGGCGGATGGCTCAGCTGCTTCTGGTGCTACTGCTGGTGCCGCCGTCTCTTCCGCTGGTGATGCTGCTGGTGCCGCTGCTGCAGCTCCAGCTGACGTCGTTGATGCTGCATCGGTACGCGCCTCGTTGACAAGAGCATCCTCGTCCATCTCCTCGGCATTCTTGCTCTCGCTTGCAGTGCTTCCAGCCTCCTCTTCGTTAACCTCTGAAACGATCCACTCGTCAATAGGACGGTCTGGAGGGAAGTTGAGTGCAACATTACGTTTCATCATCTCCACCGCGGTCGGCGAAAGGTCATTCGCTAGCACCCATCGTAGCAACGGAATCTCTTTAGCGTACCGAATACTACGAAGACCAGTAGCGCTGAGCGCTTCAAGCAGAGTGAACTTGTAGCTGCGGTATTCGTCCTCGGCAGACAACGTCACGGCGCTGGATGTGGCTTCTGGCATCTCTGTCGATTCTGTCGCGTCTGTAGCTGATGCAGTCGTCACACCGTTGCCGTTGGCGTCGATCTTGGCCTTCTTTGCATCTGGCTGCTCTGTCGCCTGATTAGACCCTTCAGCCTCAGTCGATCCATTGCTTCCCTGCCCACCTTTACGCTTCCCCTTGCCCTTGGCAGCAGTCGCAGCCTTCCGCTGAGCAGCTCGGACAAAGCGTGCCTTCTTTTCGGCATCGAGTCTCTCGCTCCAGGTCCGGATAGCGAGTGTGGAAAGATCACGGTTGAACTCCTGCACGGGGTTGAGGAAAGCTGCTTCTGCAGAGGGCATGACGATGGTAGCCGAGTTTTCGCGGAATGCCGATTCATGGTCGGCCAGGGTGATGCCCGATGCTCGGGCACGCTCTGGTGCGAGCAAGATGGGTGTAGGAGCCATGCTGAGGTGTCGGTGTGTGGTGAAGAGCGACTTGACGTGTTGTCCTGAAACGATCGCTCGAGCTCTGCACACGACCACCATGCACGAGTTGTTGGGGTGGGGCGGTCTGTGCCGGTGCTGAGATTCCTTGCCGTCAGCCTGGCTGAATTCGATGCTGGCTTTCCCTTGCGATTGATCTTGCGTTGCCCGCCTGAGTGTGCCTTTAGGTTGCCGACAGGTGGATGTCGTGCTCTGCGATGAAGATCGGTGGGGAAGCAACCTTTGTTGGAAGAAAGTGAACCCCTTCACGGAAAAAAAGTCAAAAAAACAAAAACCGATTTCTCTTGCCCGCAATCCGAAAAGTCAGTCATCGCTGCCAAATCTGACAATTTACTCGAATTTGCGCCTGTGTGCGTTTTCACGCTGTGCTACCGCCGCTGTCGATCCGATCCGATGGATTATTTCTTTGACGCGCGCTGACGCGATCTTCAGGGTTCTTTCTGTCTGACACAAACCGAAAGCATGACAGCTTGATGCAACACATTCCAGCTTCAACCCTCTCTCCCTCCCACCCTCTCGACCACCAGCTCCCCTCTCCTATCCTGCCTCCCTTCAGGCAAAACCCCGCAAAAAGATGGCGGCTCCAATCAACACCCGCGCCAAACCCTCCCTCTCCCGTCTCAGCTCCGCAGCATCGACACCTGTCAAGCGCAGCAACAAAAAGGTCATCATCATCGGCGCCGGTGCAGGAGGAACCGCTCTCGCTGCACGTCTCGGACGCAGAGGCTATCAAGTTACGGTGCTCGAGAAGAACGAGTTCGGAGGCGGCCGATGTTCGCTCATCCACCACGATGGGCATCGATGGGATCAAGGACCGTCGCTCTACCTCATGCCCGAGATCTTCGAGGCGTGCTTCAAGGATCTCGGCGAAGACATCCGTTCGCACATCCGGCTGCACCAGTGCAACCCGGCGTACCGGATCCACTTTGCGGATGGCGAAAAGATGCTCCTCTCCTCCAACTTGAGCCAGATGGGGGAGACGCTCAACTTTTTCGAGAAGCGGGCGGGCAACAAGGAGGATCCGCTCACCAACTTCCTGACGTTCCTCAAGGAGGCCGGGGAGAACTACGAGGAGTCGATCAAGCACGTCCTGACCAAGGACTGGTCGGCTTGGTGGGCGTTCTTCCGGCCCGAGCTGTTCCCGATGCTGTGGAAGACGAAAGGGCTGCGGATCTATTCGACGCTGTACGACCGGACGACAAAGTACTTCAAGTCGAGGCACGTGCGTCGCGCGCTGACCTTCTCGGCCATGTACATGGGCATGAGCCCGTTCGACGCCCCTGCGACGTACTCGTTGCTGCAGTATGCCGAGTACGCAAAGGGCATCTGGTATCCCATCGGAGGATTCTACAAGGTTGTCGAGGCGATGGAGAAGATCGCACGCGACAAGTTCGACGTGGATTTCCGGTACGGTGCGAGCGTCAAGCGTATCGTTGTGGACGAACGACGCGGGGTGACTACCGGGGTGGAGCTCGAATCGGGCCAAGTGTTGGAAGCCGACGTGGTGGTCAGCAACGCCGATCTCGTGTGGACGTACAACCACCTGCTCCCGCCCTCCTCGTACGCCAAACGGCTGCGGAGCAAGGACCAGACGTGTTCGTCCATCAGCTTCTACTGGTCCCTCTCCGCGGTCGTCGAGGAGCTGGGTGGGCACAACATCTTCCTCGCCGACGCGTACCAAGAGTCGTTCGACGAGATCTTCCGCGACGGCGATACGCCGTCGGAACCTTCGTTCTACGTCAACGTGCCCTCGCGGCTCGACCCGAGCGCGGCGCCGGCTGGCAAGGATACGCTGGTCATCCTCGTCCCCTGCGGACCGATTTCGATTCCTGAGAAACCCTGCACCGATCCTGCCAAGGGCGCGAGGAGCCGAGAACAGTTCGCCAAGACCATCGCCCGCGCCCGTCGCCAGGTCATCGAGACGCTCGCCAAGCGACTCAACCGACCCGACTTTGAGAGCCTGATCGACCACGAGATCGTCAACGACCCGTTCGACTGGCAGGACAAGTTCAACCTCTTCCGCGGTTCGATCCTCGGTCTCAGCCACACGATCCCTCAGGTGCTCTGGTTCCGACCGTCGATCCAACACGCCACCTACAACAACCTGTTCTTCGTCGGTGCTTCGACCCAGCCCGGAACCGGTGTGCCGGTGGTGGTCGCGGGGAGCGGCGTGGTGGCGGAGAGAGTGAGTGCGTTTTTGGAAGGCCGTGAGAAAGGCTGGTTGAGTTGGGAGGCGATCAGAGGGAGTATCTTTTTGGCGATACTGGCGTTGGTCGGGACGGTGTTTATGGGCTTCGCTGCTGGATTCGTGCTGTTGGGAGCGGTGATCGCGGTATCGGTGCACCTGTTGGGGATTGCCGATGTGCCAGGGTTGGTGAGGGGCAAGGTGATGCCTGAGTAAGAGAATGCGGAATGCGCGATGGACGATACCCTTTGTTTCTATAGATGCAATGAAGCCGATCAATTTTCTGTCAAAAGCCTGACAGCTTCGTGAGAAGGGATTTGTGGGGAGGCAGCGAAAGAGGAAGCCGAGCCGGACAAGCTCGCTTCAATCATCACACCATCCGGAGGCGTCAAGAACCGAGATCATGAGACGACAAACAAGCAGGTCACACACACACACAATCCCAACAAGAAATCGGACCAAAAAATACATTCAGAACCTTCCAGAGATCGACAGCAGCTATCGTCTCGAGGCATGCTACACAAAGCGAATCAAATCCAAATCCAAATCCGGTGAAGAGTTGTTCACCATCGTCGCAAAGAAATCGAAGTCAAATGTCCATCCTCACCCCCTCCCCTCAGTTGCGTCTATACGTCGAACTCGGCGGGGCATCCTTATGATTGTGCGCAGGCCTCCTACCTCCAGCGCGCGAACTATCGTCATCGGTCGTCAGATCCGGCTCCGCGTTGGTCAGGTGCAGTCTCCTCGGTTGTTCGTCTACCTCCTCCAGCGCATCTTGGGCGTCCACATAGGCGGGTGGGCCGCCGAGTAGGCCGATGTTGTCATTGATGGGACTGCCGTGGTTCGACGACAGACGTCGACTCTGTCGGCGGGGTGAAGTAGGCATGTGGCTGTTGGACGAGAAGCTACCGCGGCCTAGGGCGGCAGCTGCAGCCTCGCGCGCGCGAGCATCGCGGACCTCAGGTGGGTCAAAGTGGCTGTAATCCGGACCTGGGGAGCGTGTTTGGCCAGGTGGAGACTGACGAGTTGCAGCAGCGGCGTTGGCTTCGGATGGAGAAACCATGAATTGAGCCTGAGGACCTGGACCGCCCATATTGTGACCGACACCAGCGACCGAGTAGGGCCCGTGGGTATCTTGCCAGCCCATCATGGGTAGAGTCCATGGAGCAGGAGCGGTCTCGGTCGAGGTGGTAGCGTGAGGCGACATGTTGGCCGAGTTGTATCCTTCGTGCGAATTGCTGTACGCAGGATGACCAGAGGAAGAACGTCGGTTGTTGCTCGGGCTAGCATTGTTGTAGAGATAAGCACCTGCACCTCCAGCAGCCGCACCAGCAGCAAGCGCACTAGCACCGTTCCTCGAGGGACGTTCCTGCATATCGTTGTAGCCATTGCCACCATAGGCGTTGTATGCATCATAGCCTTCGTAGTTCTGGTACGAATTGCCATGTGCAGCCGAGGAACCATTGTAACCGTATCGTTCAGGATCGTCGTCGTTGGCGAATTCAGCCGGCAGCGTCGCATTGGTTTGATCACGACGATGGCGACGGCTGCGCGATCCCACAGCAGCGGCACCAACACCGCCAGCAGCAGCACCAGCCCCAGCCCCAGCACCGGCAGCAGCATAGCTAAGCGGAGCATGATCATTCTGAGGATCAAAGGTAGGCCAAGCACCACCGCTATGACCCAGATCACCGCCCTTGTTACGAGAAGGCCTCTCACCGAAGCAGAGGAAGTAGGCATGGCCAGTACGCGACCTACGCCTGGTCGACATGACGCAGATAGCGATCAACAAGGCGAGCAACGCCAGACCTCCAACCACGCCGCCGACGACGCCACCAATGAGCCCGCCATTGACACTGGAACGGTTGAGATTGGCTCTGTCAGGCGATGAAGTGGTGGTAACCACGGGTGTCACGACCGTCGTAACCACGACCTGGGACGTACTCGTACCCGACACAAACTGGGAAGTGCTGACGAGCGTCGAAGGTGACGAGGTGGTGATGACGGTCGAAGAAGCCGACGACGAAGAAGTGGTAGTTGGCGTGCTCGATGTCGTCGAAGAGATGGTCGAGGAGGTCGACGTGGGAGTCGTGGAAGTGGGGGTGAAACTAGTCGTTGGCGTCGATGCTATTGGTGACGGAAGACGAGTGGATGAAGCTATCAGGTCAGTATGATGATGATGTGAAGAAAGGGGGAGACGGAGGAGAGAATGCACAAGATATCAGATCTGCACCTCTCGAGGAGCCATAGGGAGAGCTGCGAATGAGACTTACATGAAGAGGTGGTACGGCGAGTACTAGAGGTGGTACTCGGTGTAGAGGTGGATGAGGCACTGGAGACGATGGAATCGGTGTTGGTGGGACTTCCAAAGATTTGGGTGACGAGGCTGTCGAGAAGGTTGCCTCCGTTACCATTTCCCCCATTGCCATTGCCATTACCATTGCCTCCGTTTCCATTGCCCTGTCCATTGTCTCCGCCATTGCCATTTCCATTGTCTCCGTTTCCGTTATCTTGTCGCTCCCACAAGGTTGGTACGCGGGGCATGAGGGTGGGCTGCAGTGCCATTTTTGCGAAAATGAGGTGAGGAAAGACCGGCTATGCAAGTGCTTTTTCGTTGGTGGATGTGTTCGGAATTTGTTGGTGATGAAGTTGTGATGGTGGAAGGTGTCCCGGAATGGAGGATGGAGGGTGGATGGCGATCAGAATGGTGATGATGGTGTCCAGAATCAAGACAGCATCAAGCGTTTTTGGGAAAGCAAGCAAACCGGAATGCGAGCTCGCTCCAGGCACGGTCGCAGATGCAGTAGTTAGCCACAAACAGAAAAGGGCAAAAAGGCGGGGGTGTGCGAAAAAAGAGCCCTGAATTGGATGAAGCGATTGGCGCTTGGCGGTGACATGAACTCGACGGCGGTATCCCATGGCGATCTTCAACAGCTGCTTTTTGGCTCCAAGAGCGATCTGCAACCGGCAAATGACGACCCGTGACTTTTGCTTGCGCCGATCCCTGCCAAAAAAAGAAATTTTGGTGCTGAGAAGGCCCCCTTTAGGCGATCATCGAGAGAGTCGACGAGGCGCAAACTCGACCCTTGAAATTGTTTCCTAAACTTTTGGCCCATAGGACCCTAGCTGCTGCGGTCACGCAGCCTGAGACTGTGAAAGCTCGTGTGCTGTTTATGGATCATACTCAGACCTTGTATTTTGGGCGATGGGCGGAAGCGGGTCGAGATCTCGTCTTGCTAGGCACGCTCGCGCAGGTCCGATGTCGGTGAACCACGTTTCGAGTATCGAGCTCCGATTCAAGGAGAGGGGATCATGGTTGCTTGGCAGAGTGAACGTCACTGCAGTAGCCCAAGGCAGTGGGAGAGCCATGAGCGCGGTACTCCTCGCAGCAGAACCCTGCATCAGTTGGCTGTTTTTCTACACTGGTTAGGCACCATCACTGCGGGACCTTGATCGACTCTCATAGCGGCTTGTTGTGATCCCACCGTCAAAGGCAACCACATCTGCCTGTGGCCTAATCATATCCTACGGTCCTTGCCCTCTTGCAGCTCACGATGCGAATGTTCCCACGACTAGATGAGCGCATCGCAAAGCCGAGCAAGCCAAGGTTCTTCGGTGTCAGGCAACCGCGTGCTTGTCACTGCAATTTCTCAGTTGAAAATTTTTGAGTTCTTTTGTGCTTTGCTTTGCCGATGTGCCTCTGCAACGCTTTCTTGGCTGAGTCTCAAGTTGGTTCTGCTGCGATCCTTACGAGCCCTCAGCCTGACCTTCCCGTTCCGAGATACGATCGCTGCTAGGCTTGTCTCTGAGAGCGTAGGAAGAGGATTGCGGTCTCTTCTCCAGAAGTCCTGCTCATATCAAATTTCCTTCTGCCCACCGATGACCCGCTCGACGATGTGGCTTGGAAGCATAGAACAAAGAAAGAGAACAATAGCGAGGGCGCTCTTCGTCGGCCACGAGAGATCAGAGAAGGATTGCTGCTGCTGCTGCTGCTCCTCCTCCTCCTCCTTCTTGACACAGGGGCTGAGCGCTGCTTTGCACTCGAGTTTGAAATGAACAAAAAGGCTTTTTCAAATGCATTTGTCTGTAATGACTCATTTGAAAGCGAGCAAGCTCTGAATTCAAGCGAGCCGGTACTTTTGTAACCACCAAATTCAAATGCTTAATTTCGAATTTGTGAGCAGAAAACGAATTGTTTAATTTTCAAAGGCGTGGCTTGGAGAGAGGCTGTGGCTCGCTCGCTCGCTCGCTCCGCACTCACCTGGAACGAAGCAAAGGTTGCATCATTTCTGCTCGAGTTTGACTCTGAATGACTGCACACCGCACAAATTCGACTCAGCCAAAGCCAAAGCTTAGGGAAAAGAGACGCCGCAGCTGACTGATGGCAGAGTGCGTCGCAGAGTGCGTTGCTCAACCTGTTTCTCTGTTTGCCCGTCCAAGCCGGCTTTTCGTTCCTTTGCGCTGCCAGAGACAGAGCGGAAACGTGATTTTGAGTTCGAGTGTGTCTGTCACTGTGACTCTCTGCTAAGCCTCCTATGCACTGCGCTGTGCTGCCGCTTTTTGTGTGTCTTCGCTGCCGCTGCCACTTACCGCTCCTTACCTTCTCGTCACCATCCTCCTTCCCTTTTTCTCTTCATCCTCACCTCTCCTTTTCGCTTTGGTTCATCTTCAAGTGTTGGGTTCTTTGTTCTTGACGGGATCTTTCTCCCCATCTTGAGCAGGCTCACCCGCTCTCTTTAGCAACCACTTGGGCTGCAGTCGTTCGAGTTTCACTTAGCTTGAACCCTGTGGTGTTGTGTGCGCATAGAGAAGAAGACGACGAACAAGACGAATACGGCTTTTCGACCTGTTCTCAGCTTGACGTCTTAGCTTTGTCCTTCCGGCATCGCTAGTCTTGCTCCTTGTCGGCTCGCCAACCACCCTTCGACCCGTGTCGGCAACAGTTTGGCTCTGTCACCTCGGTCTTCTGTTCCCGCTCTTGTTTGGCTTCGCTTTCGTAGCCTTTCAGTCTCGCCTTCGTTGTTACGACTCCAACGTTGCGATCCGCTTCACTTGCGTCTAGGTCTTGACGTTCCCCACCCGTCAATCCTTAGTCGACCAGCGTCTTGACTCTCGTCTCGGTGCAGTTCCTACCAACCATTCAGTCTCGACACCTTTGATCATCTCAAACGACTCTATGGCTGTCATTCTCGCATCTAGGTGATTTCTCTTCGTATCACCTTCGGGCCCAGGGACGCCTTCATTGTGCTGCTCTCTCAACTCTGCCCTCATTCCTTCATCTAGTCCTGATTCGACCTTCATTGCTGTCTTATCGGTGCCTTCGACTGCGACTCGTCTTCGATCGTTTCTCTTTCCGACAGCTTTTCTCGGCTTCGTATCTTTCATTTCAGCATCCTTCTAGACGCTGTCGATTCGATTGGATCTCTCCGGCTATTTGTGTTTCTTCACGCCAGTTTCTTTTCCATTTCTCCTCCCACACTTTCGCAAGATCGACACTCGCTCCCCTCAGCTCGTGCTCGGCCTTCCAAAAATCCCAAAAGCGTCCACTTCGGTACATCCTCCGACGTGCACGCACTCATTGCTCTTTCCCAACATGGCTTTCTACCACGATGGGCAGCCCAACGCGGCCGCCTTTGGTCACCCCGACGCTAGCTACGCCATGAACTCCTATCCCCACCACGAGCAGCCTCACTCTCTCGCTGCTGTTCCATCAGCTCCCGGCGCACCTGTCTACCCCTTTGTCGACCCTGCGACCCAGGCTCAGATGTACCATCAACAATCCTACGCCGACACGGCTCCAACGTCCATGGGTGGTGCTATGGACCATCACGTCTGGCAAGCTCCTCAGGCTCCTAGGCTCTCTGCTGCTGCTGCTCGTGCTGGTCGACAGCACATGATGGGCTACGCTCCTGCTGCCTACGCTCAGGGACACGGTGCCACGCCTTGGTACGGCCAGGCTTTTGGCGTTCCCCAGCCTTACCAGCAGCCTCGTACTCATCAGCAATTGGAGCACCAGCTTTTGGTTCAGCATCACCTTGCCAAGGCGCACGAGAGACAGAACGGTGCTTCCATGTACCAGCCTGCTTTCGGCCCTGGCTCGGCAGCGTACCCTCAACAGCAGCACCTTCAATCTCACCCTCACCCATACCCTCATCAACAGACCTATCAACACCCTGCGCACTCCTACCACGCTGCACCTCCTGCCGACCACGATGCTCGTATCGACAGGCAGCGTCGCTACCAGGACGGTTGGGCTTCATCAGGCTCTCACCGCGCAGACCGTCCTCACGATGCATCTCACGATTGGTCAGCTTGGCAACACGCGCCTGGCGCTCATCGCGGCTCGGTCTCATACTTGCCTCAGTACCCCAGCCACCCTCTGCCCCCTGCACACCGCCACTCGGACGATGCGAACATGCAAGGAGGCGCAGCTGCTTGGGCGTCGCACTCGAACGCCTCCCGGATGCACGCTTGGAGTCAAGCGTCGCGCTACCCCCAGCAATCCTACCCTGACGACCGCCACGCTCAGTCTGACTACCGCGACATGGCTGCTTCCAACCGATCGCGTCAGGAATACCTCGACCACCGTGCGCACTTTGACAGATCGCAAGAACGCACGCACGACTTTGCCGCGCATCACCGCGACGACCGTGTGCACGGCTACAGTCAGGAGCGTACTGGTCACTCGGATGCTTGGCAGCACCGTCCCGAGGAGGCTCGCAATCATGCAGAGGCAACCCAATGGCAGTCTCAACCAGAGGCTCGCCACGATGTGCTCAACGAGACCGTCGCCACGGTTGTTGCCGATGACCACGAGCATGCCCCCGCTGAGGAGGCCGCAGATCAGGCGGCTGCCCCCGCGCCTTGCTCTCCTGGCTCATTGGAAAAGTCTGCCTTGCCCATCGCTGCCATTGGCGCGCAGCTCATCTGGAACGCCTGCACTGCTCTTTTCGACCCCGAGCTGCTCATCGAGGCCCACGAGACAGCGGACGAGGCCATGGATGTAGAGAGCGACGAAGCCATGTCGCCTGCTGCTGCGTCCATGCCCTCGTCCTCTTCCACGCCTTCGCTCAACACGCCCGATACCTCGCCCTGGTCCTCTACCGTGCTCGACCGTAATGCTGCCAATCCTGCTGCTTCCTCTGGCGACTGGAACGCATTCCGCTCACCTTTCGGCCCAGATCGCATGCCTCAGCTGCGTCCACAGGCGCACTCGTTCACCTTTGGCAGCGACCATGCCTCGGCACAGCACGACTTGCATCGTATGGCAGTGGGTGCTGAGCGGGCACGGAGCGCGCTTGCCCGAGACGTCTCTCCCGCCAAACGCTGTCGCCAGGGCTCTGGTCACTCGGAGGCCGCTACAGGTCACAGCTCAGGTGCAAGCACAGCCAGCAGCTCCGAGCCTGGCACTCCCGCTTCGCTCGCCCACGAGAGCCCCGCTCTCAGCTCCACCGTCTCGGCTCACTCGGTGGAGACGGCGCGCAGCCCGTTGCGTGCTGGTCTCGGCATGTCGCTCGATGGCTCGCGATCCGAGTCGGCGCTTCGTGCTCGACGCAACTCGTCCAAGACTTCGCCCAAGATGGCCTCGTCCAAGTGGTCCGGGAGGATGCGCGACAATGTGCTCGCCGTTCTTCGCCTCGTCTCGCCCGACTGGCGATGGAGCAACAACGACCACCTCTTTGTTTCTCTCAGCGAGACTCTCCCGACTGCCACTGCCAAGGCCACCAACGGCCACGCTCAGGGACGATCGGGGGGCCGTGACTCTGTCACCAGCATCGTCACGTCGTACGCCAATGAACCTAGCCCGGCGTTCAGGAGGTTTGTGCACCAAGTGCTCGCGCAGACCCTTCTCTCGCCTCCCGCTTTCCTGCTGGGAATCCTCAATGCGCTCAGATTGCTAGTCATGGCTCAGCTGCCCGATGGCTCGATCGACCCTGTCGTGCTCGAACTCTTTGCGCAACCGACCTCGGCCGCGCCGTTCAAGCTGTTCACTTTGGGCATGATGATTGCCAACAAGCACTTGGACGACAACACTTTCCTCAACAAGACCTGGAACGAGGTCACAGGTATCCCGCTCGCCGAGCTCAACCAGACCGAGGCGTGGTTCTTGAAAAAGTGCAACTACGAAGTCAACGTGCCTGACGAGACATGGATCGGTTTCCTCAACCGTCTCCAGTCGTGGGAGGAGAAGCGATCCAGTCGCGGCATGCACCGAGACCAAGACTCGTCGAAGCGCTTGCTCCTCGTTCTCGACGAGGCTCTGAGCCACTTTGACGCCATTCCGGCTTTGCAGCTGGACGGCGATGTAGCGCACGGCATCGAGCATCCCAAGGCCGCCTCGCCTGTCGACATGTGGGCCAAGTCGCATCATCGTGCAGGCTCGCTCGCTGTGGAGGACGACGCTGCCAACCTCCAGCACTGTCGCTCTGCACCTGCTGCTGGACACAAGCTGTTCGGTCACGAGACTGACTCGCAACGACCAAGTCACATTTCGCGCGCAAGCCTTGCGATGGAGAACCCATCAGCGGCTCCGCTGCGAACCACTTCCGACTTTGTTGCTGCCGGTGGTGCGTTCAAGGACATCAGCCCGTTGAGCGAGTCTGGCAAGAGTCAGAGCGGCACCATGTCGGGCCCTCTGATGCCCTCTGCGCTGTTGAACGGGTCCCGCGCGCTCTTCCACCACGGCAGCATGTTTGGTCCTCTAGCGACATCCAATTGATGTTGATACTCCCCTCTTTCGCCTTTCTTTTCCTTTCATTGTAGATACATTTGGCTGCCTTCAGTTGACCTAGCAGCGCTTCTTTTCCGCTTTACGCACACCCCAAAAAAAGTCTTTCTCGCACTCACACACACAGACTACTGCTGCCCTTTCTTTGTTCTTGTCTCTTTGCTGATCGGCGCGCGTTTTGATTGCGGCCCTCGATTTTTTTTGATAATGGCTACTCAAATTTTGTTTCGTTTGAAGAAACATCCAAAGTCTAACTCAGGGTCGATTGTGTGTGTGATCGATTGAGGTTGTGAGTTGGTGATGTCGCGAGAGGAGCGAGATGGATAGCAGGAAGGTTTGGGGGTGCATGTTCGGGGGTGGCTGGCGGGGCGGTGCTGTGGACCAAGGTAAGGTGAGGCGAGGTAAGAATCCACACACGTCGCTGTTAGCTCGGTACAGTACGACGGCAGCACTGAAGAAAGTGTCAACATTTTCGTACTCGTATCTAGCATACATTCATCGCCCACCGCTCAGCTCGACTGACCACCGTTGACCAACGAATCCAGGTTCTCAAACATCTTCTTCGTCGAGTCCTTGTCTGCACCGTTCACCTTGGGCGCCTCCCTGGCTCTACCGAGGCGTCTCTGTTTCTGACCCTCGTTCTTCCTCGCCACGTTGAGCCCTAACCCCTTCCTCTCTCCCTCGGCGCCCACACCGAGCGCCCTCCTCACCGGCCTGCTCGGATCCTGCACGACCCTACCCACCCACTCTGCGCTGCCCACGTCGTCCACCCTGCCCACCGCTCTCCCCTGCGCGTCCTGCTTGACCAGCTCCAGGTTCGACCGGATGTAGCCGAGATCGTTCCTCGGCGTCAGCATATCCTTGTGCATCCCGCTGCCCAGCGTCAAGCTCGACGTGCGGTAGGCGTCAACGACCCGGAACAGCGCCGTGCCGCGCTTGGGCTCCGCCCTACTCCAGTCGATCGTCGGCGGCGCTTGCGATCGCAGCGGCGCGTGCAGGTAGCTCACGTGTCCGCCGACGAGCACCGAACGGCCGTCGGCGATCTTGGCGTACTTGCGCAGATCGCGGTCGGCCTTGGACGACACCTCGTGCAGCACCCGACCCGGTTGCGGTTCGGCGAGGAGCGACGTGTAGATCGCATCCGGCTGGCTGTACTGCAGCCCGGCGTGCGGGTGCAGCGTCGTCGGCTGCGACGCCCCAGGCAGAGCCTCGGACCGCGCCTCGCTCGCCGACCGTACGCTCCGATCCTCCAGCATGCGGTAGGCGTCGCGCGTAGCGTCGGCATCGCGGCTCTGCTCGAGCATGTCGATCTCCCCCAGCGACATCCTGTCCAGCTCCGCTTCCGGGTCGACCTCCGGCAGCGCCTCCTTGGTGGCCCCCCGTCGTTCGGCGTCCTCCTGCGCGCGCAGCGCAGCGGCGTACTCCTTCTCCTGCCGTTTCCGGATGAGCCCGAGCAGTCGAGATCTCTCCTTGTGGTTGAAGAACTTCTTCCACGCCCCGCGCTGCGAGCGGATCGAGTCGACGAAGCGCTCAAACTGGCGGTCGGACAGCGCGTTGTAGTTGGTCATCATCCGAGCGCGCGTGGTGAACTTGTCGGCGTCCAACCCGAACGCCCGAGAGGTCGACTGTTCGCCCATGAAGTCCAAACCCTTGTAAGCCGGGTCGGCGGCACCGCGTGCTGCGTGGTGCTTCATGAGGCTGCGCCACTGGTTGTTGTAGAGGCGCGCTTCGCGGTCCTTTGCGCTCTCCTTGGCTTCTTCCTCCGGTGTGAGCTCGATCGGTCCGGGGATGTCCGATGGGAAGTACCTTTCGGTCGACTTCAAAAACGTGTTGCTGGGACGCGGGCCGTACGCTCCGACCAGGTCATCCCGAGCAGAGTCCGGTCTGTTCACGTGCAGCTTGGTGTCTGCTTCGGCCCATCGTTTGACGAACAGGGTTTCCTTTTCGCGCTCCTTCCAAGCGGTTTGGCCTTCGGCTGTGTCGAGTTGCGAGATTTCGACGTAGCGCAGGGCGCCGGGGTAGGCGGCGGAGCCGGAGGAAGAGCCGAAGATGGAGGCGGAGGAGGAGGGGAGGGGACGTTTCATGCCCCATTCTCCGCGGGCGGCGTAGGCTGGGGGTGCGGTGTAGACTTGGGGGATGGACGGGTCGAAGGAGGAGATGCGGGCTTGGCGGAGGAGTTTGGAGAGGTGGGCGGGGGCGGTGGTGTTTGTTGCTGCCATGGTGGCGAAAGAATTGGGACAGAGACTGTCCCGGGTTGTGGTGATGTAGGATGAGGATAAGCGGTGGTGGTGATGAGAGCTCGATGTCGACAAAGCAAGAAGAAAGAGGTGAGCAAAGCGCTCTCGATTTTTTCCTTGTTGCGCATCAGCGATCCATTTTCTTCCGCTTCACGTGAGCCGTGGCTCGCTCGCCCCTTATTTCGTGCGGTAGGAATTTTTTCCCCTGCCCTCTATCAAACCCTCTCTCTCACCCAACCTCAACCTCTGAAACGCGGGGTCGCAACCCTCACCTCACCTTCCCTCCCTTCGTCGATCATCACCTTGTCGGCCCCTTCCTTCAACATGTCAAGCATCACACTCTCCACCTACGCCTCGCGCGCAGCCAAGCAGCCCAACCCGGCCGCCAAAGCCCTGCTCGAATGCATCCAACGCAAACAGACCAACCTCTGCGTCTCGGTCGACGTCACCAACAAGCAAGACCTGCTCGATGTCTGCGATGCCGTCGGACCCAACGTCTGCCTGGTCAAGACGCACATCGACATCGTCGAGGATTTCGACATGGATCTGGTCGAGCAGCTGAAGGGGTTGAGCGAGAAGCATGATTTCTTGATCTTTGAGGATCGCAAGTTTGCTGATATTGGTAAGTCCCCCGACCCTCCGCTTTCTTTTTACTCAGAGACCTTGTTCGAGAGGGGACATGGAGCTGACGTTTTTCTCCGACACTTTTTGCCGTTGGGAAATCGTCACAGGCAACACTGCAAGCCTCCAATACTCGGCAGGAGTCCACAAAATCGCCTCGTGGTCCCACATCACAAACGCACACCTCGTTCCCGGTCCGAGCGTCATCAGCGGGCTCGCCAAAGTCGGCCAACCGCTCGGTCGCGGGCTTCTGCTGCTCGCAGAGATGAGCTCGGCCGGAGCGCTCACCAAAGGCTCCTACACCCAAGCGTGCGTCGACGAAGCCAAGCGCGACACCACCGGTTTCGTCTGTGGCTTCATCGCCATGTCTCGGGTGGACGAGAAGGACGGACCGAACACGGAGCGCGACCTGCTCATCCTCACCCCGGGTGTCGGGCTCGACGTCAAGGGCGATGGGTTGGGTCAGCAGTACAGGACGCCGGATCAGGTGATCAGGCAGAGCGGGTGCGATGTCATCATCGTCGGAAGGGGCATCTACGGGGCGTTGATGACGGAGGAGGGGAAGAAGGATAAGAAGGCGGCGTTTGTCAAGGTGAGGGAACAGGGGGAGAGGTACAAGAAGGCTGGGTGGGAGGCGTATCTGGCTAGGATCGGGCAGAAGTAGAGGACGGTTGGTGTAATGGGAATTTGTCTGTAGAGATCTGACCTCTAGAGTGGATGTGCGTTGGCTGTGATGAGACCGACGGGTTGGCTTTGATATTGACTGGCTTTGAGTTGAGAATTCACAAGTGAGCGCTTGGGAAGCAGAGCATGAGGAGCCAATCGCCGGAAGGCTGTTCTCGAGCAAGACAGAGCTCTCAACTGACATTTGCTTTTTGAGAAGAAAAAATCGAAAAGCAAGCTGCGCGGATTAGAAATGGCCCGGCTTGGAGACCGAAACGCCGCTGAACCCTGAACGAGAAGGTGGCGAATTCAACTCATTTCCTTCCCCACACACCACAGCCTTCTTCCTTTCCTATCCTTCATCCCTCATCGCCTTGCATCACACCCCCCCAACTCACTCACCATCACACTCTTCGCCCCTCTCCGTGCAGCTCCGAGCTTCCGTGCTATCACCGCCGACATCATGTCACGCAGCGCCACCACCGTCGTCCGCTCCTCATCTCGGCGAAAGCTGTTCGCTCCAACGCCCATCGCGGGTGCTCCCATCACCACTGCCACTACATCAGCCAACGGTAGTAGCGAAAGCGGCGATGCAGCGCTAGCAGCCGCGATCTCTGCTTCTGAAGCACGTCGTTCGTATTCTCTGCGTACGCGGTCGGCTGCTTCTTCTTCTTCTTCGACGGCGGCGGCGGCGGCGGCGGCGGCGGCGGTCAAAGTGGAAAAGAGAACGCTCAAACCTTCACCAGCTAAACGGCCCAGAGCTGCTACTCCATCCGACGACTCTGCTGGATCCGACTTTGACGGTGCTTCTCCCGACGACGATAGCGACGTGTTCACCGAGTCGTCTCGCAAACGTAAAGCCTCTTCGACGACCAGACGCAAGTCGACCAAGTCCACACCCTCTTCATCTGCATCACCTCGCAAAAGCAGCTCACCGAAAAAACCAACCGCCTCCCCCTTCGACGTCTCCCCTCGCAAGCCCACCAAGAAACCGATCAAAGTCAACCTCGAACCGCACGAAGCCCACCCGGCCCCCGCCGACTGGAAGACCGTCTACGCGCTCCTCTCGCGCCAACGCTCCCGCATCGTCGCCCCCGTCGACACGATGGGGTGCGAAGAGAACGGTCGCGCCGATCGACGTGCCGACCCTCACCGTGCCGCGGAATCGCCCGAAGACTCGGCGCGCCGCGAACGCCTCGCGACGCTCGTCTCGCTCATGCTCTCCTCCCAAACCAAAGATCCCGTAACCGCCGAAGCGGTGTACAACCTCCAGCGCAACCTCCGCAACGGGTTGTGCCTGGAATCGCTGCTCGAAGCGCGCGACGACGAGATCTCGTCGTGCATCGCCAAGGTCGGATTTTGGAGGCGGAAGACCGGCTACCTCAAGTCGGCAGCGAGGATCCTGAGAGACGATTTCGGCGGTGACGTACCCAGGACGGTCGACGAGCTGTGCAGCCTGCCCGGCGTGGGGCCCAAGATGGCGTTCCTAGCGCTCAGCAGCATGGGCATCCAACTAGGCATCGGTGTAGACACGCACGTTCACCGGCTCACCAACCGCCTCGGTTGGCACAAGACCAAGACGCCCGAGGAGACCCGCCTCAACCTGCAGAGCTGGCTACCTCGGGAGCTGCACGGAAAGATCAACCGGCTGCTGGTCGGCTTCGGACAGGTCATCTGCGTGCCCGTGGGGCCGCGGTGCGATCTGTGCGATGTGGGGCGGCTGTGTCCGAGCTGGAGGCGCGTGGAGAATGCGGACAAGAGGGTGAGGGTCGAGTTGCTCGATGAAGGGGTGGAGGGGGCGTGGAAGGAGGAGGAGAACTGGGTCAAGGTCAAGAAGGACGAGGGAGAGGCGAGGGTCAAGGTCGAGGTTGAGGGTGGGGTGAGTGATCTGCTCAAGGCGGAGGCGGGCGAGGTGGTGGTCAAGACGGAGCAGGGAGACGAGGATGCCGCGTTGGTAGAGCGAGCTTTGGAGTGGTAGAACTCGCACCTCACGCTTAGCAATCATTTTTGACCTCAACCCACAAGCGCACCCTTTGTCTGTGTTTCTTTCTAACATTGCTCCGTTTTCCCCCATTCATCTCAAAAGCGATCATCACCGCCTCTACGCAGCCCTCTGAGCCTCCACCACCACCCCCGCAGCCACCGTCTCCCCATTCATCCGCATCAACACCCTCGACATCTCCTTGTTCGTCTTTGCATCCTCCAACGGAATCCCACTGCTCTGCCCCGCCATTCCACCCGCTTTGACGCTCACCCTCACCATCGCCGTACATCCCTTCGTCAGCACTCTCGGCTTCTTCTTCGTCACGCTTCCCGTCGTCTTGTCCAGGATCGAAACGAGCTCCGTCAGCGTCGCCGCGATGTTCGCACTGTGATGGAAGAGCTCGATCGACGTGCCCGCGACCAGCGGGTAGGTCGGCTCGAAGACCAGAATCTGAGCCAGGAACGAGTCGCACAGCGCGATCGGGGCCGAGGGAGAGCACAACACGGCGCCAACCGAGATCTGGATCTGATCGATACCGCTCAGGTACACGGTGGCGTTAGCACCCGCTACAGCCCAGGGAGCCGATTCGCTATCCACCTCGATCGCCCGGACGATGCCCGATTCGTCTCCGGGCACCGGTCGCACCCTATCTCCGATCTGGACGATCCCGGACACCACTCGACCCGAAACAGCCACACCAGACGCGATGGCGGTTTGACCTTTGAACACGTTGGTGACGGGTAAGCGGAGCGGCGAGTCCAACTGCCGAGCGGGTGGCTCCAACGCATCCAAAACCTCGACGAGCGTGGGTCCGCTGTACCAAGCCGACAGGGCACCGCCTTCTTCCCTCACCGCCAAGTTCTCACCAACCGAGCCACCGCAGGGCACAAACTTGAGCTTGGCCGCATCAAACCCACACGACGTCAAGAAGGGCTTGACCTTGCCCACGATCTCATCGTATCGCTCCCGACTGTATCCAACCGCATCCAGCTTGTTCACCACCACCACGAGCTGCTGAACACCCAGACTGCGCACCAACAACGCATGCTCCCGCGTCTGACCGTTGGGCCCAAACCCAGCTTCAAACGCTCCCTGGATCGAGTCCACCACCAACAGCGCGGAATCCGCCTGCGCCGCGCCCGAAATCATGTTCGGGATGAAATCGCGGTGTCCCGGCGCATCCAGCAGCGTAAACGTACGGTGCTGCGTCGAGAAATGATCCTGCGCGACGTCGATCGTCACGCCACGTTCGCGCTCTTCCTCCGACGAATCCAGCGCCCAGGCATAGGCGAAGCTGCCCTTGCCCATCTTTTGCGACGCCCGTTCGTTGCTCGAGTATTCGCGCTGCGACAGCGAGCCGAGCTCCAACAGCATCCGTCCCATCAGCGTCGACTTGCCCGCATCGACGTGTCCTACGACGACCAAGCTGAGCTCCGCTCTCCCCTCCCGCTCGCGCTTGCGGTATTCTTCGATGATGCGTTCGTGCGCGATTCCCATGGGCGTCGAGACGGCGCTGGGAGCTGCTGAGCCTGCGGAAGAGGCAGCTCGGCTGCTGGACCCGCCGTGGATGTCGAGCGATTCGATCTCGTGACGCAGCTGGCTGACCGTGGTACCGCCTGGTTTGGCTGCGGCCGCTTTGGTCGCTTGTCCGACGGCTGCTTTGCGGTGCAATGGCGTAGAGGTGCCGGATGTTGTAGCGGATGCATTGGCTGCGGCTGCTGCTTTCTTCGCTGCTGTGGGTCGGAACAGTGCGGAATTTATTTCGGCGGAATAGAGAATGAAGGAAGTGAGTAAGTAAAGTGACTCGCAACATGCAAAAATGCGACGGCCCCCTTGTTCATTTGGCACCAAGCCGTGTGCCCTCTCGAGCTTTCAGCACAACGTCGTCCGGGCTCGGACCAGCGAACGCTTTCCTCACGGACTCTGCAGCAGGTCCAGACCCCGCGTCAGAGCCTGGAACATAAAGCGCAAATGGTGATCCGCCAGGCACACGTCTAAGCTTCGACATCGGTGCGACGAGCTGATCGGTCGCATCCTTGGATGACCGTGCTATGGCACTTATCGAAGCCAGAGCTGTGCCTGACGAACTCGTCACAGCAGGCACCTTGTCTGTCTGCGGCGCCGACTCCGCGGCGGGGAACAGAGACGAGATGGGCAGGTCGGAACCGAAACAAGTCTGCGGTCGGGAACGAGCCTCTTCCTCTGCGGCCTGTGCCGCTGCTGCCTCTTTGGCTTCTGGTGTTGCAGCTTGACGCTGTTGCTTGTTGGCGAGCATGCGCTGCTGCAGCTTAGAGAGGGACTTGGTGGGAGCGTCTTGTGCTCCTGCAGTCGAAGTGCTGGGCTCTCTCGCAGCTGACGGAGCAGGCTTGGTTGCGGCTGCACTTGCTGAACTCCTCGCAGCAGCCAAGGCAGCGAGTTTGCTTGTTCGACCGACGGGAGGAACTGATGCGGTGCCAGCAGCTGGTGCAACTAGTGCCGCAGGCGAGGCGAAGGTTGCGGGCGAAGGAGAGGGTGCCGGTGATGCAGGACGGGCACGACTCGCGGCATCTGCAGGAGGATTTTCCGCAGGACGCTTCGCACTTGACCTGGCTGCCAAAGCTGAGAGCTTCGATACAGGCTTCGAGGACGGTGCTGATGAGGCAGACGGCGACGCTGCTGCTGATGGAGACTGTTTGATAAAGTCCGGCGCGAGACCAGCAAGGTTACGCTTTGCCATACCAGCACGGCCGCCTGTTGCTAACCCACGAAGCCCCTGCGCTTTGCCTCTTGGCATGCCTCTGCCAGCTCGAATCTCGGCCCGTCGGTCTCTTTGCAAAGACAGCTGCTTGAACGCTTCTATCGTTGGCTGTTCGTCTTCGACTTGCATCTCTCCGCTTTCTGTGATGGCGCGCATTTGGTTTCGGTTGAGAGATTCAGATTTCTGCTTGCCTAGGCCAACGGTCCGATACCTGCATCGCTTGGTCACCTGCGCGGCCTCCCGTCCGCGATCAAAACAAGTCACCTGCGATTGGGCTCAAAGCAAAAACATTGAATGTGGCAAGAAAGGGGGGCCGCGCCGAGCCATGTTGATGCTTCTAGGAACTCACCTTGTTTCTGACGGTCCTTCTCCGCTTTTGCTTCTCTTCGACTCTTTTCCTCGACAAGCTGTGTGACCGCCGAGTCGACGTCGAAGTAGGCATCCCAGAGAATGTCTTTGATCTCGCGCTCTGTGAAGCCGTTGGAGTTGAGTGGTCCGAGTACGTCGAGTGTTTGAGCGTAGGCCTCGGTCATGGCATCGTGATCCTCTTGCGAGAGGTTGTCGTAGGGGTCTTCATCGTAGTAGTCGTCTTCGGCGAGCTCCTCATCGAGATCTAGATTGCGGACTGCGCGGTGTCTTGACATGATTGCAGTGTATTCGGGCGACGGCAAGTGATGGTGGAGAGAGAGAGAGAGCGAGAGAAACGCTCGCAATCGCAGCTGCTGAGTGACGTCTTGTCTTGTGCTGCGCAGAGACAAATCAAAGCTGCTCGATTGGCTCGTTCGCAGCGCAATTTCTCCACCTCGCAACGTCCGCGCCGCAGGCTTATGAAACTTTTTTTTCACACAACTCGATTACGCAACGGTCTAACAAGCCTAAATTTTTTTGCCCCACGATCCTCGACAACCTCAAGCCTCTATCATCCTACCAGCCTCTCTCATTCTTCTCACAGAGGTCCTTGGCGAGATAATATCACCCTCAACAGCCGCATCGAGGTTTGCGTTCGAAGATTTGATTCGTATTGACTCTTATCTGCCGCCTACTTTGCATCCGGCAAAAACTTCTGCAACACAGCAGCCTCCTTCTCCTCCTGTTCGGCCAGATCCTCTCTTGGTGGTTTTGCGGCTCTGAACTGTTTCGCTGTCTCCTGTCTCCTCTTGATCGCCTTTGTGATCAGCTTCGAGACCTTTGATACTTGGTTTCCCTTCTGCTTGGACGAATACTGCAGCTCGGAGACGATCGATCGTAGAACGGTGGACGTGAGGGAGTCTTTGGCTTTCATAGCTTCCTTGATGCCTGATTTGACTTTTGCCAGCAGCAGGGCTTCGGGATCCTCACTGGAGGTGGCGGGTACCTCGGTGGAAGAGAACCTGGACCATGCCGGTTGGGTCGCTGTTGAAAAGGACGGAGGTACGGGGTGTTAGTTGACGAGTGGCAGAGACGATTCGAAGACGTGGCTTCCGCCTCAACTTACTAGGCGTGCCGCTCGTCCGCAGACTAGTCGCCTCTAGCGAGCGTGGCAGCTGCGTTCGCAGCGCATAGTTGTTACGCAGTGCTTGCCTGAGGAGCATCTTGATGGGGTGATTGTCGTGATGGTTGAGAGCAAGAAAAACTGAGCTTCGCTGCAGCCGACCTTCTCCTCCACTCCGCTTTTTGCCGAGCTTTCTTCCAGCGGTGCTTTTTTGACAGGCATTTCGCGACCTTATTTTCGGCTCTCCTTTTCTTCCTGCATCTTCCTGCCATGCTCAATCACATGTAAGCGCCCGCTCTACACCACAGCTCACAGGTACAGCAAACGGGAAATGAATGTATGACAGTAGCTCGCGGGTATGTTGTAACAGTGATGATGACAGGTTCTATTCACTTGGACGAGAAGAACCAACTGGATCGTGCTTTAGGCGAATTGTCGTTGGGTCCCGCTCCGCCACCTGCGCCACCAAACACGGCTTGTCTCGCTGCAACCGAGCCCGGCTGCGGGCCCGCCGTTGGTCCTCCTCCTCGCAGAGGCTTTGCAATTCGACCAAACCCGCCCAATAATCCTGGCGCGGCGTTTCCAGCAGCAGGACCACGCATCTGGTTGGCCTGATGCAAACGCTCCTTGACCGCCTGCAACTGGTCCTCGAACTTGCGGTTCTGTAGCATGAGCTTCTCCTGGCTGTCCATGAGGTGCTGTTCGAGCGCCTGGATGCGTTCGTTCCTCGCCAGCAGCTTCCTCTCCGCAATCGAGACCTCCTTCTTGAGACTGCTGTTCTGCTCCACCAGCTGCTTCTGAACATTGGTGAGCTGCTCCAAGTTGCGCTCGAGGAACGCCATCTTCTTCTGCTGCGCTTTCGAGTTGCTGTTGCGCACCACGTTGTTGTACTGCTCGCGCGACTCGTCGAGCGAAATCTCGAGCTCAACCACCTTCTCGCATCGGTTCTGCAGATCGCGCATCAACGACTTCTTCATCGTGTCAAACTCGGACAGCTGCGCTGCCATGGTCTTGCGCACACGCTCCAACTCTCGTGCCGATTCGGCCAGGTTGCGTCCACCTTCCACCCCGGCGGTAGTGACAGCAAAGGCGCGCTTGAGCTCTTCGTTGGTGCTCTTGAGGTTGTCGTTGTTTGAGGAAAGGACCGCAATCTCCTTGGCCTTGAACTCGATCTGGCGCTTGAGGTCGTTGATCTCGCTTGCCTGTGCATCTCGCTTCGACGCATACTGCGATTCGAGCTTGTTCTTGAGGTCTTGGATGGTGATGTCGACATTGACGTGGTTGGCTTCCTCGGCCTTGATCGACTTGTCAAGCAGCTCCTCGTACTCGGCCTCGAGCGTGGCGAATCGGCTCTCGAGCTCCTGGCGTCGCTGGTGGAGCAGCTCGTTCTCCTCGTGAGCCTGACGAACACGCTCGCTCTGCTCTCGCACCAAGCTCTGCGACTCGAGGAGCTGCTCACGCAAGGTCGAAAGGTCGTCCGCAGAAAGGGTACCTGAACCAGCGCTGCCAGCACTCTCGAGCTTGCTGAGCGTCTCGCGGATCTGCTCCTCCTTCTCCGAGACGATGCCCTGGTTGAAGTCGGCCATCATCTTGGCCATGCGCTCTGCCTTCTTGCGCTCCTTGCCCTCCTGCGAAGGGTCCTTGACGGTCTTGGCAGTATCGGCGAGCGACTTGCGCAACTCCTCGAGCTCTGCAGACAGGTCCTTGTTTTGCTCCTTCAGGATGTCGAGCGTGATGGTGGCGTCCTTGTGCTCGTAGGTGACACGCTCGAGCTGGAGCTTGATCTCGTTGATCTCGGAGGTCATGCTCTTGTTGTCCTTGGAGAGGGTCGCCTCTTGCTCGCGGTAGAAGGCGAGCTCCTGTGTGGCCTCGCGCAGTGCACTCTCTGCCGATTTGAGTGCGACCTCCTTTTCGGCAATCTGGTCGCTGAGCTCGTTCTCCCTGCGCAGGAACTCGTCGCGTTCGTCCTTGTCGATGGAAACAGCAGACGGTGTCTCGGGACGAGAGGCAAGCTCGCGCAGGTTCTCGACAGCTGGGGTGAGCGGACGCGATTGACTTGGTGTGGCAGCCAAGGTCGGTGCAGGCACAGGGGCGCCTTGGCCCACAACCACCTTGCTCGCTTCGGCCCATTCCGACTCGGACACCTTTCCGCCTGAACGCCACGTCTTGAGTTCCGACTCGAGGTTGGCAATGTATTGCTGGTATCGCTCGTTGTCGGCCTTGGCCTTCTTGAGCAAGGCCTTGAGTTCGGCTGGGGACAGCTCTGCATTGACGCGAGCCTTGTTCTTGATGCTCTTGGCTCGAACACCGAATCGCAACGTCGACAGCGTCTCGTCGGCGTTGTAGACACATGGCGAAGCGTTGACGATGAGCGTTGTACGCGAATTACCTCCGAGTGATTCTTGCAAGATTCGAGTCAACTTAGAGTCACGGTATGGAATGTGGGACGACTTGCCATCGGTGAGCGCGTTGATGACCATACCCAACGCCGACAAACTCTTGTTGATCTTTTTGGCCTCTTCCAGCGTCTGACCACTTGCACCCGTCTTGCCGACCTTTTCAGAACCAGCCAGATCGACGAGATAGAGGTTACCCGACTTGGCACTGCCGGTCTCTGTGTTTCGCTGCTGGATCGTGATGAGGAAGATGGAGTGCGAACGCGACGACTCTGCGTTCATGTTTGTGGACGAAACGGCACGGGCAAGACCACCTTGGCGCATGATCTCGTAGACGTCTGCCTGACCACCGACGTAGAAGTCAGAGAGACCCTTGACGTAGACGCCGCGGTTCTTCTCTTCGTGGATCTGGAGGTTGTCGTTCTGAGGTGCGAGCAGATCGCGGATCTTTTCCATGTAAATTTCGAGGTAGGATACCTTGACGAGGTATTCGAGGTGTGGTGGACTGGCCATGATGTTTTCGAAGATCTGTTCGGTGATGCGTGGGATGATACCCTTGAGGTTGTCGTTGTCGATATCTGCACCCATCATGGTGAAGGTCTTACCGGAACCGGTCTGACCATAGGCAAAGATGGTTCCGTTGTATCCGTTGAGGACGTCATCGACGGTCTCCTTGATACCAAATTCGAAGACATCGCGCTGCTGGGTGTTCATGGGAAATACGCGATCAAAGACGAAGCCGCCCGCCTCTGGACCCGAGGTGGAGACGCCGCGGGTCATCTTGACGAGGGAGCCGTCATCGCTAAAGTCGACGACAATGTCGCTGCCCTCTCGCTGCTCGACGGCATTGGGAGGACGGAAACGACAGACGACCTTGATGTTATTCGACATGGTAGCGAGTTGGTGTTAGATGTGCTGAAAGATGGGAACGAGGTCGTTGAGGATGCTAGAGCTGCACGGCCGTGCAACGTCTTGCCAATCGACGCTGTCGAGAGCGAGACCGACTCTATCTCTCTTGCGGTGCTATCTATGAGCCGCGACGTGAGCGTAGCTAAGGGAGCGCTGAGAGACGAATGTGACGTGGCCGGTTGGTCGATGTTGCTGATGATGATGATGAAGATAACAAGGACCGAGCTTAACTTTGGGTGAGAGCTGAGTTGAAAAGTAACAGAGCAGCGCTGTGCGGAACTCGAGTGTGATTTCAGAGAAGTGTGAAGGGTGTGTGCAGCGTGTGTGTGTGTGATTTGTGAGTGACTGAGTGTTGGTCTGTCATCCAGCGCGCCTTCCCGCCTGTCGATTGGCATGCAGGCGCGGGTTGAGATGCCTCGAGATTCGCTTTTCAGACGACGCACCGACGAGCTTTGTTTTTTTTGCGCTCGATTTCGTGATGTGCGCCTTGACGATGCGACACCTTAGGAAAAATTGCCACGAGTCGCGTGTGCTTTGGAAGTGTTGGTCTTGTCTGGGCGCAGCAGCCAAATGCACTCCGCACAGAGCACGGCGTCTTTCAAACACAGCAACGTTGCAAGGCTCAGCCAAGCTGCCTTTCCTCCCATCATAGCGGCAAACGACGACAACGACAAAGACACAAGATGACAGATGCATCATCCGAAGCTGGACCCTCTCGTCTCACTCCGCCGTCTGATCTACAGCAATTCGAGATGGACGCCGCTCCAGATGCAGTGCCGAGCGCGCCCATGGTGGGCTTCTCGATCAAATACCAACGCACTTTGCTGTCGGCCAGACTGGCTCAAGATGAAACGGTGGCAGATCTCAAAGCGATTCTGTTCTCGATGACCGATGTCCCACCCGAGAGCCAGAAGCTTCTTGGCATGGTCAAGGGCAAGCAACCCAGCGACGAAACGCTGCTCGGAACCATCCCCTATGCACCGGCTGCTCTGAAAGCTCGTCCTGCTCCTACCAAAGCAGAAGGCATCACCACCGATACAGCTGCTGCCGCAGATCAAGCATGCAAGCTCACAGTACAATTCACGCTGCTGGGCACACCAGAAGCAGGTCGATTCAAAGACCAGACCGTACCAACCATCCTCTCCGGCGATCAAGTAGACACGGCCCAGGACCCGGACTACTCGGAGCCGCCCAAACCCGAAGAGCCCCAGCTGCCTCCCTACGAAGATCCCAAAAACCTCGCCTCGCTCGAAAAAGTCATCAGTCGCTTCTCCGACTTCCCCATCATCAACCCGCCCCGACCGGGCAAGAAGCTCCTCGTCCTCGATCTCGACTACTGCATCGCCGACACCAAACGACTCCTCGATCCGAACTCGCCGGCGTCGCTCGCCGCGCGTCCCGGCCTGCACGAGCTCCTCAAAGCCGTCTACCCGCACTACGACATCTGCGTCTGGTCCCAAACCTCGTGGCGCTGGCTCGAGGTCAAGCTGATCGAGCTCAACATGCTCGGCAATACAGAGTACAACATCTCGTTCGTCATCGACCGCACACCCATGTTCAAGATCGGGGGCAAAGGCCGGGACCGACACGAGGTCAAGGCGCTCGAGTTCATCTGGCGGAGATGGCCCGAGGCGTACGGACGTCATAACACGATCCATATCGACGATCTGGCTCGCAACTTCGCCATGAATCCGAAGAACGGGTTGAGGATCAAGGCGTATAGGGACTCGCCGAAGATGGATACGGAATTCATGGCGTTGAAGAGGTACCTGTTGCAGCTGGCGCATCCGAGCGTCGAGGATTTTACACAGTATGAGCATATGAACGGGACTTGGAAGCACTTTGAGGGTCCGGAGGTCTAGGCGGCAGGTGGAGAGGGGGAGGGGAGGAGAGAATGCTTGGCGGCCGTCGTGCCCGCCGCTATTGTCGGGCTCGAACCTGCACGAGACACAGTGCAGCGGTTGTCGATGCTGCCCGAACGAACCCACCAGTGGCGCCACCTCGATGACAACCTTTTACCATTCTGCATCAATCACATTCGCATCTTCCAGCATCTTCTTTGCATCACCCAGTGTCTGTTTCGTGCAACTCGTACTCCTGTCAACACCGGTCAAAGTAGCTGACATCTCAGCTCGGACTTCATCTCGGAAACGGGCGGCCCGGTTGTCGATCTTGCTCATCCGAACAAGTCAGGGTCATGTGGCTTTTTTTCCTTTAGGTGGGTTTGGTTGTCCAGCAGCCGCTGACCGGCAGAGGTGGGAGGGATTCCGGTGTCGCCAGCCTCGCGCGTCATCCTCGCTCGGCCAAATTTGTTTCTGCATTGCGCAATATGAAGCTGTCAAGCTCTGACTCGACCTTCGACCTTCGTTCTGCGTGTGTGTAAGGAACGAGATGAGCAGCGAGATGGGCGAGCTCGATAGGGAGGTTTAGCGTAAAGCTTTTGGCGGAGAAGGTAGCGTGTGTGAAAAACTTGGAGAAGCGCCGTGCAGGGACCGTCTGTTTTTTGAAAGCCCGTTCTTGGGCGCTGATCTTCCGAAAGAGGGCAGGGTGCAGCATCGAGCCGTGGGTGGTGGTCGCGTGCGCTTTTGGACTTGTTTTCGTCGGTGAATTTGGGCGGTCCCATTGTTTCGCTTGCTTGTCTTGACTTGCAACCGTTCTCACTTCCCACCCACGCATACCCGCAGCACTCTCTGCTTTTCGTTCTTGCATTCAACTACTTAAGAGCCTGCCTCTACAACCGCTGGGTACCTCTCTTCCCATATCCTGCATCCTACAGACTCGACCTCCTACTCCTCGACTCCGATGAGTAGTCACAGCAACATGCACACGCTCGACATCCACTCTGCGACCACCGAAGAGATTCTCTCGCTCGACAACATCCGAGCCGTGCTGATCCGGCTCGAGGAGACCATCGTTTTCCAGCTCATCGAGCGCGCCCAGTTCGCACGCAACGCCAAATGCTACCTCCCCGACGGGTTCCCGGAACTCAAGGAGAAGGAAGGATGGAACAGTTCGTGGCTAGCGTGGTTCTTGAAGGAGACGGAGAGTACGCATGCGAAGGTGCGACGTTTCGAAGCGTAAGTCTATTTCACTCAGCCTTTCCACTTGCGGCGGTATGATGAGAGGAAGGGTACTCTTTCACTGACATGGAGCGTGCTGCGTGTGCGATGGGTAGACCGGACGAGTACCCTTTTACAGATCCCAAGCTGCTGCCGAAACCGGTGCTGGCTCCCGTAACCTACCCAGAGCTGCTGTGGAAGCACTCGGTCAACGTCAACGATCAGATCCTCAAGTACTACGTCGACTCGATCGTTCCGGATATCACCAAGACGATGGGAGAGGTACGTTGGAACAGAAAACGCTTTGCCGAAACAGGTGGGAGAGGTGATGGGACTGACGATCTGTTGTGCGTGGATTTCCAGAACGCCGACGATGGACACTACGGCTCCTCAGCGATCCGCGATATTGAAGTCTTGTCTGCTCTCAGTCGACGTATTCACTTCGGTAAGCGCCCCCCTCCACCCTCCCTCCTCTCCTCCTCATCGCTTCTCCAGCCACTCACTCGTCGTCTCCTCCCTTTCTCCTCCATCACAGGAATGTTCGTCAGCGAATCCAAATTCCGCGCCGAGCCAGCCGCCTTCATCCCGCACATCCTCAACCCCAACCGCTCCGCCCTCGCCGACCTCATCACCAAACCCGCCGTCGAAGCGGCCCTGCTCGTGCGTCTCGCGGAAAAGGCCAAGGTGTACGGCCAAGACATGGACCGACCGGGCGCCAACGCGGAGGAGAGGGACAAGGAGCGCAAGATCGAGGTGGATACCGTGGTCGATATTTACAAGACGTTCGTGATCCCGTTGACCAAGGAGGTGGAGGTGGACTATCTGTTGACCAGGTTGGAGGGGGTGGAGAGGGAGAAGGTGGAGAGGATGTTGGAGAGCAATGTGTTTGTCAAGTAGAGGAGAGCGAAGAGAATGATAGAAGAGTAAAAGGTTGGTTTGAGAGGGTGATTGTGTGTGATGTGTGGGGTGAATGGGTCAGGTGGGGAAGCTTGACCGCCAGTCGGCGTCGGGAGCCGTATGCGGTGCTGCTGCGGTGCTGCGGTGCTTCCATCACCCGCTGTCACAGTCCGTTTTTTTCCCTCTTGCTCTCGTCACACAGCCAGCAAGGCAAAGATTCGTATCATTCTCGAAAATCGTCCTATCACACACCTTCCCTCGCCCCATCTCCACCTTCAATGCTTCGGCGGCGGATATCCTCCATACCCTTGACCCTGCGGCGGGCCGTAGCCGTACTGCTGCGGCTGCTGCGGATACCCCTGGTGACCGCCGAAGCCGCCTCCGGCCACCTGCGGCTGGAATCCGCCGTCCTGGGGGCTCTGCCACTGGCAGATGTTGCAGATGTAGATGTGTTTGCTCTTCATCGGGATGAGCGGGATCCAGCAGAGTTCGAACCAGGTTCGTGCTTTGGCTTGGACCACCTGCGCATTGTTGCAGCGAGGGCAGACGCGGGCCGATCCGTCGCCTTCCTGTTTGATCTTTGTGGGGCAGCCGAAGATGACTGGGATGAAGAAGCAGAAGTCCTGTGGCGCGGGTAGAGGAGGGAAACAAATTAGATTATGCCTAGAACATGGTGGATGAGAGAAGTGAGGAGGATGCTTACCATCTTGTATAGTGTTTGGTTGGATGCTTAGGTACTACGGTTCGAGTGTGCGGTGATCTTTAGGTCGAAGTGTCGCTTGAGGTGCAATGCTTCGTATGCGCTTGATGGAAAGTATCGTCCCGAGCGGACTAGCACGAAAAAAGGATACCGATGAATGTGCGTCCACGACTGGCGATGTGTAGGATGGTCGTCAAAGCGCAAAGGTCGTGATGATGGTAAAGTCGATGATGTCGGACGAGGTTCCCAAAACCCACTTTGCTCTCGGCATCAGCTGCCGAAATTGCCTTTGAACCTCCACACTGCGCCCAGCTTCCCGAACATCGCTTTTCTCTTACCCCGTTCTGTCTTGCTCCAAAGCACCGTCCGCTCCCTCTATCCATCCATACACCTCTCAACGGACTCTCCAGCTTGTGCTCGTCCACGTGAGGCACAGCCCTAATCCATCCATCTACCCACCTTCGGGTTCGCACAAGGCTTGGCGCGCAAAACCAGTGTGAGTGCTGAGTGCATGCCAAGAGCCGCATCGCAATTTATTATTTTATTTAAGAAAAATTGATAAGATCCCCTTCGTGGTGCGTTGACGTCAGAACACAGCCGCCGCGCCGCGCCCGCTCACCCGCCAAACCGCACAGCACCCTGAACACACACAACTCTTCCCTTTCAGGTGTGATTGCTCTTCTGAGATCCCAGTTTATTCGAAAGCATAGAATGGGTTTCGCATAGTGATGCTAGAGTATAGTTGTACAATGGTGTGTTTGTGAGAAGGAGGTCATATGGAGCAATGCTGTGTGGGGTTGAACGCAACCGCTACGAACGTCCTTTGAATGGTGTTCTATCGACCGAAAGTTCTGCCGCCACCACCAACGCCACCGCTACTCCTCGCTCCACCACCCCGCTTTCCTCCAGCAGGCGGACTGCTCGAAGGCATAAAGATCGACGAGAGCGCTGCCGGTGAGGCTCTGGCCAACTTCGAATCTCTCACCACCGGCGGTGGTGGTGGTGGTGGCGGTCTTGAGATGCTACTGCTGCTAGGCTGTCTGACGGGCGATGGCTTGTGCTGCACCTCTTTGCTCTTCCCATTTGAAGTCGTCTCTGCTGTTGTAGGTGTTGGAGTGCTGTTGAGCGGTGTTGGTTCTTCCGCTGCCCGCGTCGCACGCGCTCTTTTGGCTTGTACCACCCGAACACCGCCACTGCTAGCCCCTGCTTTCGAGAAAAACGGCGAAGAAGAGCTGGCTGGTGGCGAAGAGACACTTTTCGTACTGCTTCCGGATATCGATGCCGCCTTCTGACCGCTATGAGCGCGCTTCATACCCCTCACTTCCACCGCGGGTGGTGAGAGCGGTGTTGGAGGCGCGCCGCGCGGACTGCTGCTCGTAAGCGGGGTCGATGAAGAGGAGGACGGCGAAGGTCTGCTGGAGAAAAAGTCGATCTTGCGTCGTTCGGCGCGGGCGACGTCGGGTGGTGGCGACGATGGTGTTCGTTTTCGTGAGGGCTCTGCTGATTGTGACGGTTTTGACCGTGATGAAGAAGAGGTGATCGGAGGTGCTGCTGCTACTTCGTGCGGTGTGAGGCGTGGAAGGGGCGATGATTCGACGATTTGATCTGTCGACTGTCTGGCTGTTGCTGCTTCGCCGTCGGACCGTTGCGTTCCACCCTTCACCCTCGAAGACGATGTCGATGCCGAACCCTCCCTATCCGCCTCCCCTGTCATCGAGAACTCCCGCATCTTCGCCAACCCCTCGCTCGCCCCACCCAGCACCTTCTTGGGCGCCACCATCGGTCTCGCTCTTCTCTCCACCCCCGCAGCCTCCGGTGCAATCTCCACGCCCACCGCTTTGCTCCTCCCCTGCGTCCTGAACGCAGTCCCGCCTCTCGGCGCCGTCAGCTTCGCCTGAGCGACACTCCCCGACCTCGCCTTGTTCAACAAACTCTGCCCCTTACTCACTCCTCCCACCCCACCACCAAACTTCCTCCCCCCCACCCTCGCCACCTTGGCCATCATCGGCCGATCCCGTACCACCAGCTTCTTCGCCTCCTTTTCCGCCCTGAACTGCTCGTACTTGTCCTTGATCCGCTTCGCGGCGTCTTCTTTGGCCCTTTCGATTTCCCCTTGGGTTTTAAAGTAGAGCTTTCGCCAGCTCTTAGGTTCTTTGGCGGGGGTGTCCGAGGTGGTGTACTTGCGACGAAGGTCGAGAAAGTCACGCAGGCAGTTTCGCTTCCAGATCTCTTCCGTATGCTCGAGCAGGTGCGGGCTGGCTTCTTCGAGCGTGATCAGCTGTTCGATACGGCATTCTTCGAGGATCGGCTTGGCGTGCCGGTAGGGGAGAACGCCGAGGTCTTGCACGGACGAGATGTTGCGCAGGATCACGCGCAGCGCCATCGAGTACAGGCTGAGCGAGGCGGTGCGGGGGTGCGTGTGCGGGGTGCGGGAAGGGCGGTGGGGGTCGGCGACGAAGATCGTCGGGGTGGTGTGCGGGAGTGGTGAGGCGGGATCAAAGTCGAGGTGAGAGAGTTCTTCAGGCTGACCCCAGTTGCCTGAAACTTGGTACGAGGCGTCTTTGAGACCCATCATGCCGGGTGGCTCGGGAGAGCGCCGCCAGTCCTTCATTGTGAAGTCAGTGCGCGGATGATACTGTTCGTGGGATGGAGGTCCTTGTTGAGATTATGTTGAAGGTCCGTTGCTTGTCCGTAAAGTATACCGCATGTTGGTCCCGGACGTAGACATTGGCGAAGCTGAATGATAGCAAAGACCCGTCCGTGCGTGTTCTCGATTCGAGATGGTGATAGCGAAGCAAGAACGTCCGGTTTGCGCAAGTGTGTGGGAGATTGTTGCGCTGCTTGTAAAGGCGACTGAACGATGTATCTAGATGTCGAGAAGAAGGTCGAAAAGAGCCCGGTCCGATATGCCTGTCAACGCTGCAGCTGTGCGACGTTCTCCGCTGCAAAACCGGATATCGAAGTGCGGAAGGAAAGAAACACCAAAACCGCGGCAACGGACAGCAACACACACACCGCGTCGCCTTTTTTCCCTCCACACCGACATCCGAGCTGCTCCTCACCAAGCGTCCCTCTCAATCCTCAACCTCAAGAGGCAACATCACACACGCCATCCGCAAGGTGCTACTCAAATCTCAACCGTCCACAAACACAACACACCCTCCAGATCTACTCTGCAAAATCAAACGAATGTCCATGCTCTCTAACTACAATAAAAGACCACCCGTCTCCCCAGCTTCCACTTTCGCTCTATACTCCTCCCTCGCCCTCCCAATACTACTCCTTACATCCTTCCTCGCTAACGCATCTTTGACCCAGAACAACAGCGCATCATCATCCTCCGGCACGAAAAAGCTACTCAACGCACTGAGAATGGTCTCAAAGTCCGCCTTCGGCTCCAAAATCACTCCACGATGAGCCCAAATAATCGCTAGAGCAACGAGGCTGATGACATCCTGCCCGTCGAGCAGCCACGCATCCCAGACGCGCAGCTGCGTCTCAAACGGTATCGAGTTCGAGAATAGCGTGATGAACCACTTCGTCGCGTACGAACTAGCCACCACCGACTGCTCGTCAAACACCGCTGCTAGTTCGGGCATGTATTTGCGCAGCAGCTGGTCCTGCACATATAGGTTCTCGACCAGACCGGGAAAACCAGGTGAGAAGGTCGAATGCAGGTTGAGATGGTTGTGCATCATGACCATGGCGCCATACGCTTGTTCGGGGCTGAAATAACACAACAGCGTCGCAGCGACAGGACCCATACCTTGACAGTATCCACATTGGTCGCACAGCAACGACACGGCATGCAGCACGTGGAACAGCGCGCGCTGACCCTGGCCGTATCGGGTGTGAAATTGAATGTGACCAGAGATAGTCCGTGGAACGTCGAGGTCGATCTGCACATCGTGCGTACTCGGCGTCCCTTTGAGCCTCTCGAAACCCTTGGCGTCCGTCTGGTTCAGCGAGACCGGAATCGACAAAGCAGCTGATTGCAAGTGCGGTTTAGCGAGCGAGTTCGAATACTGACCTTCCGAAGTCTGCTGACGATGATGCAAGAGCGCAGACCAGGCAGCCGAGCGCCAACTATCCGGTATCCCCTTGTAGACCCTACGCCGCAACTTGCGGTCAATGCCACGGCTAAAGTCGAATTGGACAGCATTGTGACCCCGATCCCGACCCTTAACGGTGAGCATGCGCGCCCACTTTGCAATTCGCTCTTGCTCGCGCTGTCGGTGGGCAGTGTCGGCTGCAGCTCGAACTTGCTGCACGGCTGGCGCTTTGACGTGATCCTGACCATTGACGTGATTCGGGCTCGAAGCTCCAGATAAGCTGGTGGGGAGCGATGCTCGTTGTGCAGCGATGCCTTTTGTGCCTTTCTTTGGAAACGGAGCGGCAAAGAGGCTCGCTGGCAGCAAAGTCGCCTTGTGATGTGCGTTGCTAGGGCTTTCGGAGAAGAACCCGTAGCGATCGACGTTGGCAAGGAGCTCTTGACGCTTCTGTTCGGCAAGTTCTTGACGGCGTTGCCGTTCGTTGGTAGAGAGGAAAGTGCTCGTTGTCAGAGTCGTCTCTGCGCTGACCGAGGCGGACACAGTTGGCCGGGTAACATCGCCATTGACATCATGATGGACCGACTGTACGGAGCGTTGAGTTGCGACACTCCTCGTGCTGCCACTGCCGGTCAAGGGCGGTGGGTGTTGTAGGTGACCATTGACACCATTCGTGACCGTCGCAACGCTTGATGCTGCCTGCTGACTTGACGGAACGGGTGTGGTACGAGCGGCTATCGTGCTCTCAGGCCGTGAGAGAGCAGCTTCCTCCCACACAGGCAGACCGTTCTTTTCTCTTGTGTATTCCTTTCCATCGGAGAAGCCATCGTCAGGTACTCCTGCTATTGAGAAGTGAGCGTATGTTCTTCGAACGAACTCGGCATCCGATTCCAGAGGCGTGCTGAACTGGTTGGCGCGCCATTCAGGTGTCTGCGTACCCTCTTCTGGGGCCGACGACCTGCGAAGTCTGGGCGACTCGGGGAGCGGCGGTGCTAGTGTCGATCCAGAAGTATCTTTGGTCGAAGCATCTCCTGTCTTGGGACGTAATCTAGCCGGCAAGGCACGGAGAGATATGGACCTCGAAGGAGTCTTGGCATGCTTCTTGCTGCTTCGGGCTGGGGATGCAGTTGGAGGGGCAGCTACCTCGTCTAGTGCGTTTGACATGGCTGAAAGCTAGCAACACTGGCTGTTTGGCAGCACAGACTGTGATAACGAGGTGAAGAATGAAGCTGGGTAGCGCTAAGGTGGTGGTGCTGAGCCGAGCGCTAGTGCTGACGACTTATTTCCGTGTCATGATTTGGCGATATATGCTAAGCCGGAGGAAGGTGTTGAAATGAGCTTATGGGTCATGTGTTACCTGTGATGTATGCGCTAGTTCGATGCGACGGAACCTGCCAGCGGTGGGCGGCCGTCGAGAGGTGGAAGATGAGATGAATGCTTTCACTTCATATCGGCTCGAAAGGCGGTCCGGTCGTCGATGCGCGACAGTTGGGCCCGAGTAACCGAGCTCGAAAGCGAGCAAAGTATGCAGCACGAGAGTTGAGTTGGTCGTTGATGAAAGGATGCAAGAGCAACATATTTCGCACTGACCCCCGCATTCATTGTGAGTCCAGCCTCGAAGCTTGCTTGACAGGCCCACAAAAGCCAGATCGGCCCGATTTGACGGCCATTCAAGAACCGATTCAGGTTCTGTGGAGGTGGAAAGGCGGATTTAACGATTCAAGGCGAAATTTGGAAAAGACGCCATTTTCGAGGGTTTTGACTCGAAGTCTTTCTGAGCGCCACACAGCCAACCAGCCAGCCAGCCAGCCAGAGCGTCAGCCAATGGAAGAATCGCCTTTTTATCTGATTTTGGACCGTTAAGAAATGAAATTCTGCGCTGAGCAGAGGCGGACAGGCCATCCAACTCGCCGACTGTGCAAACTCGCATCAGCTTCCTTCTTCTCCTTCATCATCGTCATCACCTCATCGACAACTTCTTCGAGCCGACTGGCATTCGCACTCTACCGCAAAGAACAGGATCTGACGCCCATCGGACACCGCACAACTCCCGTTTCTTCACTCGCCCACCATGTCTGCCGAAGCAGGACCCAGCAACCTCGTCGAGGTCAGCTCGCCCGAGCATTTCACAGAGATCATGCAGAAGGACTTGACGCGTGTATCGCTGCTCAACTTTTACGCTCCCTGGGCTGAACCGTGCAAGCAGATGAACGAGGTGGTGCGAGAGATTGCTATCAAGTATCCGCAGGTGCTTTGTCTTACAGTGAGTTTTTTTTTGTTGCTCTCACTCTTTCAGCTTGCTATGGGAAGCTGTGGCTGACGTTTTCGTTTCATTGCATATGCGCTACAGATCGAGGCCGAGTCGCTTCCCGACGTATCTGAATCGTTCGATATCGAAGCCGTACCCTCGTTTGTACTGCTCCGTGGACACACCCTCCTCTCGCGCATCAGTGGTGCCAACGCATCTGCTCTCTCGGCAGCTGTTGCGACACACGCTGCTCCCGCTCGATCCAACGGCACCGGTAGCGTCTCCAAGACTTCAGCCGCCCCACGCGCCGCTTCAGACGTCTACGACGCTTCCAACTCGACACGCAACGGCGCCGCCACCTACGCTGACGAGGAAGAGGAGGAGGACGTGGTTCCAGAGACGGAGGAAGAGATCTTCGCACGATGCAAGAAGCTCATGGAGCAGAGCAAGGTGATGCTGTTCATGAAGGGCGATCCAGATACACCTCGATGCGGGTTCAGTCAGAAGACGGTCAACCTGTTGAGGCAGGAGAAGGTCGACTTTGGACACTACGATATTCTCAAGGATGAAAACGTACGACAGGGCCTCAAGAAGCTGAACGAGTGGCCGACTTTCCCTCAGATCATCGTGAATGGCGAGCTCATCGGCGGTCTTGATATTCTCAAGGAGAGCATCGAGAGCGGAGAGTTCCAGGAGATGCTCGAGGCTTGATAAGCCTTTCAGTTGCCGTTTGATTGTTGAGTTTTGTTCTGCTTTGTACACTAGTAATTCTGTCTTAAATCGATGACATTGTGATCTATTTCGCAGGCAAGTGCGATGCTAGAGCTTCCAGATCTCGACGCCATCCCAATCGTCTCTGGACCACGTAGCTCCGTCGCCGAGGGTATCAAAGATCTTGCGAACGCGTTTGGCGGGGATCTGCTTGAATGGGAGCCCGAAGTCTCGGTCAGCCATCCGCAGGGCTTCGGTGATGTGAGATGGGTCTCTGCGCTCCAAAGCGAGCAACACTGTGGGTAGGGAGTCGCGTTGACGGTGGTACAGATGGGCCAGGGTGGAGAGAAGTGGTCGAACGAGTGAGGCTTCGTAGATGGTATCTGCCGTAATGATCAGGTCGAAGTTGGGTGTTGCTTTGGAGTATGAGGCAGCTACAGCTGGTGCGTCTGTGCTTGGAAAGCCGAGTTGAGGGTGCCAGTTCCAACTGTTGGGAGAGGCAGTCCAGTCGAGCTCGCAGACATGCACTTGATCTGCTGCTGCCACACTGGAGTTGGCAAGTGAATACAGCCCAGCTTCGATGTTTGGTCTCAGCACCGAGCCTAGCACGGGAGGAATGTCTGTGGCTATCACCTGCCAGCCAAGTCTTGCCATGAGAAGCGAGAGAAGCCCCGTACCAGATCCCAGCTCGAGCACCCTCTTGCGTGCCAAGCCGTCGCCATCCCTAGGCTGTTGTCGAGCTCTAGAGTAGGCGTGAATTAGGTAGGACGAAAGTACCTGCGAAGATAGCCAGAGGGACGAGCCTGTGCTGTTTGTATCGTTGCGCTGTGTCAACCGAAAAGCAGTGTTGATGGAGGGAAAGCGGTATACGAGCTCGTCAAGATGCTTTGTTTGGTGGGCGGGGAGGTTGACGGCTCCCTCGTACGTGTTCGAGTCGATAGCTTCTTCTGCACTGTCTGTGTCACTATTTGAGTGCTGGTCATCCTCGATTGGTTGGCGCGATCCTCGTCCTGCTGAAGGACCCTTTCGAGGCATACCAGCAACGGTGCGAGTGCTTTCTCGCTTCTGCGTTTATCGATACGACAGCTGGATGGTCATTCTGAGATATTCACAGAGAAGCTGAGAAGCTTGAGCTTCAGAAGTCCACCGCAAGTGATAGTGGCATGATGTCTCGGTGAGCTTTCGATGGCTGAAGGGAATATGGTTTGTACGAGGAGGAAGCTTTGAGCCCAAAAATTGAAATGTGGAGCAATCTAGGTCACGTGCACCCACCGTGTTGAAGCGGTAAACTGTGGCAGCAGCCGCTCTTTCGCTCAAAATTGTGCACGGCGCGAAACGCACGCGTCTCGACCTGCTCAGCTCGAAAAAGAAAGAGCAACACTCGAAATTCGCCGCGCATCCAAGCAGAGAGAACAACACATCCGCCGCACACATGGCTCAGTCAACGCCGACAGACCAACACTCGACTTGCTGCTTCACTGTCGACCACCATCCCATATCACCAACGACCTCGAGATCCTTTCACCCATCAGAATCTTCCCGACCCCTTCCGGCTAGGCAGCACACCACCATCGAGCACTTTTCAGTGCATCCACTCATCCACCCACAATGACGTCCACCGTCAATCCATCATACCCTATGTCCTCGGCGCGTGTCCCACCCGATGCGGTCAAGGGAAACCGCGATGGCAATTACTCTTCCTTTCCTGTCGTCAAGATCGACGAACTTCTCGGCGTGCTTTCCGAAATGGGACTCTCCATCTCGCCCGAGGACCTGCAAAAACCACAAGGACACGTAGCACACCGAGTCTTTGTCGCTTTCCTCGAATGCCTTTCGGGCACAACAACAGAGATGATGGACGGTCGACGCCACGAGGCGCTCGCATCTGCCGAATACAGAGAGCTCTACGAAGACGGTCTGCAGATGCTCATGTTTTTCCGCGAAGTGAAGGATATGATGAATGCAGCGACGCTGTACGATTTCACCTTGCAGGATCTCACACGGCCCAACCCCAAACGATTCCGACGTCAGATGTCAGCTCTCGTCAACTTCTACCGTTTCCGCTCAGACCGCATCGTCGAATTCGAAGAACTCGTCACAGGCTCCGAAGACCTCGAGAACAAGCGCAACGAGATCGAAGACGACATCGACCGTCAGCGGAGCGAGTTGGCACGCTTCAAAGCCGAACGCGAACTCGACGAGCCCAAAGTCAAAGAGCTGCAACGAATCAACGCCGAGATCACCGACGACCTCTTGGCAGCACGCAACCAGCAGAAGGAGACAATGGAAGAACTCGAAGAGCTCAAGAAGCGCAAAGACGCTTTGGCAGTCAAACACGCCGAACTTGCACAGGAGAAGTTCCAGATCTACGAAAAGATCACCTACCTCGAGGCCCGCGTCGTCTCGTCTCCTAGCAAGATGAAGAACAGCGTACGCGAGCTCGGCGAGCAACTCGACAAAGACACCGTCTCGCTCCAAGAAACGTTGAAAAAGGTCGAAGAATTCAAACGAAACTTGGAGACTCTGGAAACGCTCAGCAACGACCTCGAGAGCTGTATGAATGCGATGCACGAGGTCAACCTCGAAATCGTCAAGGGCAAGGAAGAGGTGCAGAACCAAGCCGATCTCTCCGCTCTCTCCCAAGGTATCAACAACCAGCTGGCGTCGCTGAAGCACTCGCTCGAGATGACAGCGTACGAGATGAAGAGGTTGGAAGACAAGCAGAACCGCAACAGGAAGACGTTGATGGATATCACCGAAAAGCACACCAAGAAGATGGAGAATCTGCAGGCGGATTTCGAGCAGGCCAAGAGGGAGAGGGCCAGGAAGAACCAGCTGGCCGAGGTCAAGAATCTGGAGTCGGAGAAGATCGAGGCCAAGATGGCCGAGTTGGAAGAGGCGTATGAGGGGTATCAGAAGAAGATGATTCGACAGAAGGATGCGATCGAGACCGCGGTGAGGTTGTACATCAGTACGTTGACGAATCAGTTGCAGTTGGAGAGGTTTGAGGCGTAGTTCGACCTGCTGCTTGTCTATGGAATCTGTACCACCTTCGGCTTTGTTCTTTGCTTCACTGTACTTGTAATGCTCATCGATATCCGCACTCCCGGCCGTTTCCACACACCACACGCCACGGCCGATTCTCACACTTGAACATGCATTGCATCCCTACATCCTCAAAGCCCTGACACTCTTCACCTCGCTCATCGACAATCTCCAGCTGATCCCCGACGCCACCGCGTTCTGATACAGATCCCCCTCGTGGTCGCTGCTATCCAGGTTCAACACGTAGCTGATCTGTTGCAACCTTGTGAACTTATCCCTTATCGGCAGCGTTGTTTGCGCTGACAGGAACCCGATCACCGCTCGTAAATCCTTGTCGAACTTGAGCGCGCCGAGTTCGGTGAACCGCATACCCATCACCAACGACTCCCACGGCTTGAGCAGCGAGTCGAGCGCCATGTTGACGTAGGTTGTGTAGTTGGTCTCTGTGAACGGTTCGCGGAAGTGGTGGAAGAGGAGGTCGAAGAACTTGACGAATCGACGCCGAACAATGTCGCGCGATTCGGCGTCGGAGTAGGATTCGTCGTCGAGCACGTAGGATACCTCACGGTACGTTTCGAGCAGCAGCCCGCGCAACCTGGGCGCCGTGAGCTGCGTAAACAGGTGCTCGATCTCCGTCCGTAACGACGACCGAAACCGACCCACCAACTGCGAAAGACTGCTGATCGCCGCCAAAGCTTCGTCCAGTTCGCCCGGCTCGTACAGTCGCGCCACCGCCTGCTCGTTCCCCACCTCCGCAAGCACGCGAGACATGTAGTTCGAACTCACATCCAACACGTTGAGATACGTAATGAAGACCGTACGCATCTCCCGACTCGCCGCATCTTTACGCGGTCCGTCCACCGTCATGGAGCCCGAGATGCTTCGCCACAGCGTCTCCATCTTCCGCACTATGACTTCGATGTAATCCTGCTCCACCGCAGTCTTGACTGCTCGCGCCATGTCGTTGAGCGTCGTGAGCGAAGAGGAGGAGAGAATGCGAGCGAGGACGGTGCGGATGACGTAGAACGCGTCGTCGAGGATCGACGATGTGTAGGGTCGAGAGGTGGTATCCGGTTGGTCGATGCGAAAGGCCTTTTCGAGCGAGTTGCGCAGATACCATGTTTCCATGGGGATGTACGTGGTCGACATGGTTTCGAGCACTTCTTGACCTAGTTTGGAGGTGGCAGCGTGGTCGATGGGTTCAAGCGTCGGATCTTCGTCATCTGCGTTGCCGTTGTTGGGAAGCGAAGCGTTGATGCTCGAGGCGATCGAGCTGCGTCGGTCCACAGAACCACGGCGGAAGTCCTTGAGCGGTTCATCAGCCTGTGCTGCACGCTCGTCCTCGAGCGTCTTCTGCTTTCGTCCGCTTTCCACTCCGTCTTCTTCTGGTGCCAACCGACTCTGCAAGAATCGTCGGTACAGGTTCCATCTCGACGACATGGCAGAAAGCTCTGTCAAGATTCGATCCACTTCTCGACCGTCAGGACCAGCCGGCTCATCGAACGAGCTATTCGCCGTCGACCCCGCAGCCGGACTCGCAGTCCTTCCAGGAACACCAAACGACGCCTTGAACGTGTACTGCTGCGTCTTGCTCGCCACCACAGCTCCTGTGAACCGGTACGCCTGAACTTCATCCAACCTTCTCCGCACATTGCGATCTTCCGTCCACGAATCCATGATGCGATGGCCCAACCGATCGCACTCGTCTTGCAATCCCGGCATGACGCCGTGACCAAAGTTGCCCACACCATAGTGCCGGTCGACTACAGGCTGGTGCATGTCAATCAACATAGCCAGATGCTCAAAGAGCGAGGTGAGAAGCAGAGCAAAGTGGGTTGGGTGTTGCGCTTTGCCTGACCCAAGCGAGTCCGAAATGCTTCGTCCCTTTTCGCGAACCATCGAGCGAGCGAAGCTGCTGTACACCTCCAAGCCTTCCTTCTTCCACCCGACTTGAGGGAAGAGTTTGAAGAAGCGTGATGCCTCTTTCTCGTCCTTGTTCTGTGTGGATCGGATAAAGGCGTCGGTGAAAGCGGTGAGCATGGTCTTGCGCAGTTCGAGCAGTGTTGTTTCTGGCGGCTCCGGAAGGTCTGTAGTTGGGACGACGGCTGCTGCAAATTGAGATGAGCGGATGGCTGGATCGATGGCGAGCGCTCTACGACAGTGCATGGTCGCCATGTCCCAATCTCGATGTTCGACGGCAGATGCAAGCAGGGAGAGGGAGGTTTTGAGCTCTGCAACGCGAACGGCCCACTCAGTGGCGAGTGCGATGCGTTTTCGCTCTTCATCGAGTAGGCGAACACGCTCCGAGATGCGTTTGGCCACTGAGGCCGAGCTTTGAAGGCGTCGATCGAGCACCTCGGCTTCTTCCTGGATCAGCTGGACTTGGGGAGCGAGGCCCGAGATGGACCGTCTCGCATCCGCGACGACAGGTTCGGACTCTTCGAACAGAGATACGAGTTCATCATCGAGTGATGCTGAATAGCTGGATAGGTCAGAGAGTGCTTGCACCACGGCAGATCGGCTGGTGAGCTTTGTGATGTCGGCGAGCTGAGGAGGTGCGGTGGGCGCTTCGCCCGCTACGTTGATCGGGGCTGGTGATTGCGCCATTTTCGTGATGGTTACCTCTGAAGGCCCTGATATTGTCATGCTGATGAAGATAGCATCTGAGCGGTGCTAGAGAAGGTGTCTGGCGTGTTGGTTGCCGAAGAAAGAGGAAAGGAGCAAGTAGGTGTTGGTGTTGGTCCGAGCTCTTTCTTGGCCGCGTCTCGAGACTGCGCTGCGTAGCCTCGAAATTTGTGCCTGTGCGCTGCCGCTCAAATTTCATGTTGGAATTCTGAATTGAGAAGCTTTTTGAGAAATCTGTCGAAGCCGTTTTGCCATCACCATCACCACCATCACCACACTCGAGGTCGACATCCATCCATCCGCTACTTCAACCAAGAAGTACAAGTGCGGCGCAACGACATTTGACAAGATGGCGCAGATCTCCACCACCTCCGAACACACCATCCAGACGCTGGAACGTATCGGCGCACACTCTCACGTCAAAGGTCTCGGCCTCGATGATCAGCTCGAACCTCGCCCTTCCTCGCAGGGCATGGTAGGCCAGCGTGCTGCCAGAAAAGCAGCTGGCCTCATCGTCAAGATGGTACAGGACGGCCGTATCGCCGGTCGTGCTATCCTCATGGCCGGTCCTCCTAGCACTGGTAAGACCGCAATCGCCATGGGTATGGCGCAAACCCTGGGCTCTGATGTTCCCTTCACCATGCTCTCCGCATCCGAAGTGTTCTCACTCGAGATGAGCAAGACAGAAGCACTCATGCAGGCATTCCGACGCTCCATCGGTGTTCGCATCCGAGAAGAGGCCGAGGTGGTCGAAGGTGAAGTGGTTGAGATTCAGATCGACCGATCCTTGACTGGCGCTACCAAGACGGGCAAGCTCACCATCAAGACTACCGACATGGAGACCATCTACGAGCTAGGCAACAAGATGATCGACTCGCTTCAGAAGGAAAAGATCACTGCGGGTGACGTGATTGCAATCGACAAGGCGAGCGGACGTATCACCAAGCTCGGTCGCAGTTTCACACGTGCGCGCGACTACGATGCCATGGGCAGCGACACCAAGTTCGTCCAGTGTCCCGAGGGTGAGCTGCAACGAAGGAAGGATGTTGTGCACACTGTATCGTTGCACGAGATCGACGTGATCAACTCGCGAACACAAGGATTCTTGGCGCTGTTCTCTGGTGACACGGGCGAGATCAAGCCCGAGCTGCGCGACCAGATCAACACCAAAGTGGGCGAATGGAGGGAAGAGGGCAAAGCCGAGATCGTTCCCGGTGTGCTGTTCATCGACGAGGTGCACATGCTCGACATTGAGTGCTTCTCGTTCCTCAACCGTGCGCTCGAGTCGGAGCTGGCACCGCTCGTCATCATGGCTTCGAACCGCGGCATCTGCCGTATCCGTGGCACACGTTTCCGCTCGCCCCACGGTATCCCTATCGACCTTTTGGACCGTGTGCTCATTATCAGCACCAAGCCGTACGAGCTCGAAGACTTGAAGCAGATCCTCACGATCCGTGCTGCCGAGGAGGAAGTGTCGCTCAAACCAGAGGCGCTCGAAGTGTTGACGCGCATGGCGTCCGAAACATCGCTGCGCTACGCTATCAACCTGATCACCACCGCCAACCTGGCGGCTAAGCGTAGAAAGGCGGATGCTGTCGAGGTGGCCGACGTGCGTAGGGTGTACAACCTGTTTGTCGACGAGAAGCGCAGTGTGCAGTACCTCAAGGAGCACGCTGAGCAGTTTATGAGCGAGTCGGACGAGTACGGTGACATTGACGGGCTCGGTTCGGGTGCTCCTATCATTGGACGTCAAGTCGGCGCTGTTCAGGCTTGATTCCCCAATCTGCTTTCTCTTCCATCCCATCCCAAAAGGCGTGCGCCTTGTGTTCACGCTGTGTATTTTTACTTGTCTTTGCCTTTATCATAACGAGTTTTGTTCAACAACCGCAGCGTCCGTGACCATGACTGTTCATGAGCATCGATGCTTGAGTCCGGGATTGCAGTGATCTGAATGTGGCCGTCATTGGAGAGTTTGGCGCGAAGGTCTTGAGACTGCCTCGAGCTTAGTTGGTGGGATTCGAGCTCGAAGGTGATCGACGTGGAAAAGCGCGAATCAGCGATGTCGGATTTTCACAGCTTTTTTCATGCTTTCCGCCTTAAGACTTGCTCAGCGGCGCAAAAATTTAGACTGGTGTCTTATCGAGGCGGACAAGCCCGTGGCTCTGCGGCAAAGAGAGAGAGAGAAAGAGGGAGACTGCGCTTTTTTCAGCACCGAGCATTGTTATCGTCTTGCTTCATCATCATCACCATCATCACAGACACATCACCAGCACGATTGCTAGTTGCAACACAAATCAACGGCCATCTCGACCTGTTTCGTATCAACTCGGCCCTCACAGCGTCAGTTCAGCAACAGCAGCATCATCAGGACATCGATAGCTGCTAGTGCGGACGCGAGCCAAACATGCGAGGTCGCTCGATTCACGCTCGAGCTTTGCTCAGGCAAGTGGCACCGCAAAGGAGCGTCGTCGCTCCGGTAGCTGGCCCTTCTGCCGCTGGTTCCAACGCTCCATCAGCGAGAGGATTCATCTCGAGCTGCGGTCCACGCTCCAGCCGTTTGGCGTCTCGACGTGTCTCCACCTCGGCACTTTCGTCGTCCAAGTCGAAATCGTCCAACAGCTCTTCTGCTTCCAACGGCAGCAACTCGTCTTCATCGGGTAGCAACAGTAACTCGGCCGCATCATCGTCGTCGTCCGCTCCCAATGCCCCTGCACGGCACCTGAAATCGACATCGGCGTCTCCTCTCGTCAAGGTCAAGGCCAACAACGCTGCACACCTCTCTACAGCAGGCACAGCACCCGCCAACCCGCCACCATCTTCGCTCGCCAACGTAGCATGGGAAAGCTTCTTCTCGAACGGTCGCCCCTTGTTGCAGCACGAGATGCTGCCACCACGTCCTAAGCGTGCTGGTGGCTTTGGTTCGTCCATCTCGCCTTCTGGTGGCTCTCTCACCGCCATCTTCACCTCAGACGGCTCATTGGCTACTTTCGGCAACTTTGCAAGCGAGACTCAGCACCAGTGGAGGAGAAGGATGCGTACGATCGAGCCGGAGCGCTTCAACGAGCTCATCGACGGTCTTACTGGAATGGAGGCTGATAAGGAAGTAGCTGCTGAAGATGCTGGTACGCGATGGCTGGTTTCGAGCTTCCACCCTGAATCGGATCGAGTCGCAGTGGAATCCGCCAAATTGGAAGAAGAAGAAAGGATGAGAGAAGAGGAGGAGGAAGCGGTTCAGAACGCTATGGACCGCGGCGAGGATCCCGAGACAGCACGCAAGCTGGGTGCCGAAGCCGACCTGATCATCCTCGGCGAGCCCCACGGACCCTCTGCTGAATGGTCGCGAGGCGTAGCTACATACTTGGCTGAGAAGGGCCGTGCGTACGAAGCGCCCCCCGCTCCCACCGTGGGCGAAGCTGCCGAAGTCGAGGCGGGCGATGAGTTGGAAGCACCGCACGTAGCCAACAGCGTCTTCTTCACGGACGACGATCCGAACCTGATGCTCTCGCACGCGCTGGTGCAGTCGACTCTGCCACTTGCGCTCAAGTGGGATAAGCTGGTTGCGCAGATGGACGCTGTTGCGCTCAACGACCCTTCGCGTGCCGATGCAGTGGTGGACACGACCAAGTTGGATGCCGAACTGAATGCGACCTCGATGCGTGGCCAGCAGGTGAGAGTGAGCCCGTTGCTCGAGGCGCACAACATCATGATGGATAGCGTGCGTAGGAAGAGGAGAAAGAAGATCAGAAAGCACAAGTACAAGAAGCTGCGTAAGGCGCAGCGTGCTGAACGACAGAGGATGAAGAAGTAGTTGGTCGAATGTACTCTTTTTTCACAATTCGGTAATAGAGAATCATGGTTTGTCTTTTGTTTTTGAGTGGTGTGTGATGAGATGTAGAAGGAGGTGTATGATTGCGAGTGGTGAGATGGATGCAGCGTAAGGGGAAGTGTTTGAGGAGCAGTCCAGACAGCGAGGCGAGAGAGAGGTCAGAGCTGTGGTTCCGGAGATTGAGATCCGACTCTCTTAAGAAAAATTCGTGACGGGTTCGTCATGTTGGCCCTCGCCTGTTGATACTGCTTTCCGCTTCAAGGCTTGTTCGGCCTGTCAAGAGCCTGCAACATTGACGCCGACACAATGGACTACGGGTAGCTTGATCGCCGGCGTCCGCACGGAAGAGCGAGAGAGGCAGAGTCATTTGGTGGGCTGCCAGAGTTGGGGCTGGTAGAAGCTGCAGCCCTCTGTGTGAGAAACCCCTGCATTGAAAAAAGGCCGATCATATATTAAGCCTTACGCAGCTCGGATTCTATTTCCAGCGCACTCGCTCGCGTCACGCTTAGAAGCGACACAGCCCGCACACACAGCCCTTGACCGTCGTTTCTTGTCGCTCAACTTGTCGGACTGAGAAAAGAATCGCAGCTACGTATCGCAGAGAGAAAGCTGTGAAATCGGTCGAGGCAGCGACGTGAGCTCTTGAGTGTGCGTGAGAGTGAGGCAGGGTCGAAGTGGGCGTCGTTGTGGGGGGCTGGGGCTTAGGCTTAGGCTGGCATGCAAAGTTGATCCAAACAGAAAGGGGAGAAAAAGGCGATGAATTTGGCTATCGACCCTCTTCCGCCTGCGTGTGTCTGTCTGGGTCTCTCCGAGCGCATTCCAGAGAGGGTAGGAAAATATTCAATATCGCATCCGAGCTGTGTCTCACACACCTCTCACACACACCCGCCTCGGTCTCGCGAACGTGGCTCTCACAGCAACGAGTAATACAGCCAAGCCACTCACACACACCCGCCTCGGTCTCGCGAACGTGGCTCTCACAGCAACGAGTAATACAGCCAAGCCACTGTCGTCAACTTTGGTCCTCGCATCCCACCTCTCCACAACCTCTTCTCTCCTTCTCCATCCGTCATCGCTTTCCTTTCATCCTCACGAGCTGGGTCCGACTTTCTTAATCAGGGCGACATCCATCCGACCACACACCAGGATCACACCACTACCGACCTGAGAGGTTCCTTCGACTGAGCTAGCTACGATGGCGCGCGATCGTCTTGCGGCCATGAGGGTGAGTAGCATACCCCAAACGCATTGGTGTCACGGATGACAATCGCATTCATCGTTTTTCTCCGGATTGACCAACTGACTTTCAATGCTCCATCCATCTCTATTCACTGCATGTACGCTCGGCAGGCCCAACAAGCTGGAGGATACGGAGGCTACGGCGGCGGCAACAACGGCTACGGCGACCACTCGTATCCCACACAGCAGCAGGGACAGCAGCAGGGAGGCTACGCATACGACCAGGGTGGATACGCAGCTCAACCCCAAGCTGGCTACGGTCAGCCCCAGGCCGGTTACGCTGCCCAACCTCAATCCGGCTACGCCGCCGCCGCCGCCCAACCCCAAGGATACGGTCAGATGCCGCAAGCCCAACCGGCATCCTACGCCGCCGCTCCCGCACCCAATTCGTACGAAATGCAAAGCGTCACCACCGAAAAGCCCGCCGGCGACATGAACAGCTTCTTCGCCGACATCTCCGAGATCCAGGACACGATCCGACTCATCGACGAAAACGTCAACAAGATCTCCGACCTCCACTCGCGATCGCTCAACAACATGGATGAAGCCTCTGCCCAGTACGCCGAGCAGCAGCTTGCCGGCATCCAGCAGGAGACCTCGTCGCTGACCAACGGCGTCAAGAACCGCATCAAGCTGCTCGAATCGCAGACGAAGCGCGTCCCCGCCGGTGGCGATCGAAACGTTCGCAACACGCAGATCGGCGCGGTCAAGAACCGATTCAAGGAGAGCATCCAGCGTTATCAGCAGGTCGAGCAGTCGTATCGCCAAAAGTACCGTGCTCGCGCCGAGCGCCAGTTCCGCATCGTCAAACCGGACGCCACGCAGCAGGAGATCAAAGCGGCGCTGGACGACGACCAGAACGGGCAGATCTTCAGCCAGGCGCTGCTCAACTCGAATCGGCACGGCGAAGCCAAAGGTGCGCTGCGCGAGGTGCAGGAGCGACACGAGGACATCAAACGCATCGAACGCACCATCACCGAGCTCGCGCAGCTGTTCAACGAAATGTCCATCCTCGTCGACGAGCAGGACGACGCGCTCAACGTCATCCAGGAGCAGGGCGCCCAGGTCGAGACCGACATGAACCAGGGCCTGCAGCACACCAACAAGGCGGTCGACTCGGCGAGGAAGGCGCGCAAGAAGAGGTGGATCTGCTTCTGGATCATCATCATTTTGATTATCGTGATCGCAGGTGTGGTTGCTGCCGTGATTTGTACGAGAGGAGACAATTGTGGGCGAAACAGTGGTAACGGTGGTACTAGGCAGAGGAGATCGCTCGTGGAGAGGGCGGTCATGTGGGGTCACGGCGTGGTGATTGAGAAGATGGATGCTAGGGCGAGGCTGTTGCCCGACATGGGGGTGTAGAAAGAGATGGAGAGTTACATTCGTTGAAGATTCACACACACACACACACACACACACACACACACACACGCTCGTTTAGGCCTTCCTTCTCTGTCGATTTGTCGTTCTTTCGTGCTTTGCCTTGTTCTCTTGTCAAATACTATGGTCTCTTTTGAAGGTTTCGCAAGAGAGTGTGTGTGGTTTGTGATGGAGACGAGAAAAAAGTTCGGGTTGCGGAGTGCGGGGTGGAGCAGGTAGAGCCTCAAAAAAGTGTGCACGGACAGAAGCGTTCACTTGCTTCTCCTCGTACTCTCACCCCACATTCTTCTGGAGTCTCGACGAGCGCCAACCGACATGCCGTCAACCGCATCGTCTTCTTACCCTCGGCTGAACACCCTCACGCGCGCCCAGATCGTCCACCACCTCGACCGCTATCCTTCCGCACTTGCCGCCAAAGCCTCGACCTCGCAACGCTCCGACACGTCGCTGATCGAGCTCGATGCGTGGTACCAATCCCTCCCCCCGCTCACGACCCCCTCCGACCTTTCTTCCAGCATATCCACCAAGGCGGATCTCGTCAAACTGATGCGCTGGAAGCTGGCGCGCGAAAAACACCGCCCCACCCTCCTCTCGCTTATCTCGTCCAACCCTGCCCCCCTCTGTTCCGACACCCTCCACCGAGCTGCCACCCACCTCCTCTCGCACAACCTCACGCTCCAAACGTCCACCGACGACCTCCTCCGCGTCGTCGAATCGACGATGAAGATACTCGCAGAGCTGAGAGGCGTCGGCCCAGCAACCTCGTCCGCCATCGTAGCGTGCTGGACCGAGTTCGGGGTGTTTCAGTCAGACGAGCTGGTGATGAATCTCTTCGAGACGGGCAGCAGGATCGATTACTCCTGGGGTTTCTACAAGAGGTTCTATAGGGAGGCGGTGGGCGTGTTGAGAGAGTTGATGCAGAGGGAAGCGGTGGAGAGTGGGAGGGAGATGGAGAGGGTGGCGTGGAGTATGTTTTACGGCGGAGCGGAGGAGAGTGAGGATGGGGACGCGGAGGAGGGGAAGAAGGGGAAGGGAGAAGACAAGGGGGAAGACAAGGAAGCGAACGGGGCGGTGAAAGTGGCTCAGGGTGATGGTCTAGAGAGGACGAATGGTGGGAAAGCGGAGACGAGCAAGCGCAAGACAGCGAGCAAGACAAAGGTCGAGGTGAAGGACGAAACCTCAGCAGAAGCGCAGGCAGAAAAGAGGAGATCGAAACGGATACGCACACACTGATGGTAACCTTGGCGACGATGCAGCCAACCCTCCCAGTCACACTCCACGCTTGTGTCTCTTTTGCGGCGGCAGCGCCTCGCAATCAAAATACCATCTTAAAAGGGAAGACCGACCAACGCTCTTCGATACTTGATGTGGGCTTGCTATGCAGCACAGGTGGTTCAAATCAAGTGAACCGACGACAAGCATCAAAAACGATCAACTCTGTTCCCGATGCATCACAGAAAGAGGAGGAGTCGCCTACTGATCCGGCCTCCAACCACTCATCTCGCCGTACTCCTTCTCCTCGTTCTCCTCTCCCCTCCCCACCCCCTCGAGGATCTGCTTCTGCGTCAGCTTGCCAAATTTCTTCTTTGTTCCCTCTCCGTTCTCCTTCTCACCTGCTCCTGCCTCGCCGGCGCTGAACAGATCCAAGATCTGCTCCGTCTCCATGCTGTCCATCCCCGCGTTCTGCTGGTTCACCACGCTGTTCGCCACGTTCAACTTGAACCTCTGCAGGCCCATGATCTTGGCCTCGAGCGTGTTCTTCGTGATGAGGCGGTAGACGTTGACCACCTTCTTCTGACCCAGCCGATGGGCGCGGTCCATCGCCTGGAGGTCCTTCATCGGGTTCCAGTCGTGTTCGACAAAGATCACCGTGTCGGCGCCCGTCAGCGTCAGGCCGAGACCGCCCACCTGCGTGGTCAGCAGCAGCACGTCGATCGACGGGTCCGCGTTGAACGTCTGCACGATCGAATGGCGCTTCTCGGCGCTGACCGAGCCGTCCAGCCGCATGTACGAGACGCTCGGCATCAGCGCACCGAAGAGATCGCGCTGGATAATGTCGATCATCTGCTTGAGCTGGCAGAAGATCAACACGCGGTGCTGGCTCACCGCCGACTCCGATCCGCCGCCGACGTCGCTCGAATCGGCATTGGCGGCGCCCCCGCCACCGCCGATCCCACAGTCCAACAACAGCTGTCGCAGAGCTTGCAGCTTCGGAGAGTGCGAGATGTCGTTCAAGCTGCCTCCCGTCTTTTGGAGCTTCTGCTTGATGGCGACGTGCTTCGGGTTCTCATCCGTCAAGACGAGGGATGGATGGTTGACCAGCTTCCGCATGTACTGCAGCGCCTTGAAGACGTGCTGCTTCTCGCCGCTCTCCTTTCCGCCTGAGCTCGCGGCGGCACCGGCGAAAGCTTCGGCCTCGTCCTCGTTCTGCTCTCTACTGAAGTCGTCGTAGAGCTGCTTCTGGATCTCGCCGAGATCGCATTCGATATCCTGGATGATTTTGGGAGGCAGATCATCCAACACGTCTTCCTTCAAGCGGCGCAGCAGGAAGGGTAGGACCTGCTTGTGCAGCGCTTCCAAGGCCAACGCTGCCGCTTCCTGCTCCTTAGCGCTGAGCTTGCCATCGCGCGAAGCGATGATCGGTTTGCCAAACCGTTCGTGGAAGCTGCGTTCCGTTCCCAAGAACCCGGGCATGAGAAAGTCGAACAACGACCACAGCTCCAGCACGTTGTTCTGGATCGGTGTGCCGGAAAGCAGCAATCGGTGGTTGGCGCGAATCATCTTGACCGCTTTGGTCGTCTTGGTCTTCGCCGAGCGAATCACGTGTCCTTCATCCAAGATACAGTAGTTCCAGCTGACCTGCGACAGCGCAGCAATGTCGTTGCGCACCACGTCGTACGACATGACCACCGCATCGTAGCGCGGAATCTCTGCCTGCAGCCGCTGCCTCTCAGCCGGCAGACCCGAGTACAGCAGAGGCCGCAGGTTGTTCGCGTACTGCTTGATCTCGTGACACCAATGGCCCGTGAGTGTGGGCGGGCAGATGATCAAGCTCGGCAGTGGCTTGGCGTCCGCAGCTTGCGTCAGCTTGTATCGTTCCGCCCGTTCGTGATGCTTCGACGACAGGATGCAGATCGACTGGAGGGTCTTGCCGAGTCCCATGTCGTCACAGAGGATGCCGTGCAGCTGATACTTGGCCAAGAAGGCCATCCAGTTGACACCGTCCTGCTGATACTTGCGCAGCTTGGCGTTGATCTGGACCGGGATACGGTAGGGTTCGACTTTGGATCCGTCGAGAAGCTGCATGAGGAACTTGCGTTCCGTTTCCCTTCGCTGCAGCAGATCTTCCGAGAACCCAGGCGGGTCTGGCAAACCCGCTTCGAGGGGGACCATCTTGACCAGCGAGGCGAACGTGTTGGTGGCTACCAGACGCACCTTCTCGTCGTTGTCGCTCATCCGCCCGAGCACGGGGACGATGAGGAAGATGACGTACGGCAGGATCTTGAGGTCGAGCTGCTGGACCGTGTGGTAGACGAGTTCGACCGAGCCTTGACGGTTGGTGATGGAGGCTGCGTCGGCGATGAGCGGTACGACTTGCTCGACGACGTGCTTCAGCGCTACCTCGGTCAAGCAGCTGGCTACGACGGCGAAACACTTGGCAGCTGCTGAGCGGATGACTGCGAACTCGCTCTGAATCGCTAGCGTCAGCGCAGGAAGCAGCTCGACCACCTTGTCGCACAGACTGCCTTTGAGGTTCGGCAGGTTGACGTCGAGCACCGCGCATGCGTCCAAAATACTCTGTCCGAGATCGTCCTGACCCGCAACGAGCGCATCTGCCGCTGCAGCCGTAGACCCGAAGGTGCTGAGCAACGAACTGCTCATACATTGCCAGAGCATAGGAACCGCATCGAACAATCTCTCTCCAAACAGATCCGCGAGCTGTGCCAGCGCCGCAGCAGCACCACGACGGATCAGCTTGCCCTGAATCACTTCCTCCGATTCGACCGGTTCGTCCTTGGCACTGGTCCTGCCGGGACCCTTCGGAACGACAGGAGGCTCGTTCATGCTAAGGATCCCTTCCCTAGCATTCTTGCTCGCAGCAAAGATAGCAACGCGCGTCGTATCCTGGCACACAAATGCGCAGAGATTCTTGACAATCTTGTCGCTCGGGTTCGACTTGGCAGCTGGCGAAACACAGTATTCGATCAGCTTGGCCACCGAGCGTGCTGAGCGGGTTTGGAGGTCGACGTTCTCCTCGAACTTGACGCTGTTCATGACGCTGCGGATGACGGGGTTGAGTTTGGGTGGGAGCAGCTTGAGCGAGATGACGGCGCCAGCGATGGAGGCATACACTTGGGTGTCCTGCTTCTCCTTGTTGGCCTGGTAAAAGCCGATGGCTGCGATGAGCTTGCGACGACGGTCTTCGAGTAGCGGCAGCGCTGCTTTTTTGGCCTTTGATCCAGCCTGAGACAGCAGCGACTCGAAGCCGTTCTGCGCAACATCCTTGGCAGTGTCGATGGTGAACGCGTCGACCATCATTCCCAAGGGATCGACTGTGGTCGGAAGCGCTGGGATTTTGGCCTTCGGCACCTTTGCGTCTCTCTGGAACGAATTGTACAGACCCTGACACTCGGCCTGAATGCGCTGCAGCATCACCGTCATCTCGGCGTACGTTGGCGGCGCGGGTGTCTCGAGCATGCTGATGAGTCTGCCGGCTATGTCAGCCACCACCGCACTCGAATCCTTCAGGTCGACACCGAGACCTGCACAAGCCTGAGCCCATTCTTGGATGATCGCAGCCGCTAGACACTTTTGCAGTGCTGAAGTCGACTCGAGATATTCGCGAAGAACATCGCCAAACGCCTGCTCGTCGTCTCCACGCGGGAAGCGGGCCATGGCGCATCCGAGTGCCTCGGCAGCACTGAGACGACCACGGATGACAGCGTCAACGCCGACGAGCGATAAGTCCTGGGTCAAGATCCCCTTGTCGACGTTGTGTCGGTTGACATCGGCGTGGCTGCTGCTGCCGAAGGAGGCGCTGTAAAAAAGCGAGAAGTCGATGGGTGAGCCGAGCGGAGTCATGATGATACGGAAGAAGTTGACGACGTAAGGACCGAGAAGCCTTTGCACGTTGGCGGCGTCACCGGCGACGTGAGCGAGCGCATGTGCCCAAGCGTCGGCGCTGGCACGACGGATCGGCAGTTTCTCTTCAACGACGAGGTTTTGGAAGAGAAGTCGCAAGACTCGCTCGTCGATCCAGTCCTTTGGCAGGGAGGGAACAGTGAGGAAAACGCGCAGCGCGTTCAGCACCGACAGACGCACGCTGGTGATGGTGTGTCGGAAGAAGGGGAAGAGGCGTGGAATGAGCAGCGGTAGAGCGCGTTCCTCTTGCGCTTCGGCTCGGAGGTGGATGACGATACCAGGATGCTCGACGAGTTTGGCCAAGAGGTCCATGACGCCACCGGTGCTGCTAGCAAGATCATCTTTGAGATCGCCAAGACAGTCCCAAAGCTGATCGAGGAGCCTGCCGACCTCGCCTGGCATCTTTTGCAGAATAACGTCAACAATAGGCACCAGGGCAGAGGCCGCTACGGCACGCACATCATCGTCGTCGTCTTTGAGACCGAGAATAGCCACCTCGACGACATCGCGCAGCATCTCGCCCGTATCGATGACTGTATCCTGCTCAGCAAGCGACGACTTGCCATCCTCCTCTTCCTTCTTGATCCCGACAGGCTCGCTCTTGACGACCGCCGAAGACATGAGCAAATCCTTCTTGACGACGACCTCATACTTGAGACCAAGGAGACCAGCGTGCCGCACTTCCCAGACATAGCCCTTCTTGCCTCTCTTTGCTGCGAAACCGGCATTGAAGTCGGTAGCCGCCCCTTCAGCAGCGTGATCCTGACGGATCATCTGCAAGAGCACACTATGCACCGAGAGAATAGACGACTCGGGCATATGAGGCATAAGACACGCCAGTGTCTGGCTCGCAGTCTCACGAACCGGTGCAACGACCTGATCAAAGACAAAGTCGCCCAAGCGATCGAGCGCAAAGACACACAGCAGCTTGATGGACATATCGTCGCACCAGGCTTTGTGCATCTTGGCATTGTCTTGCTTGGAAGCGAGCTGGACCTTGCCACCGCCAGACCCTTGGGTCTTGAGAAGCTCTCTGAGACCGAGAGCTGCACCATGACGCGTCTCCCAGGTGGGACTGAAGAGGTCGACGCTGAGCGTGTCGACGACGAGACGGAAGGGCCACTCGCCTGGTCTGACCTGGAAAGGGTTTGCCGAAGAGGCGTAAGCTGCTGGTGTGGCACCTCCTCCTGCTGGCGACGATGCTGCGGCGGGCGAACCAGGCACGTCGCCGATGGGTGTGGGTGTAGAGACGCTGCCAGTCACAGCAGGCATCGAGCCAGGTCCTCCAGCTGGGTGTTTGGGTGCAGGCGGAGGACCGGCAGAGAGGTAATCGCCAGCGGCTTCTGAATTGACAGGGGTAGCTGGCGTCTGGGCGAATCCTCCAGGAGTCTTGACACGCAAACCACCTGCTGCGCTGGGCGAAGACGTATCGATGGCATCAAGAACCCTGGTCTTGGCTTCGGAAGGACCATTCTTGCCTTCGAGCTTTCGCTTCCTCTTGAGTGCGTTGCGTTCTCTGGCACTGAGCTTGCTCATGTCGATATCGTCTGCTGCTGGCGTCTCGGGGCCGGATGCAGCGGGTGCGGGAGAGGGTGAGGGCGCAGCAGCCCCAGCTGTAGGGAAAGTAGGGGTGATTGGGGAAGGCGAGGGAGGGGCAGCATTGTTGGCAAAGCGCGGTGGTGGGAGAGAGGATGCAGTGGGAGAGGCAGCTGCTGCAAAACGAGGAGGCGGCAGCTTGGATTTGGAAGCACCTCCAGCAGCGGTTCTCCAGTCGACACTACCCTGAGACGAACGAGGTATGGAAGAGGCGGTAGCCGACTCGCCTGTTTTGAGTTCGGCCTCCACGTCCATTCCGATATCCATCTCATCCAATCCAAACCCGAGGCCGAGTTTGCTGACTACATCCTTCTTCGCTTGTGCTAGGCGGTCTGATCCAGCCGCGAGTGAAGCCTGTTCGAATTCCTTGCCTGCCGACGAAAGAAGCTTTGTGCCCGTAGAGAGAACAGTGGGCAGCGAGAACGCGTCAAAAGTGAGGAGCGACTCTGTAGCAAGAAGCTCGGAGAGATCTGGTTTTTCATCCTTTGTAACTTCGTCGTCGTCTGCAAGAGCCGACTTGGAGCTCTCGCCTGGCTTTGATGGTTGAATGTCGGGATCCCAGATGCCGGCTGCGTGACAGATACTCTCGATGGCGAGAGCAGCAGCTACACGAGTGTCCCAACTCTTTGAGCGTAAGAAGGGCACGACTCTTGCCAGATACGAAGTGATCTCGTCCCAATCTCCATCGGTGCCTCGGTAGATGCCGACTTGATCATCGACGGAAGGGCCGGTGAAGTTGTGCTGCTTATTGATCTGTGCGGAGGTGCCGAATTTGCCGCTTTGCTTTTTGGACGCAGTAGAAGACGAACCTTCTTCCAACTTGACCAGACCATCCGCTTCGGGATCGATCGCTGGTGTGGAAGTGCCTGAGCCAATGTAGCTGGACTGAGTCGAAGGTTCGGGTTTGGGTGGTCGTGGATGAGCGGCGGCTTGCTGTGCTGTACTCTGACCTCGAATGCGTACGGCTGCGATCTGACCGAGCTGCTTAGCGGCGGTAGCACGGATGGCGGGTGTCGAGCCGGTATCGAGCAGCGACACCAGTCGGTCGAGCCTCGTCGCAGCCATCTTGAAGTATGAGCGCGCTCGTCGGAGCAGATACGCGTGGCAGGGTCTTGACGCGTCGAGCACGAGCTTGCCTGTCGGTAAACCGTCAAGATCTCTCCGAGGCTAGCTCGCGATCGAAGCTGAGCTATCGGAGTGGTCCGTCCAGAGACGAGTGTTGGCCGAAGAGTGTCGCCAGTGCCGATGAAATTCGAAGAGCTTCGGAGGGCGGATGGTGCGCCGTTCTCTTATTTTGTTTTTTTGGAGAAGCACCAAGAGCGGAATATTTTTTTGAGGTGTCGGGCTGCAGCGGATGTGTGCAAGGGTACGGCGAATATATATCTTTGACGATCTGCGCCTTTCTTCTTGACAGCTCTTCGTCACAACGCGTTTGGACTGAGCCAGTGCGGCAGCCGAAATTAAACTAAACCAAGAAACAAAAAGAAACAAAAAGTCAGGAAGAAGTGAAGGCGGACCGCATAAAGGAGGGCGTGGGTGGAGGGAAAAAGCCGCTCGTTAATATAGGCGTTTGGGCTCAGTCGAGAGCGGAACGGCAGCAGGTGTGTCCTTGTTTGTTACACGCTGCAGATCCGAGAAAGAAAAAAAAGAAAACAGGCACCGAAAGGGCTTCATGAAGGGCGAAATGGCGCGTGTTGCCTCGACTCAGCAAATATTGGATAAATCGGGCAGATGGCATGGATCGGTGGAAGAGAGCAGCCCGATTTGCGCAACAGGCAGAGGGTTGAAAAAAGTTGGCGAGAAGAACTCGACCGACACAAACGACGACTCTCTCTCTCTCTGGCCATCTGATCGTCACCTCTATCATCGTTGTCGAGAAGCATCATCTTCGACACGCACGCATTCGACACAATCAGCATGTCGGCATCATCACTCGCTCGCTCGTTGGCGAGACTCAGCCTGGCTTCTGGCTCGCAGGCCGCCCGTATGCCTCTCCGACAACCCGCTAGACTCGTCCTCCCCGTCGCATCAACCTCGCTGCCCATCGCAACCCGCACATACGCTACACCAGCATCGGCAGCTATCAAACTTGGCAATCTGCAACCTGGTCAGCCGACCAAGAACGTAAGTTTCGGCTCCTCGCCATTCACCCTCTCCCAATCCGTTTAAGGAACACACCTTTACTTACGCTCTTCGCCTTGCAATCCCTCTTAGCGCAAACGACTCGGTCGCGGTCCCTCCTCCGGACGCGGCGGCACAAGTACTCGCGGTCACAAGGGCCAAAAAGCGCGCGCCGGCAACGGCAAACCCGTGCCCGGGTTCGAAGGTGGTCAAACCCCCCTCACCCGTCGTTACCCTAAACGCGGCTTCACCAACGTCCACGGAGCCACCTACGTGCCTATCAACCTCGACAAGATCCAACACTGGATCGACCGCGGCCTCCTCGACCCCTCCCGCCCCATCACGATCAAGGAGCTCTACGAATCTCGCTGCATCCACTCGCTCAAAGACGGCGTCAAAATCCTCGGCGAGGGCGCTCAACATCTACAGTCCGCCGTCAACCTGGTGGTCTCGAGGGCCTCGCAGTCGGCGATTCAGGCGATCGAAGCGAAAGGGGGAAGCGTGGAGTGCAGATACTATACAGCGCTGAGCTTGAGAGCTCTGGTGAAACCGCACAAGTTCGCGGGTAAGATCTTGCCGAGGCCCGCGGATCCAATTGCGAAGAAGGATTTGGTGTGGTATTCCAGCCCCAGGAATAGAGGATATTTGGCCAAGAGGGTGGCGTTGACGAGAGCGCTGGCTGCCGAAGGAGCTGAAGGGGAGGCGTCGAAGGGCGAAGAGGCTTCGGTCTGAAGACGGTGTTCGAAACTGGTTCGAAATGTGTACTTTTATTCAGTGTCTCTCAAGCTTTGTGTTCGCATCTCATTGATTGTGTTTGCAGTGTGCGATGACAAGGGTGTCAAGACGTTCAGACGGCGACGTAGGATGTTTAATGGGATAAGATTGCTTAAAGACACATTGGTCACCTCGTCAAGTCATAGGCAGCCCGCGCAAAAACGCAAGTGTACCCAGACAGTGATCCAACAACCCATTGAGGCGGTTGCTCTCGGCCACCTGGGCCCTAATCAATTTCCGAATGACGCTCTTCAACTTGTTCACTTGTTCCTCGTCTCCTCCTTCCTCGTCATCGCCATCATCTTCCATCCCCACCGCTGCCTCCTCGCCCTCCTCACTTTCCGAATTGAACGTCTGCAGAATACTATCAGTATGCAACTTGAGCAGCGTAGCGAGCAACGCCTGAACCGCTTCGAAATCTCGATGCTCTTTCAGCCTCCTCAACAGCATCGTCAAGAACGCGACCAGATCGTCGGTGGCCGTCAACGATCGAATCTCGAGGTCCAACTGAGGCGTTGAGAGCGTTTCGAGGTAGAGGAAGAATCCTGCAACGTCGTTCCTCTCTAGAGCTGCTTCTAGACGCTCTTGAAATTCGGTTTTGAAGCTGATTCCGGCCGAGGAGAAGATGTTGGACTTTTCGCCGTTGGCTCGAGTGTCGTCGTCTTCGGAAGCGACGGGTGCGGTGAGGTCGAACTTGAAGTCGACTCCAGAGACGGTTTGGGGGAGGAAGAAGGGAGCACGCTTTGTGTCTGGTTTCTGAGGAGCTGCTTTGGGCTTGTTGCGGAGCTTGATCGTGTCGAGGTTGATCAACGTCATCCAGCGAGCACGGGGCATGGTCGAGAGCGTGACTAGTCCTCCTTCTTGGCGCGACTCGTCGACTAGCTGCGGTGGCGAGGTGTAAACACGCTGCAACTCAGGCTCTCCCACCTGCAGCATCGATTCGGAAAACTCGGCAAGAGCTGCATCTTCAATATCGCCCTGAACAGTCGGCAAAGCCACAGCCACTGCATCGTCTTGTGCGTCGACGACTTCAGCCATCTCGTCCAGACCCTGCAGGGCAACAGGCGAGAACTGCGCTTTGTTGGCCCAAAGGTAGATGCCGACACTGTCGACGTGGGAAGTCGCCAAAAAGTCACCGGTCGGCGAGAAGGTCACGGAAGTGGCGATGCTCGCCACCTTGAATGCATCCACGAGGCGAGACGAGGGAATGTCGAATGTGCGAATGACAGCGTCCATGGACGTGGAAACGATCCAACGAGCGTCGTTGCTGAAGCAGGCGTCGAGGATGCGACCGCGGAAGCCGACGAACTCTCGCACCACACGGCGCGTCTCGATGTCGACAAGCCTCAAGACCAGGTCGTCGGAGACGACGAGCAGCAAGTTGGAGTCGCGATGGAGCTGGATTGACGAGATGCCCGAGGCGGAGATGGACATGCGGTGCAGCAACTCGGTCGAGGTAAAGTCGAACCACGACAGCTTGCCGTCCATGGTGCTGATGACCGCAAAACGATTCAATGCATCGGTGGCAACACCAGTAACGGCAGACCCTTTTACACGAGCGTTGAGCAACGCCTGGGCCTTTCTGGAGCCAGCCGGGAACTCTTTCGCCTTGGCCGGTCCCATAGGATCCAGAGGACGAGTGTCGAACGTCCTCCTATGCGCATACGACTGCATGTTGTACACTTCTACGAGACCCTCCGAGTTACCGATCAAGCCGAAGTTGCCGCAAGCACTGACACAAGCCGTCCTTGCCTCTGCAATGATCTTGCGATCCGCCGAAGCTGAGAGCGGCTTCTTGCCCATCCTCTTGTCTCTCACAGTCCAGGTATTGGCAAACTGTCTGCCTTGATGTGTGGTGAGCACGTCATCCCAGTCGCGACTTCGCGTCAAGCTGAAGGACAAGGAGCTGGCAGCAGGAAGCTTGAGCGAAGAGACAGCAACAGAAAGCTGGTTGCTCTTCTTCTGCAGCTCGCCTTGGCTGAGTTCGTGCGAACGCGAATCCCTGACCACCGAGATGCTGCGAATGGAACGGTCTCGTCCAGCGGACAGGATCTCTTTGCCATCCTCGCCGTAGTAGCGGATAAGATGAGGCGGCTGATGGTGACCTGAACGGCCTTTGAGCAGGCGTGGAGGCATGGATGCTGACTCAAAGAACCATTGCTTGCAGCTGTTGTCACCTCCGGACGAAATGAGCAAGGGCTGACCGGGGACAAACTCGATACTTCCCACAGCACCGTCGTGCGCGTCTTGAATCGAGTAGGTCAACCTGGGACCGTTGTTGGCTGAACTGGGGCCGGAACCATTGGCGGGATCGAGGTCAAAGATGCTGATGTTGCCCGAGTTGGTGGCGATGGCGACCGAGTGCTGCTTGCCGTCGGAGCGGAACGATACGGATCCAGAGGAGAGGCCACCTGACGCATGAATCGAGAAAAGGCTCTCGTCGAGACGAATGTCGTGCAGAAGAACGTGTCCGTCGGCGTATCCGACTGCCACCACGTCGACGGCGGGTGATTGAGTGAGGTTGACGATAGCAGCAGAGGAAACGCCAGAGTTGGGACCTGCTGCGGAAGTGCGAAGGCGTTCCGTTTCGTATGCGTGGACCAGCGAGCCAGTTCGGATGTTCCAGAGCGCCAGCTGACCATCGGTAGATCCGATCAAGATTTTGTTGAGGTAAGTGGCCGGATGCACAACCGAACTCGCCACAAAATTGTCGGGCAAGTCGATACGTCGGATCAACTCCGTGCTGGCAATGGACCAGATGAATACACTCCGTCCGTCGGAGGATAGCGCCACAATGGTATCTCCAAAGACGATCAAAGAAGAAAGCTGAGTTCCCTGTCCATCCTGCTCCTCTGCCATTCCAACCGACGAGTCTGAAGCAGAGTCAGAATCTGAGTCTGAGTCCGAGTTCGAACCTGAATCATCGCCTTCCTCCACGGCCATCTGTTGTCCGTTGGGCTTGTTGAATTGATCCATGAGGTGATCGACAGTGTCGTATACAGCGTCTACCTTTCCACGCTTGAATCGATACACTTTAGTGCCGGCTGCAGCAAGAACGGCATCTGGACTGAGCGAGATGACGAGCGAAGAGATGGGTGCAGGCAAAGACGTCGACACGAAGAGAAGCGTCATCCTCTCTGCATCCCACATCGCCCAGCTGTCGCCCAAACAGGTGATGACGTTGACATCGGGAGTCGTAGCATCCTTGCCACCAAACCTAGTCTGCAGCGCGAAGGGCACATCGTTGCTGATCAGTCCGAGAGCGCGGAACGGTGCAAACAGGCGATTCTGTGATACGAGCTTGCGGCTGACGGGAGCGCTGGAGGAGGAGGAGGAGGAGGAGGAGGTTGAAGCTCGTGCTGGGTCGGCATCTCGTCTTCTCTTTGTCGTTGGCTCTGCATCGGATGGTAATGCTGATGTTGTTGCTGCTTTGGCTTTGACGGGCGCGACGGCCTTTTTGGCCACTTTGGAGGGCATGGTGGATGGGACCTGGCCTATCCGAAGTTGGTCAATGGTGTTGATCAATGGAGAGGTCAACGAAATGGCAAACCGTTTGTTCTCTTTGAGAAGAAAGTCGACTGACTTAGGAAATTTCTCTCCACAGCAAACCCTGTCTTTCTCACGTCTTTCGCAGGGGAAAAAAGTCTTCAGCCAAAAAGTTAGAATTCGGAACTCGGATTTGTTCTGCTCTCGAAAAAAAAACACTGCTGAACTGCCTCAAGAAATCTTGCCCAACTTTTTTTTTTCTGGAAAGGGCGAAAGTTGAACCTGCAAAACGGAGGAAAATTTCAAAAGAGGGTTTCCTTCGACACATCCAAAGGCGCAAGGAAGCATCTTGTTCTCCACTCCTTTCCTTGTTTCTCCTTTGCCATCATCCTGACCATCTGATCGCCATCGACAACCGCATCATCCATCTTCAGAGACTTCAGGCATCGATCAACAAAGAAACATCCAAAGGTCTTTCATTGTCGACAGCCATGGCGCCACACAAGAACGACGAGCTGGACGCCGAGGCAGAGCTCGCCTCCCAGCTCGCCGCCGACGTTGCCGCTGCTGAATCCTCCTCGGCCGCCAAGGCAAAAGCTTCTTCGTCCTCATCTTCTTCCAGCACACCGGCTGCTGAACGTCAGCCGTTCTCCACACTCGACCTCTCGGAACCAACACGCAAGGCTATCGATGCCATGGGTTTCAAGACCATGACCGAGGTCCAGGCTCGCTGCATCCCACCTCTGATGGCAGGAAAGGATGTACTCGGTGCCGCCCAGACCGGTTCAGGAAAGACGTTGTCGTTCCTCATTCCTGCTATCGAGATGCTTCACAGGCTCAAGTTCAAGCCAAGAAACGGCACGGGTGCAATCATCATCTCTCCCACGCGTGAGCTTGCGCTCCAGATCTTTGGTGTCGCGAAGGAGCTCATGGCGCACCACCACCAGACATTCGGCATCATCATGGGCGGTGCTAACCGACGCGCAGAGGCAGACAAGCTGCAAAAGGGCGTCAACTTGATCGTCGCTACACCAGGTCGACTCCTCGATCATCTCCAGAACACCAAGGGTTTCGTCTTCTCCAACCTCAAAGCGCTCTGTATCGACGAGGCAGACCGTATCCTCGAGATTGGTTTCGAAGATGAGATGCGACAGATTGTCAAAATCTTGCCCAACGACAATCGACAGAGCATGCTCTTCTCAGCAACACAGACCACCAAAGTGCAAGACTTGGCGCGCATCTCGCTTCGACCTGGCCCTCTGTACATCAATGTGCACGCGGACCTCGCTGCCAGCACCGTCTCGCGTCTCGAGCAGGGCTACGTCGTGTGCGACTCGGATCGTCGGTTCTTGCTCCTCTTCACCTTCCTCAAGAAGAACGCCGGCAAAAAGATTATTGTGTTTATGAGCTCGTGCAACTCGGTCAAGTATCACTCGGATCTGCTCAACTTCATCGATGTTCCCGTGCTCGACCTGCACGGCAAGCAGAAGCAGCAGAAGCGCACCAACACGTTTTTCGAATACTGCAATGCCCCCTCGGGTACACTATTGTGCACCGACGTAGCTGCACGAGGACTCGACATCCCCAGCGTCGACTGGATCATTCAGTTTGACCCACCCGATGATCCGCGTGACTACATCCACCGTGTCGGGCGTACGGCTCGTGCTGGGAACAGCGGTAAATCGTTGTTGTTCCTGCTGCCTACCGAGCTTGGGTTCTTGCGATTCTTGAAGGTGGCGAAGGTGCCGCTGAACGAGTACACTTTCCCTTCCGACAAGGTGGCGAATGTTCAGGGACAGTTGGAGAAGCTCATCAGCAAGAACTACTACTTGCACCAATCGGCACGCGACGGCTACCGATCGTACCTGCAGGCGTACGGCTCGTACTCGCTCAAGCGTATCTTTGACATTCACAAGTTGGATCTGGCGAAAGTGGCGAAAGCGTATGGATTTGCTGTGCCGCCCAAGGTGAATATCACGATTGGGACTGGGTTGAAAGGGTCAGCTGCGTCAAGCAGTGGTGGGGGCAAGAGGAAAGAGGTGGATGCTGATGGAGAGGCAGAGGGTGGAGATGACGAGATCAACCCGAAGCGTCAGCAGAGTGACAGGAGGGCGTATTACAGGAGGAACCATCAGAATGGAGGTGGCAAGGATCACTTCCGTAAATCGGGTGCGAATGCGATGGGTAACAAGGGAGGGAAGCAGTGGTCTCGTTGAGGTGTTGGTGCTCGCTGTCGCTTCTTCCTGTCTTTGTCCAAATGTAATCTAGTATCGTTTTCTTTCAACCATCTGACAGCCTTTCATGGATCAACATCTCTTCAGATTTGGTAGTGGGCTAGTGAGACGAAGAAGCCTTCTTGACATGCTCCAAGAAGGTCTTGTTGATGGCTTCGAAATGCGCTTCGTCGTTCTGATCGATCATCTCGCCTGCCGGCACGTCGAGGGTGTAAGTTGGTGCGTAGTTGGGCCAGTATTTGTGATCTGGGATCGCTGTGTCGTAAGAGATTGAATCGAGCGATGTCTTTGCTGCCTCCTCCTCCTCCGTCTCCGACTGCTCAGGAGACTCGTTCTGCTCTGTAAGAGGAAGCGGCTGATCCAGCGCCGTCCCCTCGCCCGTCCGTGACCTCCTCTTTCCCCGCCGTCCCTCGTCAAACCTACCCAGACACACCGCAGTGATACAACTCCAACACCTCGCCGCATTCTCACTATTATACCCACCACCACCCAACAACAGCGTTGGTTTTTTCCACCCCAACACTCTCTTTATCGCCTTGACATACGCGGCCGCCGACAAATTCCACACCGCCATCGGATCGCCCGCCAAGCCATCCACACCGCACTGCACTACGACCATTTCGGGATCCCATGCGTCCACCAGTGGCTGTATCGTGCTCTCCAGCACCCTTTCCAGACTCGCATCGGATGTTCCTACACCGAGGGGGATGTTGAGCGTCTTGCCTCCCGCGCCCGCGTCGCTTGCTAGCGATCCAGGTGGACTGAAACGCTGCGGGTTCGCCGACGCAGCATAGCAAGGAAAGAATCCAGGAGCATAATGATGAACACTCAGCGTTAGCACATTGGCACTGGATGAAAAAGCTTCTTCCACCCCGTCCCCCCAATGCAGATCTAGATCGAGGTACATCACTCGATCGACCCGCTTCATCGTCGTCCTTTTCACACCCTCTCCCTCCTCTCCTCCTTCTTGTCCCACGGTGACGGTGACCTTGCGCGGTTTTCGAAGCGTCAGAATCGCCAACACGACGTCGTTGACGTAACAGAACCCAGAAGCGGAGTCCTTCTTTGCGTGGTGTCGTCCACCGTCCCAGGCTATAGCGATGTCGGTGGAGCCGGTTGCGAGGAGCTCAGCGGCGGTGATAGCGGCTCCGGCGACGAGTGAGACGTGTTGAGGAAGACCAGGGAAAGGGGGGCAGTCGTCTTGGAGTCCGAATTGGTTTTTAGAGGAGCGTTTGTACGCGCGCGATCGGGAAGGGCCAGAGACGAAGGACGAGGGACGGAGGTGAAGTTCGGAGGAGCTGCTGGAGTCGTGCGAGGATACCGAAGACGTGTCGAAGTCGTCCTCTGACGATGAGTCGTTCGAACCGTTGAGTTTCCGACGTTTCGATTGTGGCCGTTCGAGTTGACCAGCAGCCTCACCTTTCGCCAACTGCTTGACGAACGAGTCCTGGTGGTAGCTCGTCAGCTGCTGGTGTGTAGCCGGGCGAGGCGCGTAGACTGTAGCTCTCCTCCTTGCCGCGCTTATCTGCTCGACATCGTTCGCATCGGACCCCAAAGTAGAAAGCAGCTTAGCCCGAGAAGCACCAACGCCTCCGTCGTCCAGCCCACTCAGATCGAGCAGATCCAAATGATACGCTAGCGAGTGGATCAACGACGACCGACCTTGGTTGGAGGGTAGCAGATCGGAGTACTTGACAAGCTCGTCGGAGAGAATGTAAGCGACCCGTGGTGGGCTCGACACCACAGCCATGGTTGAGGGGACAGCACGGTGAGGGGTGCAGGGAGAAGGTGTTGGATTCAAAGCGTTGGTTGGACCCTGAACAGGCTCAGAAGATTGCCGTTTAGGTGGTCCCCGATGAACGCGAATCGGGAGACGTGCCTACTTTGGGGCTTGACCCACGTCCTTAGGCTGGAAAGCGGCAAGATGTTCAAGCCAGACCGTCGGCTTCTCGCTGATCCACAGACGATCCGAGCCCCGGACCCAAACCATTCAGAAGAAGCGCAGAAGACGCCCCCACACTCGGCCCCGCTCTGCGCTTCTTCGAGGATTGCGAAGATTTTCTCCCAAGCCGGAGTTGCGGCTTTTCTTCGTGCCGGTGGGTTGGTGACACACTTTCGACCTGTTTTCCTCGCTCAACTCAGGAAGTTATGCTCACAATACGTAGACTTGAGCTTGTAGGGTCCTCCGAAGAAGCTACGAGAGGGTTGGTCAGCGTCAGAGCTTAGTGTGCTGAACAAGAACAAGAATTGGCAGAGATGGGGCAGTCGGCTATTCCGAAACAGCGGGAAGAAGAAGCGGGTAAAAAGGACCGAGCTGCTGCGGAGGAGAGAACAAGAAGAAGAGTCAACGACGGCTTTGATTTGTGTCAGAAAAAAAGGGGTCATAAAAATGTTGAGAAAAAATGAGGAAAACCCAAATTGGAATTTTGTTGACCGGCATCCTCGGAGCAACGTGTTTTCCGTTGCGCAGCAGCCAAACGCGAACCAGGCGGGACGAGTGAGAGAGAGAAAGCGAAAAAGAGAGAGAGAGAGGAAACACTGCCTTGGTTTTTCTCCCAACCGGCTTCTCCGCGAGACGACTTAGCGAGACTTGGCCGACGATCCGGCTGAACTGGTTTCTCCCTTTTCCTCTGGCTGCGTGTCTCTTCTTGCCATCCAGTTCGGTTGCTTTCCTTTCTTTCTTTCCTTCGCCCCACACTCTCGTCTCTTTTGTCGACCATCATCACCTTTTCTCTCGGACGACTTACGGACCTTACTCGTGGATGAGCCCATGCTCTAGCTCTAGCTCTCGGTGCTTCATCTCATCTTTTCATCTCACATTTGTGGCTTGGTCGATCCACCGACTTTTCCTCTTTGCATCCGGTTACCATCGATCGTCTGCACCGCGCTTGTTGACGTGGTGACCAGCTCTGTCTCGCTCGCGCAGCAAGTGCTCTCCCTCTCTCTTCATCTCTCTGCCAGCAACTGCGTCGTTGTCTGGTGGGCCCGACTTCATTCGTGTTTGAGTCACGTCAAATCCCACCTCTTGCATCATCGCGATTCACCGTTTCCCTCACACGACAACCTCCAAACCGATCGTCCGTTGCTGCGGCTTTGGTCAAGAACTTCCGCTCCTCACGAAAACTTCATTTGCACCCAGCCGCCAATCAAATCTACCCGCTAACGGTTCGGCTCTACTACCCGTCCGAGCTTCCAAAACCGGCTTCAGATCCACCGACAAGCACATGGGCTTTTCTTCAAAGCGCCACATTCTTCCCGAGCTTCCTCTATCTATACTTCGATTCAAAGACGGCATCGCTTCCGTCCTTCCGTATTCCCAACAACGTCGTGCGCTAGTCTAGGCTTGTCAGGCTTCCAGCAACCATGAATACTCCCCCTAAATTCTCCCATTCGCGGCAAGGCTCTGTTGAGCATACTTTGCCAACTTCGTCGGCTGCCCATCTTCAGCATCCGTCTTTATCCGGTCACGCCGGGAGCGGCTCTCACACTCCGGGGCATCATTCTCCTTTGACGCATTATGGTCACGCTCTTGCATCGCTGGCCTACCCGTCGTCGTCGTATTCGCCGTATCGTACTGGTCAACCGCCGGTTACGTCTTGGGCGGCCTCCAATCCTGCTGCTCTGCACAGCAATAGCGCAACTCCGTCTGCGTCCAAGCGGAGTCAGAGTAGGGAAGAGGAGGAGGAGGATGACGACGAAGATGATGAGGACAACAGCGATGATTCGGATGATGATGACGATGATGAGGAAGAGGATGAAGATGGTGACGATGCCGAAGACAGCGATGCTGGTAACACGAGCAAGGCCAAGCAGGCCGGAAGCAAGCGTAAGCGTGACGCTTCGCCCAAGTCGGCAAAGGCTAAAAAGGCGGCTGGTGCGAAGGGCAAGGCAGCGGGCGACAAGGCTGCCAACGGTGATGCTGGCAAGGATGGGCAAGCGACAAGGAAGCAGAAGCCAACCCGAGGTGCTCGTGCTTGCACCAACTGTCGACGTCTCAAGATGCGTTGTGTAGGCGCTGAAAAGGGTCCACCCTGCAACCGTTGCCGCAATGGCAACCACGAGTGCATCTTTGAGGAGAGCAACCGCGGCAAGAAGGGAGGCAAGAACCAAAAGGCCGAAGCCATGCAGCAAAGTCTACGCAAGATGGAGCAGACATTGGCCACCGTTCTCCGCAGCATCCGTGATCCCGGTCTCGCCGCACAGCACGGTGGTATGGTCACTCGCAGTCCTTCCCCCACCTTCCATCGCGAGCACGAACGCTCCTCCAAAGAAGTTCACCGTTCGGATCCACGTCTCACCCACTCCAACTCCTACACTGGAGGCGATCACGGCCCGCGATCTCCTTGGGCTCGTGTTGCTGATCCGTACTCGTCGCATGGCACTCACGCCGGCGCCTCGCCAGCTAGGATCAGCAATGACGGAGCTAGCCCAGTCAGCACCATCAACCCCAATGCTGTTGCACAGAGGAGCGGTTCGTCTACCGACAGCAGCCTTCAGTCGCCCGCCAATGCTCACGGCACCCGATTCCTTGAACCGCTTCCGCATCACCATCGTCAGCAAACTCGACCCGGTGTACCTGGCTTCGAGGCCCCGCGCAGCCGCAACTCTCGTGGCTCGCCGCGTCTCCATTCGTTGCCGGACAACACGCTCAACCCTCTCGGCTTGCTTGCTGAGGCCAGTCTGCACAACACCCACCGAGCACGCAAGCTGGCCCGCAGCGGTGCCAGCAACAGCGAAAAGGACAGTCAGCGATCGGGCAGCACGGGTGGTCCCAGTCCCGGCAAGACCATCAAGTCTGAAGGTGGAGACGAAGAGTCGCCCGCTGGTGAAGGTGGTGCGGGTGAAGATTCCAAACGCAAGATTCCTCTGGGTGTTGCCTCGCAAAACTACTTCCGTCCAGGTCCCATGACCATTTTGCCCTTGCGTCGCATCATTATCGAGCGAGAGATGCCACCCGAGTTGCTCACTATGGGGATTGTCACTTCCGAAGAGGTGCTCGATCTGTTCAGTATCTTCTTCCGCAGATGCACGCAGCACGTATGCTTGCTAGATGCAGAATGGCACACTCCTACCTTCATCTGCAGTCGATCGCCCTTCCTCTTCACTTGCGTCTGCACGGTTGCTGCCAAGTTCTACGAGCGCAGGCCTGATCTACACTCCAAGTGTCTTGCTCTCACACGCAAAGTCGCTTTCGATGTTGTCAACCGTGGTTTCAAGAGTATTGAGATCGTGCAAGGTTTCCTGCTTATGGCCATGTACGCCCAGCCTGCCGAGCGCTTCGAAGAGGACAAGACGTGGATGTACAGTGGTATCGCCTTGCGTATGGCTACCGATCTCAACTTGCACCGCAAGAGTGTTGCTACGTTCAACCACAGTCCTCACCCCGATGATCCTGCGGTGCTCGACCGCGAGCGCGAGATCTTGAACCGGGAGCGTACGTGGTACGTCTGCTTTGCGCTGGATCGCGGTCTTAGTATTCAGATGGGTAAGCCGTATACCATTCGCGAAGATTGGATCGTGCGCAACGTTCGTAATTGGGGCAGTCGGTTCAGCAGGCCTTGGGATCTTTCGGTCAGCGCGATCGTGGATCTGTACCGCATCAGTTCGAGGCAGCTCGATTTTCTGTATTCGTCCACCTCGTCGGTGTCGGGGCTGAATACGGAGATCGACTATTCGCTCGTGCTTCCCGTGTTTAACGAGCAGTTGCAGGAATGGAGGGAGGAGTGGCGTTGGAGGGGACTCTTTTCGATGCCGGAGGAGGGTGAAGAGTATATTGAAAAGAAGAGGAGGAAGTTGGCTGTGGCTGCGGAGAAGGCGGCGGTGAAGGAGAAGGGCAAGGGGAAGGGTGCAGCTGCAAACAGTAAGGGTAAGGAAGGAGAGACGAACGGTACAGCAGGTGCTGCTGCTGATGCTGATAAGGGCTCAAAGTACGAGTATGATGATGACGACGAGGATGCCGAGAACTTGGACTTGAACACGAGGATCATGATCCACCACTACAACTCGATCCCCATCCGCTTCAGCTTTGCTGTGTTGGTGCTAAACTCGTTCGGTCTGCAGCAGGCGGTGGATCATCCGATCGGTGCGAGCTTGGACCGCGCACAGTACTTTGCCAAGTGTCTCGAAGCCGCCAAGACCATCGTCGTTCAGTCTACAGGTCCTTGTCGACGCAACATGCGCTATGCGCCGGATGCGCACATCTTGACGCTGGCGTATGCGTGTGTTTTCCTGCTCAAGCTGATCCGACCTGCGTTTGCGGGCTATGTCGACGAGGACTCGATCTTGGCTCTGGTTCAGGATGCGGTGGATATGCTGCAAGAGGCGGCAGTGAACGAGACGCACACGCCGTATCTGTACGCTGCGTTCCTAAAAGCGCTGTTGCAGGCGAGGAAGGATCATACCACAGCGTCCAAGTCTGCTACGGGTAGTCGGGTGGTTTCGAGAGCTGCATCGCCGGAAGCGATGGACGAGGATGCAGCAGCAGCACCCAAGCCGAGCGATCCGCAGGTCGACGAGTCCTTGGCAAACGGCGTCGAAGCCGTCCACGCCGCCGCCATCGACGAAAACTCGGAAACCGTCAACTGGCCATCCCAGATCTTCGCAGCCAGCTCAGGCATGGACGACTTTTGGGGCTCCCTCCTGCCCCCCGGTTTCACCACGACTTCGATGCACGACCTGTTCGGCGCCACCACCACCGACGCCCCACCCCTCGCAGCCGAAGCAGAGATCGTCGAACCCACCCAACACGCCACCAAGTTTGGCATGGGCGGCGGAGGCGCGTTCGATTTCGGCGGAGGCGCCATCGGCAACGGCAACGGCGGCGTACCGTTGAACAGCGTAGCTGCGAGCGCGGCGTTGAGTATGACCCCCGGACCAGGGGGAGGGGGAGGTAGTGGGGTGAATACGCCGTTTGGGGGACGGAGCAGGAGGGCTAGTGCGAATTGGGTAGGCGGAGCGGGAGCGGGTGGTGGGTTGGGGGGTATGTTTGATTTTCAGTCGTGATGCTGAGTGGAGCGAGGCGGTGAGGGGGGATGTTGAGCACAGGCAAAGTATACGGCAAAAGCAATTCTCCAATGCCCCATGGGCTTCTGTTGCCACAGTGTTGCAGTTCGAAACGTGATGTGCGAGTGAGACGACTGCGCTACTGCTGAAACTCAAACGGATAGATCTGCGCATCCTCACCCTCCTTCCCCCCACTCACGCCCAACACCTTATACTGCGTCCCCATACCCGTCTCATCCACCAGCCTGTTCGCGGCATCCTTGATCCTCTTCTCATCCTCGCCGCTCCTGCCCCTGCACAGCCGCTCGGTGCGCATCTGCAGGCCCATGCCTACCAGGAAGTCCGCCTGGTCTATCGGGCCCAGGTACCGCGCGTCCGTCGTCTGGAGGGCGGATTTCAGGTGCAGGAAATCGACGTTGACCGTGAGATCCACTTGACCGGGAGCTTCGAAGACGGGCACGAGGGCGTGGTTTCGGAAGGCTCGGAAGGAGGCGCCGAAGGCCGAGTCTGCTCCGTAGTCGATGATCAGGCCGATCCCGCCTTGGGTGGGGTGCGAGAGTCGGGCTTCTTCGGCGCGCTGTTCCGCTTCCACGCGCTCCTGCTCTTGCTTTTCCGCTTCTGCCTCGCCACCCGCCTTAGCCCGGCTCGAAGAAGGCATCTTGGCCGCTCGACCAGCCACCACCTCGCCCACCCTCCTCGCCACCGCCCACGCCTCGGGGCTCACCTCGACCCTCTGCCCCGCCTGCAGATGCTGGAACCGCGGATTGTTCTGCACCAACATCTGCGCCCAAGGCGTCGGCGTGGGACTCAACACGAATCCCAACTCCTCCTTGGGCTTCGCCTCCACCTGTCCAGGCTTCAAAACCGTCACCGCCGATTTGGGCTTGATCCCCACCAACACCTCCCTAAACTTCCCATCCGCACCCTTTTCGAAGATGTGCGTCGGTAGAGCGTCAAAGAACTCGTGCGCGGTGAGGATCGTGAACTCCTCAGGCACCACCGGAACCATATCGATACCGGGGAACCACTCCACCACCACCCCGTCGGCGCCGGGCTCCTCGTCGGCACTGACGACTTTCTTACCTGCTACGGCGAGCGCGTCGGTTATCGCTTGCAGTTGCAGGTTCATCAGTCCGTCACTCGTCTCGACGAGGTGGATGCGTTTGAGGGTCGCCATGAACGGTTTGAAGGTTGCAAAAGTTCGAAGCATGTCCGCCAGCAGCGTTCCCTTTCCGGGTCCAAGCTCGACGATTCGAGTGGCAGACGGAGCGCCGACAGATTGCCACCGTGCGAGGTAGAAGATGGCGACGAGCTCGCCAAACACTTGCGAAATCTCGGGGGACGTGATGAAGTCTCCCCTGCTGCCGAGCACTTCGCGTGATGTGGCGGGGGAGTTGGCGGACGAGTAGTAGCCTTGCATGGGGTCGAGCAGGCAGGTTCGCATGTAGGTCGAGACCGGCATGGGTCCAGAGGCGCGAATGCTGTCGAGCAGGATTTCTTCCAGGTTCTTTGTCGGCTTTTTCTCCACTGGCCCGGAAGGGGTGGAGAGTGGCGACGACGATGAGGATGAAGAAGCGTTGGAGGCTCGACGAGAGGTCGAGAATGCCCTGGTGTGAATGCCGCGGGCAAGAGAGAATTGGGTTGGCGCGGCAGTGGTCGGACCCATCAAGCCCTGTGGCTGGGTGCTTGGACGCGTATCGCCCTTCCTGGCTTTGGCAGCAATGCTCGTCGCTGTCTTGGAGGGTGCGACAGGAGGGATAGCGAAAGAGCGCAAACCGGTCACAACCTTCTCTCCACCATGCAGCTCCGCATCCACGATCTGCTCGACTGCCTCCGTCGCATACGCCACACAGTCATTCAGACTGACTCCTGTATAACTCGCTCCGACCAACGTCAACTTGCTCGCGAGCTTCTCGTCCTTTTCGAGAGCTTTGTGCAGTTGTGACATTCGCACCGGATGCCCGACGAGGTACCACGGAATGCACTCTTTCTGCAGCGTCGCCTTGATGCTGACCTTCGACGCATCTTCCAACAACGCCCGATCGATCCCGAGATGCTGGGAAACAGCCTTGACCGCCCGGGCCTTCATGTCTTCTTCACTCGGAAGCGTCTGCAGTTCAGACCAATGCGAGCCGCCCATCATGACGGTCAGCTTGATGGGCCGCGATGCGGCATCAACCGAATCCTGCTCGGGAATCGCATCGCTGTCAAAGACAACACCGAGAATGCCGTCCTCGTTGGAAGGCGTCGTGCGCGGAATGAGATAGCCGAATCCTTCAACTGGGACCAAAGGCTTGCTGGACGATGCAACAGCGTTTGGCGAGATTACCAGATTGACGACACCGACATTCGCAGATGGGTTGTGCTTCAGATGCGGCAGGTCTGCGTCCGCTGGCAAGACATCAGCAAGTCGAGACGATGGGATACTGGAGACGATTCGATCTGCCTCGATCGACTCCCCCTTCTCCGTCCGCAACAGCACTCGACCATGACCGTCCACCACCATCGACTGAACAGCATCGCCCTTGCTAACCTGCACATTCTCGAACTCAGCCAACCGCGCCTCCAGCGCCTGTGTCAGCTCCTGAACACCTTCCGGAAAGCTATATACGCTGATCGACTTGAAGCTGTCCACGAAGTCCTTCCCGAGCTGCTTCTCGATCTGCTTGAGACGATCCTCTTTCGCCGCCTTGACCGCCGCCTCTGATTCTGGCAGGGCTCGATGACGCTTGTTCCTCTTCGCAGAAAGCATGCTACGCAAGACACTGCCGTGCACTCTTTCCGCCTCCCACAAGAACGGCAGAACAGCGCGAACACTGAGCTTCCTCGTATCTCCCGCGTAGATTCCATGGATCACCGCCGAAAGCAGGTTCTCGGCAAGACCTTTCCCAAAGCGCCGAGAAACAAACGAATCGACGCTCTCGTCTTCGATCCACTCTCGTTGCTGCAGGCGCTGCTTTTCTGATCGAGACTCTGACCGCGGTCGCAAGAATCGTGAGGGTACACGAGCCTCCCGCAGCACACCTGGAACGATCGCGCGCAGGAACGGCAACTTGAAGAGCGCCGATACCGCCTCCGAAATGCTGCTGGGCAGCTTGACGAGCCGATCCGGATAGTACAGGTACCTGTTCTTCGCCGACGGTGCCGTCCTGGGCACTTTTAACAGCCTCTCCAACAGCCCCAGCGATTGCACAAGCTCGAGCATCATCAGCCCCGAGTAGCCCGCTGGTCGAATACTCCGCGGGCCCTGTTCGACGAGTGCCGTAACGTTGCTGGATGGCAGAGCGATGCGTTCCGACTGAATCCAGCCTCCGAGCCTATTCTGATGTTCGAGAAGTACGATATCGTAGCGGTCTTTGGGTAGGTTTTGAGCAAGACGATAGGCGGAAGTGAGACCAGAGATGCCTCCGCCGAGCACGGCGATTCGTTTCCTGTCTGTGATTGCTGCGAGTGCCTTTGCAGAGGTCGATAGCGTTGCTGAACGGGATGCGAGCGATGCCGTCCGCGACGAATGCGGTAGGCGAGCCGCTGATCTTGTGAGCAGCATCTTTGGCCTTGTACTGGAGAGACGGTCGTCGTGGTGAGACGAAACGGTGACAAGGTTGGACACCGGCTGGTCCGGGATTCCCTTTTGCGAGCTTTTGGCTAACCTTTCTCAACAGGCCGACTTTTTGGGCGTGTGGAGAAGGAGGTCGCCGCGCTGTCATGATTATGTGAGCATCCTGGATGCAAAGGATCTGACATTCGGAAGGGGCTCGAAAAAAATTCAAGCCCGCGAGCTTCCGAATTCAAACTTCTCGCGCGCAAAGGGTATTTGAATTCTCAAGCCTTGTCAGCCTGCGATTTGTAATCGCTGTTCCAGAGGCGCTTTCCGGTGATTTCGTGCGACGGAAACAGAGCTTTGGCGGCCCCACTCCCGCCATCGCAAAGGAGTTGCTCGTCGTCGTCGTCGATACGGCTTTACACCATCATCACCTGATCCCCCCAGCTCTATTCGTATATTTGCAAAGATGGTTCTCGTACGTACCGCAGCATTCGACATAGCATGGATGACGGAGTAGGCAGCATTGCGATACGGTTGTCGGTCGGTGCCGTCGTACTGGTACTGTTGTGTAAGAGATTCTTGTTGGATGATGGTTTGACTGACTGTCTTCTTTCTTTTGCTTTTGTTGCATCGCCGACTCACTCCGCGTCCAACTCGCCCCGTTTTCCGCACCATCTTCGCACACGTTAATCGCCAACCGCCGACCGTCGCATCTCACACCGCACCGCATGTCTTGACACACCTTTTCACGGGCAATCCTTGGGTTTTTGCAGGCACTCTCCGGTCTCAGCCTCGCCAAGTACGTCCAGTCGTCTCCGGCGCTCATGCGCGTGCTCAAGCCCGTCGCCAACGCCTACGCCAACGCCACGGGTCACCGACAGATGGGTCTGCGCTACGACGACCTCATCATCGAAGAGTCGGATCGCGTCCAGAAGGCCATCTCGCGTCTGCCCGAGAAGGAGGCTTACGACCGTGCCTTCCGTCTGCGTCAGGCTTCGCAGCTCTCGGTGCTCCACCGCGAGCTGCCCAAGGATCAGTGGCTGCCTGCTCAGGAGGTGAGTATCAGCGTTGGGAGGCAGGGAGGGAGTTCGGAAGGGTTGCGGCTCTTGTTGTCGCGAGATGGAACGATGTGAGCCGGGCGCATTGTCGGAAGGAAACGAAATCGCCGTCGTTGCACGAACAAGACGAATGACCGCAGCAGGAAACGCAGGATACGACGCATCGCCTTTGTTTCAATTACTGACTCCGTCTTCTACTTTCGATCAACACAGGACAAGCGATACCTCACCCCTTACGTCCAGGAAGTCTCGAACGAGGAGTCCGAGCGTGCCGCATGGGACACTGTTTCGGTCAAGAAGGGTCACTAAACGCTCTTCGCTCCTTGGTAACCGATGTAAACTCTAAAACCTTCGAATACGATTCCGAGATCTCTCATCAAAAGTCAAAGAAACAGGAAACATGGACAAGCGCGAAAGTCTGCCTTTGAGCTCGATCCTTGTGGACACCGAATGGTGCTGAGAGCATTGATCGACGCTGTGAAAGAGTTGAAAAGAGCCAACGTTGAATCACAGATGACTTGAACCTATCACCCTACCACCACCGTCCGACGACAAGCCTCTGCCTCCCACACCCCTTTCGCTCACTCACACACATCTTCACACACATCTTCACACACTCTTCGCACACGCACCAACGCCCAAACTCGCAAAATCCTCTTCAATTCCCCTCCCCCCTTCTAGAAAATACCAACAATCAACGCCCAACCAAACACAATCTGCACCACCGCAATACAAAACAGGAACTGGATCCTCCTCGACCTCTGCGCATGCGTGATCGTCTGGCTACTCGGGCTGCTCGGATCGGGCAGCACCACATACCTGAGGCTCCGCAACAGGAAGAACGCATTCGCAGCGAAACAGTACAAAAACACACTCCAATACACCAGCCCCCTCACCTTGGCCAGTCCGACCAACAGCGTGATGAGCGTGCCGACAAACTTGTAGCCGCTGTACGCGAGCAGGTCCATCATCGTGTGGTCGCCCTGGATGTTGAGCAGGTAGGTTCCGAGCTTGATCGCTGCGAGTTCGACGAGGATGATCGCGAGCGCGCGCGATGCGCGCAGGCCGAGCACCTCGGGGTGAAACCTCGACTCCAACCCGAGGATCACGCTCGTGACGATGATGTACGTGACAAACGCCATGGTGGGGATGTACAGGTCGGGCGAGTTGACGTCGTCCCTCGGCGGCAGGTAGCCCTCCGCACCGGACGAAGCGGTCTTGACCCCCTGGGCTGCTTCGCCGTACGCCGAGCTCACACCGCCCACTGCTGCCGAATGGCGGTGCGCGCGAGACCACGGCTTGTGCCTCCACGGGAAGAGCACGATGCGCAGCTTGTGCAGCACGTACGAGTTCGAGACGTTAAAGTAGTGCTTGAGCACCGGCATGGGCAGGATCGCGTTGAAGTTCTTCTGCACGTACTCTCCACCCACCGCCGCCATGTGTTGGCCGAACTGGACGCCCATCTGCGCGGTAGCGTCGTTCATGATCTGAGGCGCACCGCCGGCACCGCCGACGGTGCCGAAGCCGGGGAACCCTCCCCAAGACTGCCCCTGTCCTCCAGCGGGCGCGGGCGGCGCTCCACCAGCACCGGCGCCGGGAAAGTAACCCTGCCCGCCTCCGCCCACCGCCCCAGGTTGACCGTACGAGCCCGAGGACGCAGAGGCATACTGGTTCGGAGGCGACTGGATCGGCGGTGATGCGAACCGCTGGTAACCCCCACCCGCCGACGCTTGCAGGTTGGCGGCAGGTCCGCCGCGTCGATTCGCGGTCGAGACGTGCGGATCGGCGACCGAAGCCTGCGGTACCGGGTTGGGAGAGATGGGCGGGTCGGGCACTTTGAACGGCGGATGTGTGGGGATGGGATGCTGAAGCGGTGGAGGAGAGCGTGATGGGTAATCCCCCTGTGGTTGATACATGGCTGGTACACTGCGTCGGAAGGTGTCGACGAGAGGTTTTTGAGTTCCACAAAGAGTCGTATACAGAAGCGACGAAATGGACCTGCTCTGGCGAGAATCGTGCGTGGGACGGTAGTTGAATGCGAGCTACGCTTGTTCGTCGAGTGTCGCTCTGCAAGAGTACAAAAGGAGTGAGGATGAAAGGAAGATGCGATGGAAAGGCGAATGCAGAACAACCACAAAAAATGGGAAAAGCTGTCAGCTTGGCTTGCGATGGCCTGTGCTTGTCTCACAACCGCCAGCTCGACCTTTTCTCTCTCTCACACACACACACACGTCAGTCAGACCTTCCACGCTCTTTGCGCCTCCGTCCTTCGTCCCGATTTCTTCTCAATTTCCGACGTTCCAGCACGAATTCCTCACTTGCACAGTCCATCATCTCTCCTTCTCCGTATGATCATATACGGAGAGCGAGACAGAAAACGAAGGAGCCCAAACAAGATTTTGAGAGAGCTAACCATGACATGTAAGAGAGAGAGGGAAGCGGTACTGGGAGCAAGCGGTTAGCACGCTTTGTCAGCATGACGATAGCCTACTTTCTTCGTCTCTGTGAGGCTCAGTCGAAGCCTCGCGTGTTGCATGGCCTTTTAGACTCGACGCTCTTTTTCTCTTTCTTCTTGAAGCTGAGTCGCAGCAGTCTCAAAGCGCGTACGTCTCGGTGTCTTCATGCTGCCTGCGCAAAAAATCTTCTCGAGCCTCCAGCGCAGTGTGACGCATTCTTTTCCTTTTTGTCCCTTTTCAAATCGACGCAAATTCAGCCCTTTTCGAATCACACGGCTCTTGCAGTTTTACAGCCGTGACGGGTCGCTCTCCACTTCTCTCCCCACCATTAACATCCGTATCTCTCGGATTCCAACACTCTACACACATCTGTCACATCCACACAAGCCATGCCGAAGAACAAGGGTAAAGGTGGTAAGAACCGTCGTCGTGGAAAGAACGACGTCGGCGATAAGCGGGAGCTGGTGCTCAAAGATGAAGGTCAAGGTGAGTAGCCCCCTCCTTCCACTCTCTCTCTTCTGCTCTATGACTTACACTCTTTCTGTCCGCGTCCTACTCTGTCATCGCGACCTGCCTCTACGCTCGCTCTGCTCGGTAATCCGTAGAATACGCCCAAGTCTTGAAGATGCTCGGCAACGGTCGATTGGAAGCCCAGTGCTTCGACGGCGAGAAACGCCTCGCCCACATCCGCGGCAAGCTCCGCAAGAAGGTGTGGATCAACCAGGGCGACATCATCCTCATCTCGCTCCGCGACTTCCAGGACGGCAAGGCCGACGTGATCCAAAAGTACAACGCCGACGAGGCGCGCGCGTTGAAGCAGCAGGGCGAGCTGCCGGAGAGCGCCAAGATCAACGAGACGGACACGTTCGGCGAGGAGGAAGGCGGCGAGATCGAGTTCCAGGAAGGTAGCGATGAAGATGAGAGCGATGATGATGATGACGATTTGGACGATCTTTAGAGCAAACGAGGTTGCAAGATGGGGGCGTGGGTGAGCCAAAGAGCACGAGGAAGCCTTGCGTTTGGGTTGCGTTGCGGCTGTTCCAGCTTTGCGTTCTGCTCCCCACGGGTCGGGTCGTGTACAACTCTGCGAGCGCCGAGAAACCTTCTTCGTGGACGCAAAAGTCAACAACCCAGCTTTCAGCCGCAATCCTTTCAACTTTGCCGCCGCCCAATCAACATGGCGGCCAAAGCAACTTCCAATCGCACTCAATCTCGACTGCCAGCCACCTGTCAAAAGCTGCTTGATCCATCACACACCCACTTTCGCTGTACCATACACATACGCACACACTCTCAAAAGAAAGACAACTTGCTCGCCACACACTATTTCGCAGACGCTGATCGTGAAAAGAATTACGTTTCTGTTGCATCTCACGCCCACGGATTCCCCTCATCCGGCGGCTCAGGCGACAGCACCCTCCCCTTCAAGAACTCCTCGTTCTCATCCACGTCGATCCTCCTACTCACCACCATCCCATCTCCTCCTTTCTTGGCGTCTTCCAGCTCCACCTTGACCTTGCTGTCCTTTCCACCGGCACCGCCGTTCACCGTGACCGCAGCAGCAGTCGACGAAGGCGGGTTGAGGGGTGTCGAAGGTGAGCCCTCTCGCTCGATCTGTTTCGGCTTGTGCTCGGTTGTGGGTGTGGAGGAGCCGGATGCTGTGGGCGTGTATTGCTTACGGAAGATGCGGGTGCCTTTGCCTGCGCGTAGCGCCGGATCGCCGCGACGACGCTCGAGAAGACGTTCGCGCTCTTCGGCTTTGTAGTCTTCGATGACCAGGTCGACTGCGCCGTAGGGGTCTTTGGCGGGCGAGGTTGAGTTGGAAGCATCTTGTGAGGTTTCGGATGGCCCAGCTGAGTTGTCGTCGGCGGAAGTCTTGTCTGTGGACTTGCCGTTGGCGGCGGCGTCTTCGCCTTCACAATCCCACGCAAGCCAGGGAGATTTCGACCTGCGCTGCTCGGCATCTGGCTGACCGTTTTTCTTTACACCGTCCTTGTCCGATTTCTGCTGCTTCTTTGCGCCTGTTTCACCTCCGTTGGTCTTCGCTTTGCCCTTGATCGCACCCTCGACATCAGCATTCGCTTTCGCTCCGCTGCTCGACGACCCACCATCCTCCAATCCTCCACCCCCACCCCTTGTGTGCTTCCCATCCCCTCCGCCATCCTTCTTCGAAATGGTCCCCTTCCGCTTCCTCCTATGTACAATCTCATCATCCTGCTGCCACCTCGTGTTTCTAGCCTGTTCCCGATTGATATCGATATTGGGATACGCATAGTCGCCAAAGTGCAGCGTCCGAGATCGTTGGTACGCGTCTTCCTCCTCGTCATCTGGATCGTCAAATCGCAGATCCTCAGCCTCTTCGTCCGAATCGAGTTGACGCTCTGCAAAGAAATCCAAGCCCTCCCCCGCGTGTCGCACCGCACTGCGAGCTGCATCTTTCGGATGACGTAGAAGCGGGCTGCGTTCGGAGCTTCCCTCGTCCTGCGCCAGTTCAGGATCTTCGTGGAGGATCTCGTCCGCTTCCTGGGCAGTCAAGGGAGCATGCCCCTCCAACTGCATCCGCTTATCGTTGATGTACCGCCTCAACTTCTTCAACGGCCCCTGGTGTCGTGCACCCCTCGTCGCATCTCGAATATCACCCGTACCCCTCTGGGGTAACCAATACTTGGCTTTCCCACCTTGCGTATACCTCAACCCGGCCTTCGACCTCCTCTCCCTCGCCAACGGCTGATGGATCACGCCTTCACTCGGCTCGAACGTCTGATACACATACCCGGTACCCCTCACCGTCGTCAGACTATCCGAAAACACATCGTACATCCCGATACAGTCGCGCAACGCATAATAGACCGGCAGTCTCGCTGCGTAATGCGCGAAGGGATCGATGTAGTCCGTGTGCGAGAACGCCCATGCATGACCGAGCGCAAAGATGGGCATCTCGAGACAAATCATGAAGTCCTGAATCGCCATCGAGATGTACTCGGGATCGTAAACGGGGCCGACTTTCTTGATCAATCCCGCAGCTACAAGGATCGAAATGCCCAGCCCTTGCCAGAATGAGAAGAAGATGATGCCTTTGATGCAGAGAAACTTCGAGGTCACCCTAAACGGCTTGAGATCGTCGTTCAGGCACTTCCAGAACATGCCCAAGCAGTAGAGTGAGAGGAAGACCGAGACGTTGTATGTGAACGATACCCAAGTGTACCCGTTGCTCGGCGAAATCTTACCCTCTTCATACTTGCCCGCTGCCTTGAGCACCAGCGTAGCCACAGCGAGCACCGGCTTCACCTGCACGTACTGCAGCACGCCTCTCTTGAGCGCTAGGAAAGTATACGGATCGGAGGCGTCCATGTCGTGCAAGAACAGATTCGCCGGGAACAAGTGCTCCTGGGGTCTCCTTCCGTGTAGCAGCACGATCAAGCTTCTCTCGCCACCGAGATACTCGATGAGCAGGTTGAAGAAGCAATAGATGACGAATGCCTCGTAGAGATCGCGGATGAGGTCGATGATGTCGGCGAGTTGGAGAGAGTAGAGCGAGATGACGGAGGCGATCGAGTAGATGGGTACCATGAGGAGCAGGCGTACGACGTAGCGCTGGAGCGTGGGTTTGCGGTAGTTCTTGAGTTGCTTCCAGATGAGGAATACGGAAAAGAGGGAGGCAAAGATGGCTGAGAGCGTAGAGACGACGAGCAGAGGGACGGGTAGGGATCGGCCGGAACCGCTGCCTTCGGGCGGGTCGCGCTGCGGTGACTTGCCCAGCATCATGGCGCCAGCCAGGACGAGAGGCGAGACTGCCTCTGCAGCTCGGAGGAGAGGCATGGTAGATCTCTACTCGTAGAACGCGGTCCGATGCGAGCGTTGGGATGTACTGCGCTGAGTAGAGGTGTGGATACCAAAAGGGGGTCTATCCTATGAGAACTCGACTGCGTTCAGCTGGTGTCTGTCATGGTGAGAGTGTCTGCTTGCTGTGAGGGCGGATGGTGGCCAGTGCTTGATGGATGCAGGTGAGTGATGATGGTATACGAAGGTCGCCAAGAGCCTCTCGTCGCCGCTGAGCCTCAGTGTCTATGGAAAGGCTCAGTCATTGCGGTTGAGTCTGTGCTTAAGCGCTGCGCACCACCTCGCTACCCTTTCTCTTTTTTTCGCGCTTTGTCCTCCACACCGGCGAACCTCCCGCGCCGGACTGGGTTTTTTTCAGCCGTGTTAAGCCCCTTCCCCACGCCTACCCGCGTCACCGTGCAGCTTTGCTTGACAGTCGCAGGAGCAGCAGCCAAGCGAGCCTTTTCCATTTTTAGCAGGCGAAAAATCCACCAAAATAGGGGTTCAAACGAGACCAACACATCAACACCTTTCATCTGGCATTCAACCTGCTGGACCCTACTCCATCCCACCACGAAACCCACCGTGATCATCGCAGCAGGAGCATGCTCAGCGTCGGACGGCGACATATGAAGTCAGGCTGAAGGGAAATCGCCTCGCTGGGCTGGGGTTTTGCAACAAAATGAGCCTCCTCTCCGACCTCGTCAGCACCACTTCGGTGGTCATCTTTGGTCCTCCTGCTCCTGTTGCGAAGGATTCTGCGCCTTCGATATCGCTCAACAATCCACCTCCAGCCTCACCAACACCATCCGCTTCACCGACACCGACCTCACCTACATCGATAAAAGAAGCGCTCCTGTCGCCCAACCTCGGCCTGAATCGCAAAGCCAACATGACAAAGGCCAAGACGGACGAGCTGCCCCTGCCTCCTCCTCCGCCGCTGTCGCCTCCAGAGGAAGATGGCACGAGCGCGACGTCGATCCTGCTTCACACGGGTGCTTCAGCGATGAGCCTACTGGGTAGTGCGGTGTGGGGCGTTGGTTCGGCTGCCGTTTCGGCCCTCAGCACCGCCGCCTCCGATTCGACAACGGTCAAAGACGCCAACGCCCCAAAGGAAGAAAACACCATGTTACACAACATCTCCACCGCGCTCCTCACCCGAGCCTTCTCGGTCCGGGATGCAGCCCTCGACTCGGCCAGCTCCCTCGCATCCTCTGCTACACACGCCATCACCGGCTCCACCAGTATCGACTCTACATCGCCAAACGCCTCCTCCCACCCCTCGCCTCCAGCAGCACCCTCGCCACCCGCCGCTCCTCGCCGAGCATCCACCCTCCCCATCCAGTACACCGCCTCGGGCGAACCCTTCTCCTCCGACCCCAGCATCTCTGCTATGCAGCGTATACCCGATCACCCTTGTTCTCACCATCCTGCTCTAACCCACTGCTGTTCCGCCCCCGACGTGCTTTCTCCTCCACACTGCACTTGCGACTCCACCACCGAGGCTCGAGACTCCTGCGAATGCGTCTGCCACCTCAAGAAATCGGGTCAATCTGGTCACTTTCATCGAGTCGAACAACTCGTCAAAGGCACAAAGCGCGTCGTTCGGGATATCAAAAACGTTCTCTAGAATCCATAACAAAGAGTTCACATTGCTGCCAAATCTTAATCTATATTCTCAAAAGGAGCGGGATTAGAACCGACCAGCATCCATCATCTGAGCCTCGATCCCAAACGTGGTATGAGCGAAACCTGTACCCTCACCACCACCACTCTGTTCCTCTGACGCTTGCTGCTGATTCCCACCTCCCGCACCGGTATCCGATCCCTGATGCATGCGGCTGAAAAACGCGTCCCAGTTAGCAAAGTCCAACGGCGCCCCCGGGATCCCGTCCAGCATAGAAGCGTCCAGCCGGCTACCAAACATCGCATTCGTGTTGCTTGCGTTGCCAGCGCTGTCACCGGAGCCACTGAAGCCAGTGGAAGGGTCAAACACAAACTCTGCCGGTGCCCAGTAGGCGTTGTTGAGGTGCGGGTTGAAGTTGAAGTTGGGACTCGCGGGGGAGATGGTGTTCTTGGCGACTGACAGCTGAGAGCCGCCACTGCCACCGCTGCTGAGACCTAAGTTGGTCAAGGTGTTCAGATAGTTGCTGCTGCTGCTGCTGGCTTCACCTGACGCGTTGCTGCCTTCATTGCTGAGACTGGCGAACAAGCTCGAGTCCAAGAACGCGCCGCCAGCGCCACCTGCATCCGGCCCAATGGGAACCATCGTGAGCAGCCGCGTGCCCGACCGTGTGACAGGTTGACCTTGAGCATCCTGATACACATCACCACCCAGATGAGTCAGGTTGAGACTAGCATCGACGCCTGAACCATCACCAACAGTGACTCCACCCGCCGACGCAGGCACAGACGACGCAAACGCAGGTATCGAACTTGCGATCGCCGACGACGAGCCAGGCACCTGAGCTGTTGCCCCACCACTAGCCCCTTGGTTGCCCGTATTCAGCATCGCAAACCCACCATTAGCCAACGCGGCTGCAAAGCTATCCGTCCCATCCTTACTAGTCGACAACCCCAACGCCGCTCGGTACTGCTCATACGTCTGCCAGCCTCCATTCTGCTCGTTGCCTGTACGAACCAAAGCAGGGATCCGGCTGCCATCCTGCGTCTGCTGCATAATGATCGTCCCCTTGGGCAAGTCGTGCAACACCAGCCTCTGCTCCGTAGCAACGTAGACACCGCCTCCAGGGCGCGAAGCGTCGGGCTTGAAGACGATTCCACGAACGTTTTCTCGCGACTTGCGGTTCGTAACACCTGCTGTAGGGTTGAGCGTTCCACTCGAGGGAGTATTCTCGTAGACACCAACTGCACTGTCGCAGAGCAACGAGATGACACTGGCGGCCTTGCCACGCATGCTGATATCGTCTGGCTCGTGATTCTCGCGACGATAGCGACCCATGATGTCGTTGACCTTCTTGAGCTGCGTCAGCGCATTCTGATCTCCACGTCGCACAAAGGCATGATACTGAACTGTGGCGCACGAGACGAGACAGTACGAGACAAACTGCATCGTATCCAGATAGAAATCGTTCTTGTCAACCCAAGCGATGGCTTCTGTCGAGTACTGAATGAGCGAGCTCATCCTCTCGATGGTCAAGCTAAACTTGAGATGTGTCGGGCAGATGTACGAGATGCGCATAAACACACGGAAGAAGAGCATCATCAGACACGCGAATCCAACATGCAGTATACCTGCCGGTGCGCTCGAATCAGCTCCCTTGTACACCAGCTCGGAAGGCAGTGCTGCTTTCCAAGCATCGATGTCGCGGAGCAAGCTGAGGATCTCTTCGTCGGTAGCGTTCATGAGACCGGTTGGGCTGTAGATGGTCTTCATGACACGGCCAAAGAGAATGGTGAGCTTGAGCATCTCGGTGTTGTATGCAAAGGGTCGATCCGTCGATGGATCCGAGGGCAGATCGTCGGAAGATCGCAGAATCTCGAATGGCGAAGGCAGACGCACATCGCAATCGGTCAAGTCGATCATCATGGGATGACCTAGCGAGATACTCTGCAGACGGTCGGCAGTGACACAGCATCCCCAGATCCTTCTCTTCTGCTCGAGGAAGAAGGCATCGTGCGAAAAGTCGTCCTTGCCGCTGGCATCGCGATGCAAGCCCAAGTCTTGCGCCATGCGAATGGCAGCTCCGGTCCTGTTCCAGCAGCGCGTACCGCTCTGTAGCGCCGCGGGTCCATGCAAATCCGCATGCAATGCCATAATGAGCAGCGCTCGAACCGTCACCGAGTTGGACGAGGACAAGAAGTCATTCTCCCGGAACAGAGCATTGATCGTCATCTTGACCGCCCCAAGCACTTCTCTCGGCACGTCTCGACTGAGCGCAGAGACACCGCAAATAGCATAGAGAAGCAGGGGCGGGGTCGGGGATAGATGCAAGAACTCGGACTTGGTAACGACAGGATAAAGAACGGCGACCTTTTCAAAGTAGGTGTTTACCAGCTTCTCGGCCACATCGCCGGCGAGGCGGCCCTTGATAGATTCGGGTATACGTGTCACCTCTTCGTCGTCCGAAACGTTGGCTGAGGCAGCTGCAGCCGCCGCCTTGTCCGCTTGGGAGCCGCTCCTAGCATGCACCTTGGCACGGTGGAAGCGAATGATACCATCACCGCTGGCGCCGACCTCAAAGGTCTGGTTGTGTTTGATGTCGTGTGCCTCGAGGGCAGCGCCGGGGATGAAAGCTGTCGAGTGGACGAGGTATGCAATGGAAGTGGGACCGAGCACACGGGTATCGGGAGGTGGAGTGCGCGAAGGGCTCCTTCGCTGTTGCGCTTGCTGTAGTGTCGCCGGCAAGCTTTGGGTCGAGTTGGATTGAGACAGCGGTGGCTGTTGCGGTAGGCCTGCGAGCTTCTGCTGTTGCTGTTGTGGCAGATGCTGTTGAGACATGGCTCGTGGCAGATGCGCGTGGTTCGTCTGCTGTGACAAGACGCGGCCATTCCAGCCTTGCTGAGCGAGGTTGGACTGCATAGCATGGAAGCCTGCTGGGTTGTGCAGAGCACCCATGAAGGGCTGCGTGGCCATCATTCCAGGGTAGGCAGGGTGTCCCACGGCATAGCCGCCACCGTGCATGGACAGTTGGGCCGAAGCCATGCCGTTGGCGCCAGAAGCAGCAGCCACAGCAGCTGCAGCAGCGGCTGCCTCCTCTGCCTCCCTTTGATACTTCTTCTTGAAGCGCGTCTCTGTGATGGGGAGGAAGAAGGTGCACTCGAAACCGTACTGCCTGCAATGAGCGCAGACGAGACCGCCGTTACCGTTGTTGAGCGAGCCCAAGGGCGGACCGCCATCGTCGATGACGTCGCAACGAATCTTCTTGCGACGGCAGGAGTCGCAAGCGCGTGCCGTCTTGATGCGTTTGCCCGATGGCTTCTCAGCCGAGCTAGGGGTGATCTTGCCGGAACCTGAAGCGTCCTTGCCATTAGGAGTGTCGGTGCCGTAGTTGACAGGGCTGTCGTGAGTGATGTTGGCATGGTTGGTAGGGCTGAACTCAGTCTTGAGGGAGGGAGGCTCCATGTCCGAGTCCTTGCGTTTGGTGCCCCGGCTGTTGGGAGTGCCAGTGGAGCTGGAGGGCGTCTGCCCCGCGACGTCCGTGGAAAGGTGCAGGCTAAGATTGTCGGTCATGTTGTGGATGTGAACACCAGCGATTGATGTGAAGCTATACGATTCAAGTGTTTGAGCTTGTACGCGCTCTCGTGTGCCTGATTGCAGTGGCAGAGGATGCTGGTGTGAGAGATCCGATGACGAGTCTTTGTAGTGCAGAACTTCAGGTGCGGTGTGGAATTGAAGCCCCAAGAGCGAATGCCTCGGGAGCAGATGAAAGCGTCTATGGTGTGAGCATTCCCAGTCGAGCGGATGTGAACGAGACCCGGGCTTTATTCCAAGGGAACAGGAGGTCGGATGCTGGGTATTGAGCAGGTAGGGTGGGAGATTCCATCTAATGAGTGAGAGACAGTCCCGCTGAAATCGTGTAACTCGAAATGAAGGTGGAAGCCTGGGTGCCAAGATGAGAACGAGTGTCTAGACACGAGCTCGTTCGGTGAGGGAATGTGACGAAACACGGATGCAAGTCGATTGCAAGGTGTAGCGAGGGAAAGCAACGGACGCTGCTTGAAGAAACGGGGTCACAGGGTTTGCTCGTTGTCGCCGAACGTGGGAGATAAGCGACGGATGATGAAATGAGCGAGCGTGCGTGCGTGCGTGACGAATAATGATCCGAAGAGGCAGATGGAGAGGATGACTTTCCGGAGCAGTCAGAGGACGTTGCGGAAGTTTTCGGTCGCCGTAAAGTTGGAAGTAAGGTTTTGGTTGATGATTACGAGAGTTTGCAGATGTAATGAAGAAGAGAAGTGAGAATGAAAGTGTGATCGAGTTGATATGGATGGTGGTGGCGAAGGTGGGTGGAAGCAATCAATGACGAAGGAAGGGGGAAAGGGTTGAAGGTGATCGTCAGGGTGATTGATGGTGGATGCAGCGAGCAGCGAGCTGGCTTTGAAACCGACAGCGAGCGCGGTGAGGGCTGAGCGAGCGAGCGAGTGAATGAGCAACGGGCTCTTTGTCTCGTTTCAAGGGCAAAAAGAGCGTCGACCGGACAGAGGGAGCACCGACGACTCTCACTAAGAATGCAGCACATTGCAGCAGCACCAGAAGCAGCAGCTGCCAGAACAATCGCCAGAAGCAACAGACAGAGTCCGAGTAGGAAAGCAGGCAAGCAGGCGATTGCGGATTGAGCTGAGGCTCCAGTGCCTGAATTCCGAAACAAGAGGCACTCAGCCCCATCCAGGTTCTCTCCTAGCTCGCTCCAAGGCTCGAGACCCAAGAAAAAATCCGAATTTATCGGTGCAGCGTGTGGCTTTCAGTCTGACTTTGCAGCTTTTTGCGGAGACACTCTCCAGCTTGAGTCCGAAAACCAAACGGTGAGTCCGAAAGTGGCTTGCCTCTGTCTCTCTTTTCTTTCACAACGATCATCACAGAATGTTTGCAAAGCGATACGCAATGTGATCTGAGCTTTCATTTGCTGCCGACCTTTCGGTGCTCCCGAATTCAGCGCAGACAACTCTTAGGATGACCGACTTTTTTTGGTTTCGGTCGCAGCCAGAGTCGAATGTCCGAATTGATCCGTATTTGGCTTGGGCTTCTAAGCGAGCTCGCATCAGATGCACGAGCTTGATCCTGTCCCAGGCACACGCTGTGCTAGGCGCTCGCGTTTCTTCCCTTTTTAGCCTACCACGCACACACCACGCTCGCACTTGCTGGAGTCGGTCGGTCGGACCGCCAATCCTAGTCAACTTAGCGCGGATTCGCATCGTACACGCGAGAAATATGAGACCCTCGAGGTGCACTCGCACACCGCAGACACCGAGTGACTTGCGCGCGAACATCAAATCTCGCCCACATTGGAGGTCGTAGCTACAGCCATCAGTAAACTAGCTTCGATTTCGATCTTCTGAAGGAAGAAGTATCGAAAGACGTCTTGTGCATCAAATTAATGCTTGGAGCGATGGCTGCCTATCATCGGACCACAATCCGACAGCGTCATCTGACAAGAATGATAGTGCGCCTCGAAATCGCATCGCATCGCATCGAGCCGACCCTCTCTGTTGCCTCGAAATGCGACGAGGGCATGAAAACATAGCTTGTTGCGCTGGCCTGCATTTCGGGCTTTCCGCATGACGAGCTAAGGCTGCTTTCAGGGGCCGCGATACTCTGAAAGCTGAGGAAAGCGCTGATTTCGCTCAACAGAGGAGCAAATTCGGTCGGACGACAGCACGTCCAAAAGCCTCTTGTTACAGGTCGATCTGAGACATTTTGACAGCCTCCAACCCTCAACCCTTGCTGCACGCAGGATTGCATCCATGTAAAGCATTGGAATCCATTCGCTCTCGCAGCACTATCAGCTTCTCGACTCTACGACTTTTCCGGGTTGAATGACCGAATCGCAGGGAGACAAAGGAGATTTTCACTGAAGATGCTTCGACCGCCGGTTCATGTTCTCCAGCTCGGCATCAGCCAACAGTCCAAATTTTGACTTTCAACCCACCTTTTCCTCAATACTGTATGCTGCTGAAAGACGCCGCAAAAGCTGTGAGACGACCCGGAGCGAGTATGCACTTGGATCCCACAACGGGCTTTGAGCCCGCCATTGTCATGCAGATGCGTGTCCAGTTGCAGCAAGCAAAAGGCGGAATGCTGTTTTCAAGGAGCGGAAAAGAGCTCTGGCTGGCGCTGCAAGGCTGCGGCTCAAGTTGCGATTCCCGACCTCGCATTTCCGACGATCAACTCCGCGCGCCGTCCCTGACTAAAAAAACACACACCAGACAGCGCGCAAGTAACCGACGCGCATCGCCCACCTCACGACTCCTTTTTGCGATTCGTGACTTGAGGCGCGCGCATTCGAAGCGGTCATCTCGGCGCCAAATCAATGATTGATGAAGGGTCTTGTTTCGGAGCCAGAAACCATTGCAGAGGTTATTGCAAAGTGAATCGATTAGGACCCCTCCCATTTGACGCCAGTTTCCGATTCTTTCTGCTCTCGAGACGATGATGCTCACAAAGCTTCCTTGTGGGAATGGTCTATCGGGACAAAGCTTTGACAACGTCATACCAATCTGATTGTCGTCGGAATTGCACAGTCATACCACTAGCCCTTGCTTTCGGCAATGGTGATCACATCCTTTCTTCACGTCTCGCCTAGGTGTGGGTTGGTCTATCCTTTGCCGAGCCAGCTGCCAAGCAAATCCAAAGAACGACGTCAAGCAAAAGCGACACGTCATGCACGGCATTGGCTCGATTTCATGGGTTTGAGGCTCCACTGATTGCCACGCTAGCATTGATCGCATTGATGCAAGTGCCAAAGCATGACGAGGGGACACCGGGGCCACGCTCTAGGGTTTAGGGTTCAGGGTGTGTCCAACTCACGAACCGCCGGCTCAGAAGCTTCGCCTTCTAGGCACACACCGGCGGTTTCTAGACGCAGCCTGCCATCATCATCATCGCCGCACAACTCTAATGCAAGGCATGAATTCTTCCAACGAGCATGATCAGACTCCAAAAAACGTGGCCTTGCCGAGATGCCGAACTGCTGTTTTTTGCAAGTCGGTCAACTGAGTGCAAAAAAATCTTACATGCTTGCGATGGTTGTCAAATCATGAGTGAGACCCATGCAAGCATGGTGCCTTTCGATTGGACACGAGATGTCAGAGAATTGTCTCATAACCGATAGGGTTTCCTCTGGCCCGAAGTGGCGGTGCAAGACAACGTGCTAGTGTACGGCCTGCCACGCGGGAGAGGGTGAGACCGCCTTTGCTGCGGAGGACGTTCCTTGCGCCGACTTCTCGATAGGCCCAAGCCGATGGCTGCCCGATCTTGTGTCCAGATCTTGTTGCTCGACATCGTCAAGCGTACGACATCTTCTATTCTTGACCCTAGCAGCGACCTGCCCCTTCGCACGACGTGGAAGGTAGCGACACCTTTTGTCTTGATCATATCCCCGACCTGGCTCCGAGGTGACCTTAGGATTCGGAAAGTGATTGCCTTCTGTTCCGATGGCGGTGTGTCTACTGATTCGTATGTCCATAGCCTTTTCTCCGATTCGTCGTCAAGCCGTTGATCTTACCTCGTTACGACAGCCTCCACGACCATCACACCACCCTTTCCTGTTTGCATCCTCCAGCTCGCAATCGCTCACCGTCATCGTCCTCACCTTCTCCACCGACTCCTTTCCCCTCTCCCCCTCTCCTCCCCCTCTTCCTCCCCCTTCCACGTCCTCCACCCTCCTCCTCCTCGCTCTCCCCTCCCCGCCCCCCACCGTCTCCAACTCGATCACGCCCAAACTCATCGGTCTGCTCTTCCTCTCCCTCCAATCGCGCAAGAACTCCTCTTGGCCTCGGAAGATCCTGCACGCGAAGATGGTGCTCGCTACGCACTCCACCCTTACGGGCAGGTACGGGTTCGTGTTCTTACCCGAGAACTTCAGCGTCAGCCCTATCGCTATCGCCTTCACCGCTATACTGAAGATTCCGAAGAAGCTCGCGTCGGAGAGCAGCATGTGTACCACCTCGCCGCGTTGTGGTTTCGGATGATCGCGCAGGATGGGGATCACGACGATCAGCGTAAAGATCACATCAATCAACAGCGCTATTAGCAGAGGTGCGCACAGGAAGGCCGGCGAGACGTAGGCTGAGATCGAGCTGAACCGCTGCGCGCTATTGGTGGGGTCCGATACGGCCAGGATGGAAACCGTGATGCAGCCGACGAGTTCGGCTAGCAGCAACAGGTGGATCAGGCGAGAGACGAGGAGCGGTCGTTCAAAGTGTAGGATCAACGCTCGGTAGCCGAGAACTGCCGAGGTGGAAGTGAAGATGATGGGCAACGCGAAGGCTCGTAACCAGTGCACTTGGCGTTCGTCTTGTCGCCGCAGTACGGTTGTAGGAACGGTGAGCCACGCGAGTGTCAGGATACCGATTGCCATAGAGTAGCGTGCAACGAGATACGCTAGTGGCATGGGTCGAAGTTGTCGTTTGCAAAGCATAGCGGTGATAAGGCGTATATCGAAAGATATAAACGATAGGATCTCGCAAGTTACTACGCCTACCAGGACGGCGGTCAGATGTGTGTCGATGAGCGGGATCGTTGTGGACGACATTCTGTCTTCAGAGTAATGCTTGACCAAAGTCCGATGAAGATCGTAGAAGAAAGAACAAGTCTCGGCGTAGCTAACAAGAAGCTACTTAAGGTGTCAGAACGCCAAGGACACTCTCGAACAATCAGAAGACCTCCTATCAACCTGCAAGCCATCCCGATCGCGGCTATTGTCGACACAGCCCAGCCTCGGCCCGTACATTTGACCGACACGACCTGGCCGACATCGCTTCGGGCTGCTCATGCCGGTAAACTAAGCCCCATTGACGCCCGCCGTTGTCAAGTTTCCACCCGAGTGAACCTTGTTGATAACATGAATCGAGGAGCTCCCCTGCGTTCCGTTTTTCATTTGGCAGCTTTTTTGTCTCGAACGCAAAGCTTTGAGTGGGCGGCGGGTTAGTGCATGAGATACTGCTTAGAGAGTCTAAAGGGGCCATGAGATTGCCGTCAAAGAAAGACAAAGAGCGCATTGTGAGCTTCATATCCTTGCATGGCACGCATGGATTCCCGACCGTCGAATACAAAGGCTTGCGAGACTCGGGTGACGACCAGCGTGACCGGATTTCCTGTGGCTGTCTGTGGCTGTTTGAGGAGAGAAAAACCCCACTTCGCAACTGATTGGGAGACGCTATCAAACGTGCTCACGGTCAATCTGACGACATGCTCTCACTGGGGCGAAAAAAAGGCGCCGAAAGGAACACCTGGTCTCGACCATCTCATATTTCAGCACGCACGTGGTCTTGTCTTGTTGACAACGGAGATACTGCAATGTCATTGTCGATGACAGCGAGAGGGGGAGCATCCAATCAGACGGTCTTCTCTTGCCGATAAAGTGTGGGGGTTTTTGGGTGGCGATACAAATACACATGGTGGGCTTTTCGTGATTGAGGAGGCGAGGCTGAGGGGCTTGTGGTGGTGAGCGATGGCGACATACGATTCGACCGAGCTGCTGGTAGATATGGTAGAAGTTGCGCATAAGCCCGACGAAAACGTGTTGCCATTTGACCGTGAGTAATTTTTGAGTCCGATGAAACTCGAGGCGTTGGTTGTCCGTAATGAAGATTCGATCATCGATACTTATTCCTCGACTACGCCACACTTCTCATACCCTACGAACCGTACGAAAGCCCACCACTTCTCGGCCCAATCAAACCTTCTCTACGCACCACGAGCCTTGATAGCCATCACCAGCTGCACCTTCCTCCTCACCATATCCGCAAACCTCCTCCTATGCCTCTCGCTCTTCTTCCTCCTCCTCTCCTCATTCGGCTTCTCGTACCTCTCCTGCAACCTCAACTCCTGCCTCACATTGTTCCTCCTCAACAGCACCGACAGCTGCGCATAGGCTCGCGCCGGATCCGCCTGAGGCGTCACACGGATGCTTCGACCACTGAACGGCGTCGCTGGCCAGCTCGCTTCACCGTAGACCGCTCTCTGCGCCCAGTCGGCTTCGAGGTCCTCGACGTAGCCACGTCGGCCGTCGGAGGGGCGCGAGAGGCGAGATCCAGAGCCGCTGCGGGGAAAGGCTTCGAGCGACTCAAAGATGGCTTGGTAGGTGGAGGATGCGCTGAGCGGCTTCGATGGTGATGATGGCTTCTTGTTGTCAGCAGAGCGGAGTGATGTGGATGCGAACGTGCGGCAAAGTGTAGAAACGTCGATCGATGCGGGTGACGATGAAGGGCCGGCGAGAGCGGTTCGGAGCGCGGTGGGTTTCGATGAGACGGCAGCAGCACGCAATGGCCGCGCCACTGCGGTTCGTAGCAAGGACATGATTGAGCGTGCTACGATGTATGAGTCGCCCTGTGCAGAGATCGATGAGGTGGTGTTGTTCGATGTCGCTGTTACCAAAGGTTGAGAATGGTAGGAGGACGAGAAGGAATGACGAGGTTGCTGGCTCAAGTCAGAAAAAATCAAAATCCCTCTTCAAAGGCTTCTTACGTCTCGGATCCGATCAAAATCCCGGTCGCGAATTTTTTGGAATTGTTACACCTTTAGCATTGACATCTATGAAAAAATCTTCAGCGCTGAGACGGCTCGCTGGCGCAGCAGCGCTCCGAACTCTGCACATGACGCTCATGTCACACTGTTGCTGCAAAGTGATACATCGTATGATTGAGAACACTACTGTACACGACGACAAATTCGAATGAAGGAGAGAGGGAGAAAGGAAGGTGGGAACTGGAATACAAAAGACATGCCTTTCAACTGCTACTGTCGCCGGAACCGTACCCATCGATCGAATCAAGATCGTCATCGGAATTCCTCCAGCCTCGCTCCCTCAGGCTACGCACGTCGATGAGCCACCCATAAGCCTGCTGACTGATCTCTCGCTGGTCGATCAGGTCATCGATCCTCTTCATCGCTTTGTCGAGGATGTCGAGACCCTCCTTGTCTCCCGCTACCGTGTGAGGGCGGCTCTTGTCTCCCTCCTTATCGCTGCACGAGGATGGCGGGGTGTCACTTGCCGCCATAGGCACTTTGACACCACGATACCTAGCCCATGTCGAATCAGGTGACCAAGCGACCTGATCCAGCATAGGACCAACAGTAAGCACAAGTGCACATGCGCATTCGATCTCATATGCGGAAGGGATGCCGGCAAAGACCGTGTTGACGAGGAAGCGATCCAGCCATTTGGCTAGCACTTGGACGCTGATGACCCTATGAAGCACAAGCTGACCGATGAATCGGACCACGGCGAGGGAGACGAATTCGTCGTCTTTGTCTCCTTCTCTCGCCTTCTGCTTGCGCGCTTCGCGTTCGAGTCGCCATAGGCTGCTTCCTGGAGAGACAGCCGTGTCTGTCGTTCCATCCGGGTCCTCTCTGCTCTGCTTTTCTTGGATGATGGCGATCGCATCTTGAAGAGTGAGCTTGTTCTCGATATCTGTCATAGCAACACCGCGGTTGAGGAACTTGTCGAGCTCCTCTTTGAGCACGTTGAGGAAGAGTTCGCCGTGTTCGAGTGTTAATTGTTCGTTCGTGGGGCCGTCCATTTCAGAGCAGCACCAGAGAGTGGCGACGTCAAAGTCTCTCACGAGGCTGGCAGAGACGAGCGCGAGCCTGGATGCGGTGGCGTAGGGCGCTAGAGGATCATCGAGCAGGTGGAAGAAGCCAGTAACGGTGTGGTGGAAGAAATGACTGCTGATGGCTCGAAGTTTGAGTTGACCCAATTCGGATTCCGGCTGCTCGACGCAACAGTAGAGCTTGCAGACGTGTTCAGCAATGTAGCGTAGGAGCTCCTGGCCGATGGGCTGCGCGGATCTGGAAAAGTCAAAGTATTTGCTGAGGATCGCGTCGATTCCGTCTTCGATCTCGTTGATGCGGAGGCTGAATACGTTCAAAAGGTTGCGAATATACACCGGGGATGCCATGTTGCTCAGAGCAAAGCTGCCATCCGAGCCTTCTTGACGAGCCTGATCGAGTACAGGCAGTGGTTCAGGAGTAGGTGAGCGGACGGTAATGGTAGGGACGATCAGTTTCGGCTTCGAATCCTGTGTCACAGCAAGACGAGTCGGCCATCCCGAATCCGACGATGACAGCAAGATTGGGGACCGCGAAGAGGGGCGTGGTGAGTACAGAGCTTGCGTGGAGATGGTGACGCTCTTGCTATGCTGTCTGGCAGCTTCGGCGACATTTCTGCGTCGCTTGGTGGCAGCGGCGCTCGCAGCCTTGCTGTAGCTCGAACGCTTGGCGGCAGCGGCCATCTCGACGCTCGAGCCGAGTGACTGTGTGGGACGTGCTTTAGGCTTGACCATGGTGAGCGCAGGATACTTTGTCCCTGGCGAATTTTGTGGCTTGGAAGAGCATCGTGGCGAGGTGTTGGCAGCCTCCGAGGAGGTGTAGAGACTATCGGCGGATCGGTGTTGGAATGAAGTGGATGGAGTTGAGACGTTGACAGCGGTGAGTCGGGGATCGAGAGCAAAGTTTTGAGCGGTGGTGCGCAGCGAGGTGTGGTAGAGAGTGTTTTGCGATTTGACAGTGTAAGGATTGGGACGTGTGGCGACGTAGGATCGCGGAGCCGCCTTTTCGGGGCTGCTAGAGGGGAAGTGGAAAGGATCGAACTGGCTGTTGGCAGGAAGGTGTTTCAGCATGGTGGTGGTGAACTGAAAAGGGATTGGCGCAGTAGAGATGATCGAGCTGAGTAGTTGCACCGGTTAGAGCTAAGGCTGGCAATAGCGGATGCGGGAATTAAGCGGTGCCGCCAAAAGAAAAGGAAAATCCCACTGCAGAGTCACAGAGGCGCGTCCGAGACAAGACAGAGGGGGCGAAATGAAGCAGAGAGCGAGCGGAAGTATCAAGGTGGTTCGAGCCGGATTGAGGGGGCGATTGAGCCAATAATGCGATGTCGTTTGATCACGGGTTGAATGGAAATGGTGGGGCAATGAAGAGCGAGAGGAAAAAAGGTTTGCAGGGCGAAAGTGCTCCTGCTCCTGCGCGGTGAAATAAAATGCAGGAAAGGGTGGGAAATCTGAAAGGCGGGGGTTGCAAGTGTAGAAGACGAGGCGAGAGGATAAGCGTGGGAGATTTTGTTGGTTGTGGAGACAAAGGAAGAGAGTGATTGAGTGGGTGAGCGCAGGAAGAGAGGGTGTGTGACCTTATATGAGAAAGGTCGAGAAGAGAGTTGCGAATCGCAAGGTTGAAGCGGTTCTGGACGGAGCATCCGCTCAACAAGGTTGTGAGAAATGCAAACTTTAAGCTTGAGCCAAAAGGTGCTCTTGCTGCTGCTGCTGCTGCTGCTGCGTCCCCACTCAAAACAGAGGCCCAAGCGAGCGGACGCTTGACAATCACAATGAGCGGATGGATGAATGTGGTCTGTGAAGAAACAAAGATCGTTAAATGCAGTCGAGCGCCCGTCTATAAATTCGCCACCTCACCGTCCTCTTGGCTGGCAATTCTCCGCGCCTTGGTGATCTGCGCCTTTTGTGATTTCAACCATGACCCGTGTGATGTTGAGGTATGAAGAGCTGCTTGAGACCCTGCTCCCTTCTCTCATCCAGTGTCTGCTCGACCGCACCCTCCGCCTGAGAAGCATCACAAAGCTCATGCAATGACTGCATCCCAGCGTGGGTCTGAGTCGACAGCTGGCTCATTGTTCAATGTATCTGCAGCTGTCGGCTAACTGATGAGCAACGCGATCTAAGGCAGAGGCCCAGCTGCGGGCGAAGGAAATGAAGTGCCACAGCCGCCGCAAAAATGCAACGTATGCGCTCGAGCCCCTTCCGATCAGAACAAGCACGCACGCATCCTGTTTCTTCTTTGCAGCCACTCAGCCTTTGCGACGTGTGCTGAGTGCCGACAAATGGTGCTGGAGCCTTTTCTCTAAACTGCAGCGCCTTCGCAGCAGCTCAGGCGTACTGTAGGCTCTTCTCGGATCGCTTCCGAAAGCGATGCCCTCTAAGCATTTGGCAGCCCACACCTTTTTCAGCATGTCGATAGCTGTGATGACTGATGATATATGGGTTTCATCGGTCAACGACCCAGCTAGAGCGTGCTTTGTCTGGGCCATTCACTTATATAGCATCGAGTTGCCTTCGGGGTCATCACAGGGTCTTGGACTTGATGGGTGTCGTCTGACGTCTGACCGCATGTAATAAGTCGGCGTCAAATGCCTTTTTACCTCAAAGCTCATGCAATAAGTCAGCCAAAATCGGGGTCGAGAAAAGCGATTTTTTCGGCTCTAAGATGTTAGGACTCTCTACCCGACATTTTTGCAAAAATCCTCTCCGCCCTCAAACCAGACACGCGCTTGACGCGTGCGCTCTGGGCCCAGCGCAACAACAACACCTGGCCCAAACAAGCGGGAGGAAGAGCAGCTGAGGAACTGCAGAGCAAAAAGTTTTGGAGAACAACACTTTCGCAAAAACAACTCAGCCGAGCGAGGACATGCCAGCCGACACTCTGAACCTTTGCGCTGCTTTCGAATCCTCCTTCTCGACCACGTCACGCCGATCCTACGTCTCCACCATCCCATTCAAGAATCCATCGTACAAGATGACCTCGTTCACTCCCAACCCCAACTTCGACAAGGAGAACTCCAACCCCAAGGACTGGGCTTACCACCTTGGTGAGTATCATCAGCTCTCAGTACGGTCTCGATAGCGACCTTTGCGCTGAACTCTTATCCTCTTGCATTGTTCTATTTCTTCAATAGGCTGCCTCCCTCAGAAACATCATATCGTCTTCACCAAGGAGGACTTTGTCGTCTTTCTCAAGCAGCACAACGTCCACGTCGGTCCCAACTTCACCGAGCTCTCCAAGTTGCCAAAGTATGCCACCATCGGCAAGCTGACTGTCTCTGATGACGCCGGTCCGTCTGCCGCACCAGCTGCCACCGCTACTTCTGCACCCGCCGCCCGAGCGTCGCAAGCACAGCAGTCCACTGAGGCCGCCTCTGAGCCATCCAACGTGGTCTACACCAGCTCCGGCGAAGTCTTCCGTCCCAGCCGCAAGGTCCGACAACTTCCCGGTGGAGGTTCTGCGCAGGTCACCGCTCTCTTCGGCAGCGATGCTGACCAGGAAGAGCCAACTCCTATTCCCTCCCGCCGTGCTGCCGCTCCACCAGCACCTGCCAACGACGGCTTCGAGCCTCTCGGTGCTGCTCCAGCAAGGCGTGTAGCCAGCGGCAACGTCTCGGCCCAAAAGGAATCGCACTTCTACGACGATGTAAGCGCCGAGAAGCCGGGCGTCTACGAAGGTGTGCGAAACGACGCTGTCATGAACAACGGATTCCGACCTACGCGACGTGTGCGTGTGCCAGGTGGAACTGGTGGCCTCTCGAGCATCGCTTTTGACTAAAGAATGCTTGGGCGATCTTCTTAGCAACGGGCTAGAAAGCATTCATATACCCTCCAATGATAAACATGATCTTTGATGAAAGTCCGAGCCTTACCAGAGATGTGCGCGTGCGAAAGACGTAAAGGGTGATGGTGAAGTGCAAGATCAGATGACCAAGTGGAGAGATGGACAACTCAGTCCTTGGTGAGATCAACAATGCGAACTCGTTGCGAGAACGGTACCGAACAAGGGACCGATCAAGGCTGAGCAATACGCATCACAGGAGCGAGCCAGTATGGGCTGAGCCCCGCGGAATTCGGAATGCCTCAACCGAAGCACTTCCAAAGGAAACGGGGAACCGAAGCCAGGGTTGCGGGCCTCCTCTCGGCACCAATGCCATGAACAAGGTCCGAGTGGGGTTCGAATGTTCTACGTCTCGTGACACGGGCCCATCAACGTGCCTTGTGATCTTGCGGACCAGCTCTTGCTGAGTTTGGAAAGCCACGGCCCGCTGTACCTGAGTCTCAAAGCGCAAGGCGTAAGGAAGAGCACGACGCTTTCATGTTGGCCTGCTATTCTATCGGACGACCAGAGCGCAGCGTCTTTCTCCTATCGACGCTTGGATCTTGCTTTAGTATTAGGCTGATCTTCGTTTTGCGAATCTCGTGCTTGGCACCTTGGAATCTCATGTCGATCATCCGTGATCAATCCGGCAAATCATTTCGCGCGCGCGATCCTAGCGCTGTCTTGGAAAAAATGCCGAATTCAGCGAAGAGTTCCTTCTCCTTACGGCGAGCTCGACACCGGCTCGGCTCTGCTTAGCCGCTCCGCATGAAAAGAACAGGGATCCCCCCTTTTTGGTTCGGTCTTCCATGGATGAAAATCTCAGATCTGTTGCGTCTAACCCCTGCATCACAGAGACCATATGGTTGGTGCTTCGGAGAGAGAGGTAAGGCGAAAGAAGGTCCCCGTGTGTGACTTGACCCTGGCTAGTAGGAAAAACTTGTCGTAGAATCCCTTTGATTCTGTCGAAAGGAGACACGCTAATTGCCTGGGCAAGACCCGCACTTAACTTTAATCTTTTGACATGTACTCCGCTGCCGTTCGACCTGTCAGAAATCTTTTGATGGCGCTTAAGAGCACGTAAGACCCGTCGGAAAACACGCTTACTCACTCCCTGTTGCTCGCTTAGAGACGTCATCGGCCCCTCTCGTACCGCACAGACCCTTGCTTCCTCGCAAAGAAGGGGTTCACAAAGGAGGGACAAAGATGGCTTCGGCAAAGCATGCGCCTTCGACGTCGAAAACCACAAGGCGATCCGTGAAGGGATCCCGGCTATCGATCCTTTTCGAACCACGCTGTGTCGGACCACCATCCCAATCTCCGACCAGCCTTTCCTCCCTCCGAACCGCTAGAGCCGGGCAAGCTTCATTGTCGTTCAAAATCCCACACCACGGACCAGCGGTGCCTGGTGCAGCACATGCACATGAAGCACGGCGTTGCGGCTGGTGTCCTCCCTCTTCATCATATGCGGAAAAACGGTTAGGCCGCAGCTTCCCTCGCAGATCTTGCTACAAAGCCCACACGGAAAAAGAGAGCGCCCTGTGTCATTACGAGGCTTTCTCCCACGCCCCCTCCCCCCGTTGGCGCTGCTCCAGCCGCGGTTTGATCACGTTATCGGCTGCTCGTTTCTGCCTCAAGCTCTCTGGGCGCGAGGCGAGGGAGGAGGAGTCAGCTCGAGGTCGAAGCAGCGTGGTAAAAAGGCAGTCGTGTGCTTTTGCGGGAAAGCTCGAAGGAGGGACGCCACAATCTTTCTTCCTCCCTCTTCGTGGATCGAGTAAGTTGGAGAAGAGGCTGCGCAACTTGCATATATTAAGCTTACAAGGAGGGCTAGCAGATTGCGCTATTCCCGAATTCTATGGCCGCTCTTTTGCTTCCCTCCTTCCAGTAACATCGACCATGAAGACGTTCGCCTCCCCCCTCGGCGCCATCGTCGGTGTCCTCACCCTCGGCTCTCAGCTTAGTGGCGCCGTTCCGTTCCTCTCCGACTTCGCCGTCGGCGTCAGCACCGAAGCCGTCGTGGCGAAACAGTCCGACCTCGGCCCCATCCACATCCTCTTCCAGAACGATCTCAGCAACAACGCTTCCACTGGAGCGCTTCTCCTACCACGGCCCACCATCTCTGCCTCCGCTGGGCAGATTTGCTCGAGCATCAACGAGAAGCTCTTTCCCTTGGACGAAACCCTCGAAGCGGGGATCGGCTCGGACCTCGTCGACCAGTTCAACTACCTGCGCTTTGCCGGCACCGTCGATTACCAAGATGCATTCTGGATCGACGGTGGCGGTGCTGCCGAGAGCAATGTTGCTGCTTACAAGGTCAGCCGTGGCTCCGTTCGTTCCTTCGGTGAAGGTGAGAAGCTAGGCGTGCTGTGTACGCACACTGCTCCGCCGACGGTCGTTTCGCGGTCCGACGAGTATGCTAATGGCGAGGCGAATACTCTTGGTGTTGACAAAAGGGTGTCTGTCGTAGCCGGCGATTACACGCTGACGGGGTATCGAGATCGACGGTCGTTCCGGTTCTTGGGTATCCCGTTTGGCGATGCTCCTGTTGGCGATAAGCGGTTTATGCACGCCACGCCGTATACGGGTAACAAGGTGCTCGACGCGACCAACTATCGCAACGCTTGCGTCCAAGCTACGACTTCGCAAGGACCAAAACCGATGGGCGAAGACTGTTTGAACCTCAACATCTACACTCCTACGCTCGGGTCCAGCGGCAAAAAAGCGCTGAAGCCGGTTCTTGTAGCTATTTACGGAGGAGCCTTTGTCAACGGTCGCAATTCGGTGCACGAGTTTGATGGTGGTAACCTGGCGTCGCGATCGGATATCGTTGTGGTCATGATCAACTACCGTCTTGGTGCGTTGGGTTGGCTCGCTTCGGACAGCGACTTGCCAGGGAACGGTGGTCTCAGTGATCAGATTCTAGCGCTCAAGTGGGTCAAGGAGCACATCGCGGCTTTTGGAGGTGATCCGAATCGGATCACGATCGGCGGCGAGTCGGCGGGTGCGCAGAGTGTGTCGGCGCTGCTGGCTAGTTCGGAGGCGAAGGGTCTGTTTCATGCGGCGTTTATGATGTCAAATCCGTGGGTGCCGTGGGTGAATCGGCCGGTGCAGACCAAGTACATCGCCCCTGCGGTCGCGAGCAGTCTCAGCTGTCCGAAGAAAGGCCGTGCGATGGTCGAGTGCTTGCAGAAGATCGAGGATCCGTTGGTGTTTGTGCAGGGTAATGCGTTTACCAATGCTACGGGTGAGATCGCACAAGTGCTGGCCAAAGTATCGAATTCGACTCTCTTGCTTGGTTCGGTCGAGCCGTTCTTGCCTACCGCAGACGGACTGCTGGACGGGCAGATCTTCTACCTCGCTGGCAACGGGACGATCCCGAACGACGTCCCCATCCTCCTCGGTACCACGTCGGGTGAAGGAACGCCTTTTGTCTACCCTCTACTCCCCGATCCCCTGCCGAATGTACCAGCGGTGTTGAACAAAGCATTGTCCGCACTCTACTCACCCGACTTTGTCACGCAGCTCGACAACTCTGGCTACTTCAACCTCAACTCTTCTAACCCGGATTCGGTGCGCGAGACCGTCGCCTACGTCTTCACCTACAACTTCTTCACCTGCCCGACGCAGCGCATTGTCAACATGGCGCAGCGATCCGGCCAGTTCCCGAAAGTGTACCTGTACGAGACGCACTCCGGCTACCCCAGCTCGAACGATATGCCCGCCAAATGCGCTCCAGAGGGCACCGGGATAGAGGTGTGCCACAGCGACGACATTTCTTCCGCCTTTGGCAGTCTGAACTTCGAACAGGGCGTCGAGGTCAGCGAGCAGTATTTGCGATTTGTACGGTACAATGCAGATGCGTTCAGCGCGTTCGTGAGGGGTCATAGCCCCAACCCGAGCGATGGGTATCTGAAAGCGAGGGGGAGGAGCTACGAGTATACGAGGGAGGTGAGGGCGGAGCATCCGTGGCAGGCGTATACCAAGCCGTTGTTGGATACAAGGGGGAACAAGACGCAGATTCTGTCGGCGCCGGATGGGATCAGGTATGGAGGGGTGCCGCATAGGGATGTGTGTGATTTCTTTGTGGAGCATGGGAAGCTGACATATCAGGGGCTTGATAATGGGATGTAGATGAGGATGACATGAAGGGTGATGGCGATGATGATGATGATGTTTTTGAACGAAATGATAATCGATTCTGACGCTCACGTCTGAGAGATAGGTTGTGGACGTGCTCAAATGGTCACGCTGTTGTGAATGCACATGCGAACGAGTGTGATGAAACCAGTGATTAGGGAAGGTGTGACATAGAAACATGGGCTCAAGTCGAGATCAAACTGACGAGCGAGTGAACGAGTATGGTATGAGACAGAAGAATGAGGTGCAATTAAGCAGTGGGAGTCTTGGGAGCGACCTTGGACTTGTGCTTGTGAGCGGGCTTCTTGTGCTCCTTGTGAGTGGGCTTGGTAGCGGCGGGCTTCTTTTCGTGTTCCTTCTTGTGGGCGTGCTCCTTCTTGTGGGTCGTCTCCTTGGTGTGCTTGGTCTCGGGCTTCTTCTCCTCCTTGGGCTCGGCGCGCTCGGCCATCTCCTCAGCGGGCTTCTTGTGGGCAGCCGACTGCTTAGCGCCCTGCTTGCCCTTGTTGACCTCGTCGCCGTGGTTGGGCTTCTTGCTGTGTTCGGCAGACTTCTTAGCGCCCTGCTTGCCCTTGTTGACCTCATCGCCGTGGTTGGCGGTCTTCTTGTGAGCAGCCGACTGCTTGGCACCCTGCTTGCCCTTGTTGACCTCGTCGCCGTGGTTGGCGGTCTTCTTGTGAGCAGCCGACTGCTTGGCGCCCTGCTTACCCTTGTTCACCTCGGCACCGTGATTAGCCTTGGCCTCCTTGGTCTTCTTCTCCTTCTTCGCCTCCTTGACCTCCCTCTTCTCCTTCTGAACACCCTTGACCAGCTCGATCAACTTGTCGGCGCCCTCATCGTCGCCGTACAGCTTGCGGACCTGCTTCTCGCCAAACTGGTCGGCGACGTCGTGGTGGAGAGCGGCGAGCTTGGGCAGGTCGGAGGCGTATTCGGCGACAAAGGTGGGGTCGGTGGGGTTGGCGTGTTCGAGCTTGTTGATCAGGCTGAGCATCTGGGGGACTTTACCGGCGTCGGCGCCGGTGGCGACGGGAGAGTCAGCCGAGACGAGAGCGGCCGAGAGGAGGACGGCGGAGAGGAGGGCGAGGAACTTCATTCTGGTTGTTTTGGGTTGCTGTGGAAGCTGTGGTGTGTCGTGAGACTATGAGTTGGAACGGAGGGAAAGGAAGAGAAGGTCTTGAAGAGGAAAGAGACAGAGGTGTTGATGAGGAAGCTTGGAATGGTAAGGCTAGACGAGAGAGAGAGGGGATATATATGTATTGACCACAGGATGGCTCAGCAGTAGCAACACTGGAATAGACACGAGGCATCATAGACCGAACCCTCAACCTCAACCCAAGCGAACAGCTCTGACCCCTTAGGCGAGGGACACGGGGGATCAGGCCTGGAGCTCGTCAAGGGAGGGTGCATATCGACGCAGCAGTAGCTCGGGGAAGCAGCTCTCAACGTCTGTCGATCAACACTGCAGTCTCAACTCCGCTTCGTTTGGCAGCCAGAGGAGGGGAGTGGGCACATGACCGGTGTGTCCATGTTTTTCTTTGCTGGAGTGTTGGTTGGAGTTGTGTTGTTCCCCGGCGTCAACACAACACACCAACACTGCCCCCGCGTCCTGTGCATTGCGTCGAGCCGACGGTTCGCCTACCGAAGCTGTGTGTGTTTTTTTAGATGAAATTTGTAATTCTCGCTGTCAAGAGGAAATTCGTATGCACGTCGTCGATCTCCGCTCTTTTGCTCAAATTAGGCCGAATGCTCACTCACAGGGGTTCTGCACCTTTGCATAAGGCCGGGAATTGTCAGCTGCTGCATAGCGTTGCTATGAACACAAAGGTCAGCTCAGATCGCTGACTTAGCATCGCCTGGTGCTGTGCAGCCTTACACACGGCAACTTTGGCCGCCACCAGCAGCGCCTTTGTCAGGCACCGTTGAACGAGGCTGTGTGGGATGGCGTTTTAGGGGCCAAACACAGATGTTCAAGCTCGAGCGTGTCGCTGCTGAAACGCGGACAGATCAAAAGCGGAAAGGGAGATTGCGGAACGGAGAAACGTGTTGCACATACTGTAAGCGATGCAGTGTTGTAACGGCAATGTTGTGAATGCTACGCCTCTGCACAGCGGCGGACTTCTGGCTGACTGTGACGGAAAATGCAGGGGGGTTTCAGTGTTGGCATGACCACAACACTGCCTTGGACGCGATTTTCGAAATGGCTGTTCCACAGCATTATTGCTGTGCTCTACCGCGCCCTCCTATCGAGAGGGTCAGGACAGCCTCTTGCGACGTCAGTTACGGGGAAGGTGAAATTGAGGGCACACAAGAGTGCTTCACAGCTTGCAACACCGATTTGCATGAAACGCTGGCAAATTGGTTCGAGAACGATTTGCTTTGCCACGTTCGGAAAAGCAAAGCCGCCGGTCTGAGCGACAAAATACAGCTGCAGCCCGGAGACGGACGCACACGAGAGTCAGATCTCGCGCGACAACAAGACTCAGATCGAGATCCCGTCAAACATGCCGATCGGGATCCCTTCACATCGGAGATACTTGTGTTACTTTGCTTGTGTTACAGTACGAATGTTTTGGCGTCGGTCAGTTGCACGTCGAGGCAAGCTAACTACCACAATGTTCTTGACCATCTAAAATGTCGGATCGCCCTTCTCGAGCTCCCGTTGCTACCTACACTTGCAGTCAAGACGATCCTCTCCTCCATTGATTTACTGGCAACCAGCCAGCAACGAAATGCCCTGACCCATGAATCCACCGCCTGGGAGTTCGCCAAGAAGCGAGAGTAGCATGTTGCATATAAAGTTGAAGTCGTCGTTTCGCTCGAAATCAAGCTCGACGGTGACCATCATTGTATTTACCCGCCCCGAGGGAAGCGTATGCCTGACCTTTGCGCTGGGAACCGTCTTCCAGACGTTGGCATTCCAGCGCGCGTTGTTGTAGCAGACGCCTTTGTTCTCTACAGTCTGTTCGCGCTCCAGGAAGGCCTTCATAGTATCCTTTGCGTAGTTTAGAGAGGTTCTAGAAACGAAGTCGCCCAGAATTCGGATTTGCGAGGTGGCTCGACGGTTTTGGCACACGAACTGGCCCTTGTAGCCGATCTGCGCGAGTCTACCCATGTCTGTGGTGCCGGTCAGGCCTCCATTGCCTTGACCTGAACAGTAGATACGACTGCAGTCACCGTCCGAGCTGACACCGAAATCGTATGGTACGCTGCGAGTACCCGTCACCACCCGTTGTCCAACTGTGTCAAGCTCGGTTCTCCCTCCGCCGCCTCGCTTAACCAAGCTGCGTCCAGCGTTGGCGTCCGTCGTATGGTTGGTCACCAAATACATGGTGTCAGCGATGATCATGCCGATGTTGTCGTCGTCTTCGTGAGGCTCGAGTTTCTTGCCGAAAACTTCCGCCCAGGCATCTAGGTTGTCAAAGGCGTCTTGGTCTACAGTGCCTCTTTCGACAATCTGCACCATGTCTCCTCGCTTGTGCAGTCCTTCGGTATGGCGGAAGCCACAGCCGGATGACAGCCCCTGCTTATCACTGATGTCACAGATGGAATTGATGAGGGCGTAGATGTCCGAAGGGCTGTCAGCCACATCTTGTGCATTAGTGACACCTGCTACCGCAAGGAGGAAGAACAACACGACCATATGCCATTTGACGGTATTGCTCTTGCCGCTACCATTTGGCTTAACGGGGGAGCAATAGTTGGCCGGAGAATTGTTCTTGGTTTGATAAATCAGACAAATCTGAAAAGCATCTTCGTTGTTGGTCGTACAAGAATCAGTCCCGTTGATCCCTTTGGCCCCTGAGAATGTCCCGATGCCGGTACAGCACGAGGCTGTGAGCGTACCGTTCGAGGTAACGCAAATGGTCATAGCTGCTTGCGCGATCTTGGACTTGAGCAGTGGCTGTTTCGATGATGCGGCAGGGCTCTTGCTGCGTTTATGTGATCTTGTTGGTATGAGAAATGAGTGGAATGGAATAGGTGAGTGATGTTGTAGAAGAGTCGGTTAGACACAAGCCTTCAAAGAAGCAGTGGCTGGATGTCGGAGGGATGGAATTGTCGACACTTGAGCAAGGCGACGAGAGTCGTGGTGTGTACCATTATTGTTGCACGATGCGCAATGCATCTGCGCAAGCGCAGTTCGCCTCCCACCTTTCATATGTGCCAAGGTTTCGAGATGGTGGGTGCAGTGGGACGCTCGCGCGTCGGGCGTCAGCCACCCGACCGCAGGCATTTTGCGAGAAGAGGAGCTTTTCCCTAGCAAGATTGGTGTCCAAGACAGAAGCGTCGAGACATCCAAAAAGCCGACCTGAATACCGAGATAGCGACGAATTCGTTCAACATGCACGATCATATCACATGCACCATCACATGGTCATTCTCGCCTTGGCGGGGTGCCCGATTTATGCTGATCGGGCACAGATTGCGATCCCACCTCACGAATCAAGCGTGGTCTCTCGCGCAGGACAACCGAGTTGGCCGGCCCGTGCTGAGACGGCCCCCAATACTCCACACTTTGCTCGACAGCATCAAAGGGGACACTGCTGGAAGGACCCTTTCTTGTCAGTGTCCCTTTCTTCTCGCCCACCTCCCACACACATCATCATCCTCCTTTCCCGCAACTCCTGATTCGCTGTCTTGACCGTTTCTCCCCGCCCTTATGGTTGCCTGCCCCTGACTGGCCTCGACACGCACCACAACACTTCCGTCCCGTCCCGACACGGCTACCGCCCGACTCTCCATCTTTGACCAACCACATTCTCCCCCTCCTCCGCCCGCCCGCCAGCTCTTGCGGGACTCAATAACGCACCATGGCCGACTCCGGCAAAGACGCCAAGTTCTTCCAGCGCGGCAAGGTCGACGAGCTACGCACCGAGCTGAATGCCGACAAGAAAGACAAAGGTTGGGTCCGCAAGAAAGCGGTACTCAAAAAGATCATCGCCAACGCCACCATGGGCAACGACATGTCCGCGCTCTTTCCCGACGTCGTTCAGTGCATGAACATCCAAGTTCTCGAGATCAAAAAGATGGTCTACCTGTATCTCATCAACTACGCACGTGCGAAGCCAGACCTGGTGCCCAATGCGGTACCGGGTTTCCTGTCGGATTGCAACGATCGAAACCCGTTGATTCGGGCGCTGGCGATCAGGACCATGTCGTACATCCACGTGCCGACGGTGCTAGCTGCGCTGATCGATCCGTTGCGGCACTCGTTGAAGGATGCGGATCCGTACGTGCGCAAGACGGCTGCGATCTGCGTAGCGAAGCTGTACATGCATGATAAGAGGTTGATCGAGAAGCATTCGTTCATCGGGATGCTGAGGGACTTGCTGGCCGATGCGAATCCGACAGTCGTCGCTAATGCGGTGGCTGCGCTGGTCGAGATCTCGGAACGCTCGGACAACATTCAACTCAAACTCAACCTCACCATCGCCTCGAAACTCGTTTCCGCGCTTGCAGAGTGCTCGGAATGGGGTCAGACGTACATCCTCGAAGCGCTCATGTTCTTCGTACCCTCGGACTTTGCCGACGCCGAGATCTTGGCTGAGCGCATCGCGGTGCGTCTCCAACATGCCAACTCCGCCGTCGTCCTCACTTCCACCAAAGTCATCCTTTACCTGATGAACTACATCGCAAGTGCAGAGTTCAAAGAGTCGCTCTGTCGCAAACTCTCCCCTCCTTTGGTCACCTTGCTCTCGTCCGGTCCGGAAGTGCAGTACGTCGCACTGCGCAACATCCTACTCGTCATCCAGCGACGACCGCTGGTGCTGCAAAACGAAGTCAAAGTGTTTTTCTGCAAATACAACGATCCGATCTACGTCAAGATGGCCAAACTCGAAATCATCTACCGCCTCTGCAACGAGAGGAACGTCGAACAGGTGCTGGCGGAGCTGCGCGAGTATGCGTCCGAAGTCGACGTGGATTTCGCCCGCAAGGCGGTGCGCAGCATCGGTCGGTTGGCGATCAAGATCGAGTCGTCTGCGGATCGATGCATCCAGGCGTTGCTAGCGTTGATCCAGACCAAGGTGAACTACGTCGTGCAGGAAGCGATCGTGGTGATCAAGGATATCTTCAGAAAGTATCCGAACCGGTACGAGAGCGTGATCGGTACGCTGTGCGAGAACCTGGATAGTTTGGACGAAAGCGAAGCGAAAGCTGCGATGATCTGGATCATTGGACAGTACGCGGATCGGATCGAGAACTCGGATGAGTTGCTGGAGGACTTTTTGTATACGTTCCTCGAAGAGCCGGTCGAGGTCCAGCTGGCGCTGCTTACTGCGACGGTGAAGCTGTTCCTCAAGCGTCCTACTGCAGGTGGCGAGCTGGTTCCGAAGGTTCTAAAATGGGCGACTGAAGAAGTGGAGAATCCAGATCTGCGAGATCGAGGGTTCATGTACTGGCGCCTGCTCTCGACGGACCCGGAAGCAGCGAGAGGTGTAGTGCTGGGCGGCAAACCAGCGATCTCGACGGAGACAGATCGGATGGATAGACAGCTTCTGGACCAACTCCTACTGCACGGCGCAAGTCTGGCGAGTATCTTCCACAGACAGCCCCAGACGTTTATTAGAAACGCCAAAGCACGATACGTCCCGGACTCACCAGCACTAGACGAGAGCGCGAGAAGATACGCTTCGGCCCATCTGTACAGTAAGCCGTTGGTGAGGGGGCCGATTTTGGCGGGGGTGGGTGGGGACAAGGTGGATGAGGCGGAAGAGGAGAGGTTGCCGGGGTATGAGAATGAAGTCAGAAGGGAGAAGGGGGTGGAGAAGGTTGTACAGGAGAAGAAGGGGAAGAAGAGAGAGGAAGACAGCAATGAGGAGGAAGAGGAGGAGAGAGGGTTCGGTAGATCGAACGGTAATCATGATGGAGAAGAGCCGGATCCGTACGCTATGCTGGGCGACGATTTCGGTTCGTCTTCCAACTCGAGGTATCAGGCGGATCGACCGACTCCTAATCCTTCCTTCCTTGATTAGAAGCCTCTTCAATTCAAAAACAGCTTTCTTGCACAGTGTCGCGTGCGTCGGATGTGTGTGAAATGCTCTGCATTGCGTCTAACGTCAGCGTCGTCGTGATCGTCCGTGATCGTCATTCAAGCCTGATGCCCATTCGTCGTGGGCAATATTGCTCCCGAAGACCCGCTCTTCAAATTGCTCCACATGCTCCACCTCCTCTTCCCGCCCTCCCTTTCGCCGTTCACCTCCTCCCCTTCCTCATCGTCGTCATCAGCGCTGCTTCTCAGCAACGAATAGTTCGATCCTCTTCCGCTCCATCCACTCCTTGTGATCGTTTCCGTCAAAAAGGGCATGACTTGACAGTGGCCTGGACTGATTTCGGCGGGCAGATCGTAGAGCGTTGTATAGTCGATGGCTAGATCTTGACCTTTGGACCAGAAATCTTTGCAGTTGGACAGCAGACCTTGGTCGAAAGGATTCGCTGCTCCACTGGCGCGTTTCAGGCCTTCGCCTGCTTTTCCGCGCGTGTAGAGGTCGAGACCGACGACGGACAACAGCCAGCTGCCGGAGGACGAACAGATGCGCTGTAGCATTCCTAGCTTCGAATGGGAGTGTGCGTGCGCATGCCCACCCGTTGCGCCGGCAGTATCATCAGCACCGAGGTTCACATCGATCGCCGCGTTCCCTTCGCTCTGCTTCTGAATCCCAGCCAACCTATCACTCGCCCCGACCCCCGCGCCCGGCTGCCCCCTCGCTGCAGCCGAATGCTGCGCCAAAAAGCCAGTCTGCCCCGCATAACTCTGCCCGCCTTTCCCACCCATAAACCCAAACCTGCCCAAATTCGACACCTCCAACGTCGTCATCTGCCTCGCTACCTGCCAGCCCTGCGCCACCATCAGGATCACCGTCCAGCTCAACTGCAACCCGGCCCACAGCGCCACGCCCAGCAAGAACGGATCGTACGTCGTCGCCGTACACAAAAACGCAAACGGCAGGTGGCACGTTTCGAAGCTCGGATCCGGTAGCGGGTTGTACGGCGGAGCGTTGATCGCGAAGTATACGACGGTGAGGTAGAGGAATTGCAGAATCCCGATGACGAGTGCGCCCACAAAGAGCAAGAACTGACGGTGGTTTTCGATCCCGATGCAGTTGGCCACCCAGGGACAGTGATGGTCGTGCCGTGCTACACACCGTTTGCACAGCTTACAGTGCTTCGAACGCATCGGCTTGCGCGCCATGCAGGAGATGCAGTACGTCTGACCGTTCAGCCGTCCCTGCTGGGCGAGTTGCGTCACCACTTCCCTCCGATGCAGCGCCGAAGGCGCCAGCGGCGCATAGCCTGGCGAAATGCTCGCCGACCTGAACAAGTTCCACGAGCAAACGATCAACGAAAGCGCAAAGAACAGGTTGTTCGACGCATAGCCCGGCGTGCCGCTCGCCAGCTTGTGCACCCATTCCCACCCGACCCAAGCGATCGACCCGGACACGATGGCGAGAAAGTAGTTGGAGCGCTGCAAAAAATCATGCTCCTGCGGATCCAGAATCACCCTCGTGACGATATGATGCATACCGAAGAACTCGGCCGCCGCAAACGGCGCTGCAGTATACCAGGGTAGCGAAGCAAACGTAGCAAAGATGAATCCTAACGCTGCAAACGGAACGACCATCACCGCCAACCTCGCAGTCCGGTCGGCACTCGCTCCAAACGTCCGCTGCTTCCGCCGCCCATCTTCCTCCAGTCCTATATCCGCCAACGCCTTCCGGTAAGCACCGATAGACTTGAGCTCGATCGCCATATCCCTGGGCGTCTTTCCTGAATCCTCCTTTGCCAGCAGATCCGCCTTCGCATCCGCCAACAACCGAATACACAACCGATTCCCCTTTACCACAGCCCAATGCATCGCGGTGAGACCCGCTCCATCGCGCTTATGAACGTCCGAGCCGTGTTTGAGCAGTATGTCCACCGAGATCGCGTCTCCCTGGTACGCAGCCCACATGAGAGCCGTATGACCTTGCGAATCGGTCGAATCGAGACCCTCTGGAGAGCTCAGCGACGGCTGCTGCAGCATAAATACCAACGGCATGACGGCACTAGAGTGCGTCGTGAGGTGTAGAGCGTTGAAACCTTGCGAGTCGGTAATGGTCGGATCTGCGCCTCGGGAACACAGCAGTTCGAGCACATACACATGCCCGTTGCGCGCTGCCCACTGCAGCGGACTAGCGACCAAGTCGCCACCCAGCGCGTCTACTTCGGCTCCGTGGTCCAAGAGGTATCTACACGTCGCTAGCTGAGCGTTGATCGCCGCCCAGTGTAGAGGTGTGATGTTGTCGTCGTCTCGATCGTGGACTGTAGCTCGACCGGAGTCGACCAGCCGCATGATAGCGGGGAGATCACCACGTTGAGCGGCAGTGTGGATGGTGAGCGGCATCGAGTCTTGGCCGGGAGTGTTGGCACGGCTGGGCCCGCGAGAACCGAACCCATTGCCATGGCTGCTGCTGCTGGGGTGCGTGTCGAGTGAGCTGTGGCCGTTGGCGTGTGTGGGCGATTTGGAGAAGAGTGGGTCGGATTGGCCGTCGACATGCGAGACGGCTACGTACTGCGTCGCCGACGAGTTGAGCGGTGTTCCTGGAGCGGCCATGGTTGTCGATCAAGGGTACGGAGTAGCGAGTTGGTCGCTGCGATGTCTACAAGTGCATGGTCTGGCCGTTGCGCGTCGGAAGGTGCGAGTGACTGCTAGTCAATGTGCGTTGTTAAGGTTGTATCGTATCGAATGAGCCTATTGATAAGTAGCTAGAAGGTAAGTTATGGTTGAAAGGAAGCAACAGCTCCACACCAACACACACACGCATGTCTTTCCAAGAACGCAACTCCGAGCGAGCGAAGGCCTCTTTGGCGCTTCGGGCTGTGCTTACCGAGAAACGCGACTCGCGCGATCTACTCACTGCGACTCGCACTCGCCCTGCGAAAGCCTTTTTTTCAAGAAATCCTCCACTTTCCATTCGGTTAGGAAAAAAAAGAGGCGCAGCAGCAGCAGCAGCGCTTCGGAAAGAGCCGTAACCCTGACCTATCAGCTGCGGTTCTTCCGACCGTACATCTACTCAGCTCCATTCTTCTCTTCCTCGACCATCTCAGCAACACCTCAAACAACCCCTAGAAAACAACTTGCGTGCCAAGATGCTTCGCACAGCATCGTCAGCGTTGAAAACCGCAGCTGCGGCTTCACCTCGTCCACCCGCCCGCTCACGGTTGATATCATCCACACCATCTCGACTGCGCTCCGACGACGCCCCTCGCAAACCCAAACCCGCTCCCACCCCTTCCGCATCATCAACCTCACAGTCCACCTCCAAACCAGTCTCGATCTCCTACAACCCGCCCCACAAGAACTCTGCGGGATCCATCACCCTCAACCTGCCCCCACAGCTCGTGCAGGCCATGTCGCGCACCAAGCCCGCTGCTGCCAACAAGACTGCTTCGGCGCGAGCGAAAGCTCAAGCGTCGAAAGCTCTGCGTCAGACGCTGCCGGAACCGACGACGGGTGAGGTGTATGCCTGGGCTACGGCGTATTCGTATTCGTTTTCCGAGTTGGTGAGGAGCGGTAGGTTGCCGGCGAACTATCAGATTTTCGAAGATAACGAGGTGATACATGTCCCGCAGTGGCCTGTTACGTCTAGCGCTGCGCCGGGAGGAGAGCAAGGGGTAGGGGCTAGGGGTGGAGAGGTGTTCATCTTCCGTTCTGGATCGTACGTCACTTGGGGGTTGGACGAAGAGCAGAGTCGAAGGTTTTTGAGGAGCGTCATTCAGGGTAGAGATTTGAAGTTTCAGGTGGAAGTCGGGAGGTACTCGCAGATTGGTGACGAGGTGATGGATTATCTGTACGCGAGTTCGCAGCCGACGAGAGTGCAGGGGGACATCATTGTGATCGGGCAGCCGCCGAAGAGTTTCGATGCCGAGGCGGAGGCGAGTGCAGCAGAAGATGGCGCAGAGAGTGTCAACGTCGAAGATCTTGATGCGATTCGAACAGCCTCTACCGTCTCCGATCCACCTTCCACCTCGTCAGCGTCACCATATACACCCTTCGGCACCGAATGGACCCCCACCTTGGCCCGCCTCGCCTTCTCCCAAGGTCTCGCCCGATCCGCCCGCCTCTCGGTCCAAGAATCCGCCCTCTCCCACTTCCTAGCCACCCTCTCGGCCATCCCCGCCCAGCTCGAAACCGCCGGTTCCGTACCCCTCTCCCGCACCGCCACCATTAAACACACTGGTACCCTCTTACGCCTGCGCCAGACAGCCAATTTGGACCGCGATAACTTTTACGACGAACCCGAGGTCTACTGGGAAAACTCCAAAATGGAAGATCACTACCGAACCATCTGCCACAACCTAGATGTTGGGCAGCGCTTCGAGACGTTGAATGAAAAGTTGGACCATTGTGAGAATCTGCTAGGTGTAGTGAGGGCGCTGTTGACCGAGAAGACGACGCATAGGATGGAGTTGATCATTATCGGGTTGATCGCGTTCGAGGCCGGGCTGGCCTTGTTGGGGCATGGCTGGGTGCCGACACCGGAGAACGTGAGGGGTTGGTGGGGGAGTGTTAGCGAATATTTCGGAGGGGAAGAGGTGGCAAAGGTGGATGACGCGGTGCCGGTGACGAAGCAGCCGGAGCACGCTCATCAGGTGTGATGGGTTCAAAACTGTACAATCATACACCTCTCAATTAGACAAACAGCAACACCGCTTTCACAGTCTCCAGTGTCACAACGCATGATGAAGAGACGAGTGCCGATTTCGGTCACCATCTGTCACATTTCTACACGGCAGGTGCGACACTCACGCTGTGTACACTCGAAACAAAGCTCAACCTCTCCGCTCCAACCGGCTCTTCCACCACCACGACAAACCCAAACTTTCCAGGCGACAAGAACGACACCTTCCACTGCACACTTCTCGTCCCTCCTCTTCGCTCCACCTTTCCGCGATTCACGCCAAACGACCCATCTGCGACGATCACCGATTCCAGCAGCGCCGAATCCTGTCCAGCCGGCGAGGTGGGAACAAGCCGTATGATCGGATGAATGTCACGATTGAGCCTGTTCACAACGTTAGCCGTAACAGTGACGAACGATTCCGCTGTAACTTTACCGTCGAACTCGAGCGAAACCTTCACCGGATCCTTTTGAAGATTCGCCAGCGACGATTCATCCAACTCCAATCCTCCGCCCGAAACCAGTCCTTTCAGAGGCACACTTCCGCACCTCACCTCTTCTTCCACGTGCATCGAAGGCAAACACCTCCACCGCCCACTGAACCGTTTGAACAGCGCCTGGCGATACCAGAACTTCATCCGCACCTGCTTATCTTCCTGTTTGCCCAACTGGATCTTGGAAACGATGAATTGCCGGCCGTTGGCTTCCCTGCTCGACGGAATTGCAGGGAACACCTCTTCTGCTTCCGACTGAGCAGTGGCGCCAGAAGAGGTATACGGCGCCCCCGTAGCAGGATCCAACTCGAGCCGCGGTTGCGGCAGCACAATTCTCGTGCTCGTACCTGCCCGAAGGATCTTGTACATATGCAGAGGCAGCACACCGCCCGTGTTGAGCGCGAATCGCAACAACACGTCCTCCCGATGCACATTCGACACGTCGATGCTGAGCAGGCTGTACTCCGAGTCGTCTTGCTCTGCTTCGGTCTCGGCTTCCGCTTCCGCAGCCTCTGCTGCCGTTTCGGAAAGCATCGCGTCATCTGCCAGAGCCGGATCATCCACCTCCTCACCAAACGTCTTTAACGAATCCACAACAGCGTCTGCCGATGCTAGACACTCTTTCGTCAGTCGAGCCGCCTCGCCTGCCTTCAGTGGGGCAACCGTCAACCCGCTACACACCACCACTGGATGCACACTGAGCCTCAGCGGCACCTCCAACCGTCTTACCCAAAACTTCGCTCCCACACCATCCCAATCCACGTGCCCATACTCGACGTTCACCGTTGCACTCGTACATCCGACCTTCCCACGCACTCTAATCGGAATCGTCGAAGAGGCTCCCGGCTCCACTCGCACCGCGACCGATCTCGACGCCCTCCCGAGCTGCGACAGCACAGGTTGGTGCACAAGATCCCACTCGATCTCGTGTACGTCTTGCGGCATCAGCTCGCCCTCCGTCAGCGCCTGTTTGGCTGCTTCGCTGACGTCGTCCGTAAAAGTGATGCTGACGTAGTTGACATCCAGCGAGGTCGAAAGATTATGCAGCTCGAGATGTATCACCTGCGATTCGCCTTCGAGCAGATCTAGACCACCGAAGGGCACGAGATCGTTGCAGTAGACTGCGAGACTAGGCTGCGCTGCTACGACCGTCACTTCTAACCACTTGCCTGCTCCTGTCTTGGAATCCTTCGAAACACCGGCTTTCTGCTTGATCACAGAGCTGCGTGCGTCCAATCCAGAAAGCTTGAGTCGTGTTGCGCGATCGTCCTGCTCGGCAGCCTGCTTGCGTCGATGCTTCGAGTTCTCCTCGTCAAATATCGGCAGCAGGAACGTCTGCTCTTCCGTCACCCCACCAGCAAGAGTCACAGTAACACCTTTGATCGTAACCTTCCCGGTCTCCACAGCAACACCCGAAAGACGAACAGTCTGGAACGAGCACGGCGCGATCGATACCCTCTCCGCCTCTTGAGCTACAAACCCTGCCCCTTCCCCAACCAGCTTGACAGTGTCGATGTGCAGATCAACAGCGAACGGATTCTGTAGCGTCGCCATGACGTAGATCGGCTCGCCTTGCACCGCTATCGCTTTCGCTTTGCCGGCAGTCGAGTCCCTCGAGGGATTCCAGAAGAAAGGATTGTTCAAACCGGCCACACCTTGGTCCGCAGTCTTAGCCGTAGCGCCTGTCCCCTTCAAGAGCTGTTTCGCATCCCTCTCAAACGGCATGCGTTCAGGCGCGAGCGGAAGAAGCTCCAAGCTGCAAAGCGGTTCAGGAGGTCCCCAATACTTGACTGAGAGATCTTGAGCTCCAGCCCAGCGAGCCGCCTGTACTGAACGCTGCATGCCGATCATCAGATCCTTCTGGTCTTGCGCATCGAGTAGTGGGTGGAAATCGCGGAGGAGAATAGCGCCGAAGAAAGCCATCCCTACGTAGTCTGAGAGCAACTCGGCGATCGAGAGCGTTTCCTTCAGCAGTGCAATTTGCTGCTCTTTCCATCCAAATGGTGCTTCGTTCGCCATTTCGAGCGGCGTCAAGAGCGCGACTTCGCCATTCGCGCCAGGAGACAACGTGGCAGGTCGCTTTGCTGAAGTCCACTCCTCACTACCTGCAAGAGAAGGTGAAGCGTAAGCGCTGCGCAACCCTTCCGACGCTTTCGACAGTATGTGGTACGATGGAATGTTCCGCAACGGGTCCACTTCGACATGGATACCGTACGTCTCGCAGATCTGCATAGCCAGCACCAACACTGCCTCTGGTCCACGACCTAGCGAGTCGTACGTCGTCTGCGCCACAATGTTGCCCAACAGCTCGTCGCCCTGCTTCCCAAACTGCTGATGCTGCAAGATCGGCAAAGAAGCGGTATTCGGTGCTCTTGCATTGACGCGTTTCGCTTTGACGAGCAACCCCACAATCGTCGATTGCAGGTGTCGCAGCAGGTGTGCTTCTCGCCTCGAGAATCCGATGCATCCAAAGATGGCCGTAAGCGTACTGAGCAATGTAATCTGGTCCGTCGGCTTGAGAGCGATGATCGAGTGCGAAAGCGCCGAAGACGCCGCCGCAGCGATATCATGTCGGGCGATACCAGAGATAGCCGTCATTTCGAGGTACGTCGCGTTCGTCGGCTTGTCTTCCGCCAACGCTGGCGGGACACCTCCATACACAAGCTGGTCAAAGCATTCGCCATTCCATCCTCCAGATGCCCAGACCGCCAACAAAAAGCGCGCGTACTGCGTGCAGGCGCTAGCATGGATCAGCGGATGCGTGTAGTCTCTGGGCGAGTCGTTCGTCACCGATCTTGCTGGTTCGAGCAAGACACTTGGTGGAGCTAGACATTTGGAGTAGATGATCACCGCAATCGTGTATGCTTCTGCAATCTCGCCCCATGCTTGCTTAACGTAGGGTCGAGGGATGCCGTCTTTGTCCTTCTCTTTGTCCTTGTCCTTATCCTTGGCAGAGGCAGATGTCCATGGCAGATCAAAGCAAGGCGCCTTTTCAAGGACCACACCACCCATTCTGGACACAAGCATCCGCGCTACGGAAAAACCTTCGAGCGCGCTCGCAAACCATACGGCGTCTTGACCACCTGCTAGCGCACGCTCCTTCCCTAGCGCAACAATAGCGGTCGAATATCCTTCTAGAGCATCCCATAGGTTTCCTGAGAGCAGATGAAGATCTGCCTTCACCTTTGCATATCTGCCTGTACCGGTAGGACCCGTGCCTGCCGCGCTCGTGACACGCTTTGCACTCTTCTTGTTCGCGTTTGCTGCGAGGATCTTGCTTCGAGTCGTGTTCTCAGACGTCGGTGATGACGTGCTGGAGCCTGGAGAGCCCAAATCAAAAGGATGAGATCCTCCACCGATCGCACTTGATGGTCGGGATGACGTCGGAGTGGATCCACCAGTGCCGATATCACCGCCGGTGCTGCTGCTGAAAGCAGTGAAAAGGCTCGAAGCTCTGCTCGCCGCACCAGTCGCCGCAGAACTTGTCTTGCTGAGCCAGGAGGCCGTCGAAGCGGATGAAGCAGCTGAAGACGAGGAATGCCTGTTCTGCGTAATTCCTTCTAGTGTTTCTCTCGGCGTCTCTAGAGGTGTTCCTTCTAGACCGGTCACAATGTGCTCCAACCCGTCCAAGATGTTGGCGACGAGATCGGCAAGCAGGGTCTTGAGATAGAATCGCACATCCTTGCCATCCTTACGTACGGCTGGAAAGATGACGAGTCCTCCATCTCTATGTGCTGAGAACCCAGAAGTATCTGGCGATGTTGGCGGATTGAGTGAGGGTGAGTCGAACGCTGTCTTGCTTGTCGCACCGTTCGCATCTTGATCCGCGAAGTCTGCGCTTGATTCAGTTGCCAGAGGCGATGGTGGTTGTCGGGAAGCATTGATCTTGGCAGCTACGACGTCCTTGATCGAGCTGAGGTCCACCGTCTCGGGCCGCTTGGCTCCAGAATCGAATCCAAACACCCTGTGCACGAGCGCTCCAGGATGCAACTCTCTCAACGCCGAAGGACTTGCTTCCAGCTCATGCTTGTGGATCGCATTGTTGGAGTATGTAGCCAGCCCAAGAGCACCGAGCACCTGCCTGTGCATGTTGAACGGCGCCAAGAACGCGTGATCCGGGTCGTAGCTGGTGACGAATGAGAGGTGGACCTCTCCTGTCTGTAGTATTGGTGATGATGACGAAGAGGCACTTCCTCCTGAGGTCGATGTGTTGGCCGCGCGGCGTCTCGCTGCACAGCTGGAGGGCAAGTCGGCGAGTCTGATGGTCTCGAACGACCGTACGTAGTCGCACCATCGTGCGAAGTCTGCTTCTGAGATGCCACCGACCGGTGCAAGGAGGATGCGAAGTTTGGCATGGTCGATGAAGCTTCGTCCGCCGATGGGAGAAGGTGTCGGTGCCGCATGAGACCCGCCGTGCTGCAAGGAATGTGTTGCCATACTGTCCAGACCCGTGTACCAGCGGCAACGTCACTACCGTCACAGCAAGGTCGATCTGAGTCCTGAATGCCACTGTAGTCCACGCTTGCGTGCCAGTCGTCAGATCTCGGATGATGCTTCCGATTTGTGGCAGTGACTATGTCCGCAAGGAGGAAGTGGACAGCAATGTGCTCTCCCCGCTGCTGATGATGGTGAGGAAGGGAAGAAGGTGGCATGTGCAAGGTCGTGTGGAGTTGTTTCGAGCTTCCGAAATGCATGAATCGCTCAGCTGAACCGTGCGGCCACGGTCACCTGGAAAAAAAGTTGCAAAGTGTTGGGCCGTGTAAATACACATTTGAGTGGGGCACAAAAAATTGCTTCCCGACGACATCGACATTGACAAAGACAACGGGCTGAGAAATGAAGTCCGTTGGTGGTGACGGACTGATCAAGAGGTTGCGAGCGGTGGTACAGACACGTACTGAACATACTGTTGTACACAGACGAAGAAGTTCATGTGAAGAGTGAGGCAGCTCCAGTAGCTCTGTTCCCGCGCTCTACCTCGACGCGTCTTTTTGGCCTCTCAGTGAAGCATCGGAGAAGAATGTTGATGCACACAAGCTGGAAGGAATGAGATTACTCGTTGATGTGGATTCTGAGTGCATAATGATCAACATGGGTGGTTGAAGCACACGTATGTGAAGATGCTCATGGAGAAATGACAATGGGGCCATCCTTCGGGCAGTGAATCTGTACCCCAGCACCGTCGATTGAGAAGTAAGGGCAAGCTTTCGCCCTCCTGACACCCACCACTGTGTCATGACTATGGGTCGAGAATTTAGCCAGTCCAACACCGGTCGCAAAGATCACAACAAGCTCTGAGACATAGGAAAGCGGTTCTATTGTTTAGCACTACTACTTGTGTCCTCTTCCCTGATTCTATGTCTGTGAGTGTGAAATGACTTACCGCTAGGATCAGACGGGTTCTGGAAAAGCGAAGCTCCTCGCAGACTGCTTGCATGTGTAGTAGGCGGGCCATCGTTTGACTGAACAGGCAAAGTTGAAACCTCGACGAGGGGGAGAGCTGTTGCAGTACTTCGTCCAGAGATCCGAAGCAGCACAAGTGACGCTACTGCTCATCAAGGCGATGAGAAGCGAAGAGGCGATCGGAATAGTAGCCTTCATTGTTGAAAAATGAGAGCAAGGATTTGAGGATACGGTGCCGGCAAGTTGTGGTGTGGAAAGAAGAGGCACTTCGAAGGATGTAGCCTATACATACATCCTCCTTTTCTGGCGCTGGTGGGTGCTGGTGGGCATTGCTTGTGGGCCCTGTACATACAATGCATTGTTCACAGTTTCCATCACGTACGCAGGCTTTCGTTCCGATCAGCGGTGGTGAAAGGTCGCAGGAGAGCGCGCGAGCAGACGTGGCAAACAGCGAAGCACAGCGCAAGGACGAGGAAAGATTTGGTAGATTGCGAATGGCCTCTGAAGGCCACCGAAAGTACAGCAATGGCGAGACAAATTCGCAATGTGTGGGGAAACAGGGTAGGAAAAGGTAATTTCTACGAAGTGTGAAGTCAAGTCTTGCTCACCAAATACTTAGCTCCTATGCTGCGTCGTGCTTGGCCTCACGAACGTCAGCTCCTTTGCAGCGAAAGTTGCAGCAACGGAAACAGAATGAACACGGAGCTGTCGGCTGCGGCTGCCAGCGTGATGAGTTTCAGACTTGAACCACATCGCCACCATGACAGTTAGTCGATGTATCATCCGGACTGCGTGGGTGTCCGCCTTTTGGCGTTTTAAAGACGTGAATGCAATCTTGCGGATCGTCCCCCATTGCTTTCACATCAACATGATAGCCCTCGGTCTCGAAAGACGCCGAGGCATGACCGTCTCCCATAGCGACCGCGAAATTGAATGTAAGACCTGGGCCATTGAGAGTCCGTATGCCATCAGTAGCTATCCAAACATTGATCGCTCACTTCTGAGGGGGTCAGGCAAACTTACCTTTTCCATTGTTTGGATCCTGGAAAACATAGGCGTCTCGAGTGCTGTCTACTACGGGGGGGCGATTTTGCGTCGTGAAACAGGCCCAAAGAGTTCCCTTCGGAAGAGGTCCAGCCAAACCTTCGCAGTATACCGGGTAGCCTACGGCGAAGACGGGGTGCTTGGCAGGAACTGCTGTGCCGTATGCCATCGCGGCGACAAGACCGAACAAGAGAAAAGAATAGAGGGTTCGCATGCTGTGACGAAGAAAGGACGGGCGATGTTGGAGAAGACTTGCCAGAAATGGGGGAGAGACAAGTGAAAAAACGGGACTATATATCCTTGTTTGGCGAGAGCAATGGTCGACCGTGGAGTCTCAGCTGTGCAGGCGCACTTGCGTAAGCAATCCTGACAAGCTGCAAGCACCGCCAAAGTGTGCCACCTTCAATCGTCAGTGCCGAGCCCACTGCAACCGACACAGCCTCCTCCCTCCTATCAATGCGTTTTTGACAACATCCCCACCGAGAACCACGGGGTTGCTAGGCTTTGGCGGGAACGAGAAATCCTTTCCTTCCGATCCCGAGGTGAATAGGTGACATGCATGGAAAGATGAAGTCTACGGAAAAAGAACGTCGAGGCATGGCTTCCTGAGAGGATCTCGTTCAAGTTTGCTCGCAAGAATGGTTTGAACCTGCCTCAATAGCTCGAATGGGAGCTGTTTGCAGCATCGTTAAGGCGGAAGCCAATCCTCTGATCGAGGATTCGACTTGAAGCATTGAAAGCTGCTGCGACCGGTGAGTACTGAACATCAGAATGAAAATCTATCGGCTTAGGATCGCGCATAACATCTTTCCGCAGAACCAGTGGCTAGATCAGCGAAAGACTGCAAACACAACACAACGCACTCAAGGACTGATGCCAACGCGTTTTCAGAAGTCAGACAAATCAGAGCTCACGTGTCACAGATACTGTATCTACGTATGATTGAACTCGCATGAGGAACGTGACCGCAACAGATTTAGATTGCTAGAAAGAGTGCATGGATGCTTTGAGAGCCGAGGTAGGCAGATTCAGATCTCAATCTACTCGAGTTCAAAGACGCGAGGGATATCGCAGTGCTGACCGTTACCAGCTTTGACGCCATGTCCCGGGAGAGGGTTTTTAAACCACGTATAGCAAGTACCCCCATCGCTGCTGAATTGCCACTTGTAAGTGTTAGTGACGATTTGAACCCATTCACCCTTCTTCATCTTGATTGCAAAATCTGGTCGAAACGTTTGCCGAACCGGCATTGCAACTGTTCAGCTTCGCGTAACATCTACTAGAAGGGGATGTTTCGGGGGAGGGGACTCACCGTCCGGTTCTGTGAGGGATCTGTAGATCCTCATGCCTTTAGGATTCGAGTCAATTGCAAGCGCCGAACCATCGTTGGAGTGAAAGCACATCTCGAAAGATGTTCTAGTTACCCCCGTGCGGTTGTCGCAGATAGAGTCGTACGTGTCGTCGGCAGCGGACGCCATCATCACGACGGCGGCGAGGGAGATACTGGCCAAGAGGGTGTTGAAGTACTTCATGTCGGCTGAAACTGATGTAGAGAAGACGGGCGGATGCTGTAAGTGTGGAGGAAGGAAAGTAGGGAAAGTGGCCTTGGTGTATCCGAATTGTGAACCGCAAGGAGAGTGGAGGGTTTATATAGACGAGAACTGCCCGAACTATTCGTGACACTGAGTTTCAGACTGAAAGCGTTGCCACTGAGTGGGGCGTGTATCCGTGAGAGTGTGCGGTAAGTTGAAGACGTTCGACCCACTGCGGTGGTCCTGCCAAAGTGCCGCGCATCTCACGGCAGAGGGCAGCAGGATGGCAGACAGTCGAGAAAATTAGGTTACCACAGATCACTCAGGGATGCACATCATCTCGATACGGCAGCGGGCGTGCATCCAACAGCGGTGCTTTGTCGTATAACATCCCACTTTGCCCCTATCCCGCAGCCCAATTGTCCCCACCTCTCGAGTTTACCAATTTCACTTTGGTCGCGAAGAAGAACAATAGAGCCAACGGCTTGATCTGTGGGGTCTCCCCCCTCAATGTGAATTGCTAACCCCACCAACACCCGAGAGGTCCGCCGTCCAGCGGTCTGGCGCAATCTAGATTTGGTTTGTCTTGAAGCTTGATGCATGTAAAGCGACGAGCGCTACAGACAGAATCGGTTTTCAGAACAAGACTCAGGCAGTAGCTCGGTTGGCCGTCCTGCTACCTTTTCAATCACCTCACACACGGTCATTAGATCGAACACAAATCACACCAGACTACATTGCAAAAGGAAGCAAGAGGAAGCGATCACAGAAGTTTCGAGGCTACGTATCACCGGCGACCCGATCGCTCGCTTACAGACGAACGTGAGGCTTTCCAGGGCAGTACATTCCTTCTTGCGAGCCTTTTCCCCCATTGATTGGGTCGATGATGTACGCTACGCAGTAAAAGTCGGAGAATTTCTTGTCTTTCCACGAGACTACCATCTTGACGTGGTGTTGGAGCGTCGTGAACTCCGCGCTGTCCGACGTCTTTCCAATCGGCACCGCCATACCTGTACGAGCATTATCACAAAATAGGCAGACGCAATGCATCAAAACGCTCGTCATTCTTCTTTCAGCCTCGTGCTCTGTTGGGTGAAAAAGAGTGACTTACTGTTTCGGTCCACGTTAAGAAAGCCCAAAACGCCCGGCGACCCATCCTTGAGGTGCTTGGTAATGTCAAAGTCGAAATCGAAACAGATGGCGCCGATGCTAGGTGTAGCTCCTTTAGCACAAAATTGATCGTACTGCGCCTGGAGAACATTGACTGAGAAAGCTTTGACGCCGATACCTGACAGCAAAAGCGTCGAGGCAAGCGTGAGGAGCTTGAAGGAGATCATCGCTGCAGCTAGTGTCAGGGGCCGGACCCGAAAAGGTACAGCAGAAAGTTGAGCTTGAAGAACCTTCGCTGAGAATCTTTGAGACCGTTTTATACCTTTTCCGACCCAGAGCATAGTGCAGTCAGGCAGGCCAAATTCTTTGGTGCTAAGGAAGCATCGCATGAGCTCGTGGGCGGACTTTCTAAAAGTTCAGCCCTCACTTACACCTCCCACTCGGTCTCCCACCTTACGTGCGGGGCCGTATAGAAAAAGATGCTGTGCACGATGGATCCATTTCCGAGTCAGTCAAGTGGTGGTCCGCGAATTACTGTAAGTCGGTCTCGCGCAAATGAGATGCCAGATAGCGTCCGTTGAGCAACCGAGGGTAGCAGCAAGAATCTTGACTTGCTCCTCCTTCCTTCATCTCTCCTCACTGCGATCTCTTTTGCTGCGCTTTCCGAAGCTCGCTAACCTTTTCCCCACCCTGCGTTTCCCCCCTTTCTCTCTCTTTGTATGCGCTGTCCCGCTACGCTCATCCAAACCCCCCACACGGCGAGAGCATCGAAAGTGGCGGGTTGGTCGCGACGGTGTCTCTTGTGGTGGATGGCTGATGGAGCGGGATGAGACGATGGTGGGGACTCTAGTGGGACAACCCACCATACTCAAGCGGCTTACTGTACACAGCCACACGGCTCCAGTCCTCATCTCTACATAATGACATTGATCCTCGAGCCTCGTCTCGTCCTCTCTCACCACCAACACACACTCTCTCTTCTACTCTCTCCGATCCCTAGCTTCATCAGTATGCAGATTAGCACCGCTCTTCTCGGCATCGCTGCCTGTGCGCTTCTCTCAAAGCCTGCTGTAGCAGCTCAATGGCTCGAGTCCACTCCCGGCAACGATTGGGCAGCTCACTGTCAGGACGGAGGAGTCAAAGTCGACACTCTGCACATGTGCTTTGAAACCGATGCTAAAACGATCATCCGACTGTCCCAGTTCGATTTCAGAGGATACCATGCTCCGATCAAGGCTACAAACGATCCGAACGAACGCATCAAGTTTGTGCTGCTTCCCATCGTCGCACACAATCCATCACTCTTGAGAACGGATAAGGCCGAGCTTGTCTTCATAAAGCCGGAGGACGGAGGCAAACACGACTGCGTGGACGTCGGCATTTTCTATGACAATCGTCGCAATGGCGATGACGGACCTTTCCTGAAGATTTGTCACAACCGTCCTGTGAACTTCCCCAGTCAGATCCTTGATCTAGAATGATCGTCGTGCGAGCCAATCACGTTCGATCCCACATGCGATGAGGAAGGTGCGAATACTACACGTATCATTTAAGCTTCTCATCGTTTCTTGGTCCTGTCGCTCAGATTCCCACACGTTCGTCCAACCCCCACACGGCGGGTCCGGGAGCCTTGCACCCTAAAAGTACGCTCTCACTTTCGCTGCAATCATACGTTTCTATGCTCTCTGCTGCCGTCGCTATCTCTCGACACCCGCTTGCGAAAGATTGCTAGACTCACCAACACATGAGAGGTCCGCCGTCCCGCCAGTCTCGGCGCAGTCTAAGGTGGGCTTTCGACTTGGCCGTGGATGCTGCTCATAAAATGATCTCTTCATCCTCTACCAGTCTTACAAAGCCGACTCTGGCAATATCTCGTCTAACATCTCGCTGCGTGACGAGACACACGATGATGCGATCGAATGAGAAATAGACCAGACTACATTTTGAAGTATGCGGACAAAAGCGCACGAAAGATTCGAGACTACAAGACCACGTTCAGATCGCCTTCTTACAGACGAACGTGAGCGTCGCCGGGGCAGTACATGCCCATTCGCGAGTCTGTCGCCCCATTGGTTGCCTGGATGACCACCGAAACGCAAACTGAGCCGGAGTCGACTCTCTTCGAGAGCATGGTAATGTGATGCTGGGCCATCGTGAGCTCCGCACCGGTCTCAGGGGGACCAATGACAAATGCAATACCTGTAACAGCGAACGTCAAGCCACGGGCGGATGCAATATCGCAGGTCAGTCTCTTGCCATTTCTGGGCAAGTTGAGAAACGGAAACAACTTACTCTTCCTGTCCTTGTTCATGAATCCCATCAATCCATCTGAGCCGCCGGTAAATTGCTTATCAAAGACAGACATGGAGTCGAAACAGATGGCGCCTTCGTGAGGGCTAGCCCCGCGGCCACAGTAAAGACTGTATACACCAGGTGAGACAACGGTGTAGAGGGCCTCAACACCTATGCTGGAGAGCAAAAGGGCGAAGGCAAGCGTGGGAAGCTTAAAGGAGACCATCGCTGCGGTGTTTGGGGGCGGATTCGAAAGGGTGAAGCAGATGGTTGCATTTGGGGACGCTTCCCAAAGAACTTGATCCCATTTTATACCTTTCGTCCCCGAGAAACAAGGGCAGTGAGGCACGCCAGAGTGTTGGGCTCGAAGAAGGCTCTGAATGAGCTTGTCGGCGAGCCTCTTCAGAGTAAATTGCCCTTATTTTGAGCTCGAACGCCCAACAAAGTAGTTTCGCTCCCACCTTGGCGGGTGTTTCCCACCTTGTCGGTGGGTCACTGCAGATACAGCAGGCTGACTTCATTCCGACTGAGCCAAGTGTTGGTCCGCTGACTTGGCTCCATAGCGCGATCGTACAATGCTGACGCACTGTCCCACCAATTCAAAAGCCCACCTTCATAATACGGGTGGGAGTCGGCTTGGCGAAGCTCTCACAAATTAAGTCTAAGAGGGACAAGTGTCTGTATCTCATTCAGTCTCGAGACTCGTACTCTCAGTGACAGCTTGATTTTCACTTGCCATACTAGCCCACACACTCAGTGTCGTTGATGTTGCTGCTCACACACAGCCGTGAAAATGAGGAGAGAGGTTGAGGTGGTTTCGAATGCGCAGTAAAGTAGGGGGAGCGGCTCTTGACAGGTTTGACGTGATCGACGACAGTTATCATCATCCGAGAGTTACAGGCGAACGTGAGGGTCGCCGGGGCAGTACGTTGTTGACCGCTTGTCTTTCGCTCCGTTCATCCCGGTGATGGTGTACTTGACGCAGTTCAAGCCGGACGTCGACTTCTGCGCTAATTCGCATGGACGAGTCCACTTCGACCATTTGGTGAAGTGCTCATCTCTGACGACGTTGCCTCGTCTCTGCACGTGCACGGAGCTGCGAGATCATATCCTCGGCCACGGCAAACGATCGTCTAGGCATGTGCAGAGGTTCGATCGACGCAGATGGATCAGGAGCAGATCGAATCGAGCTGGCAGACTCGAGTCCATGGTCACTTGCAGGCGGTCGCTGTCCCACCGTTCGCGATCTTTCCAATTCGGGTGCTGCGAGAGGCGTCTGCTCATACTTTGCTGATCGTTTCAACCTGCGAGCAAAACCAGATTCCGTGTCGCTTTGTTCCCGGCCGTTCATTGTACTCCTTTGTGCCGCTGATGAAAGCGTCGGGCCCTTGTCGGGCTTATGAAGGTGACGTCGGCTTATCGTTGTTGCATCTAGCCCATCGAGCGGTGCGTGGGATGCAGAGATGGATGAAGTTGAAGATTTCAATGCCAGCGAGAATCGACTCTGTTCACTGACGCTGGTCGAGGTGGGCGTTGCAGCAGGCTCCGCGGCTCTCGCTCTTCGTGAAGCGGCTTCTCTTGAGGGCGATTCAGCGTCACGAGCGTCACGATATAAGGTATTCCCGTTCGGCTTTCTGGAAGATGTCGGCGTGTGCGTTGATTCGCTTGCGAAGCTCGTCTCCATATGACGAGGGACTGATTTTGCTCGTCGTGAAAAGCTTGATTCTCTTTGAGCGGATCGCCCTGAGCGACTCTCGCCTTCCTCCAATTCAGAGCCATTTCTTGGCGTCGGACTCTGGATAGCCATGCTGGTCCTCGGTCGCTGCACAGGCGTGGCTGAACGCGAGGAAGAGTGCGCAGCTGCTATAGCTCGAAAGGGCGAGGACGAATGGGCAACAGACGGAGATGAGGACCCCGCTGAGCGTTTAGCAGCCGATGCCGCGGCCGAGAGCGTGCGCAATCGCTGCGAGCTGACGGTCCCAGCCCCGAAACGAGCTGCAGCGCGAAACTGCCGCTTGGCCTTCCAGTTGTCTTTCCAGACTTGCCAGCTGCCCTGCAAGAGCCGTGTGCGAGCAATCTTCTTCGCCTGGTTGACCATTTGCGCGGCAGGCAAGTGTTGTCGCCACTGTTGAAACGCCGACCTCTTGAGCGAGGTGTTGCGCATTCGAATTGCCGGAAGCAAAAGCGTCTGAGACATCCAGGTATTGAGGACCCAGCGCTGCGACAGCTCATGACGACGCATCAGCATCTCGTACTCCTGAGTCGCAAGACCGCGGTCTTTCTGCTTGTCTCTCCAGACATTCCAAGTCATGGACAAGAGCTTCTTCTGCGTGGAAGCCTCGAGCATCTCTGCTTTTTCACGCCTTTGCTTCTGCTCGCGTGCGAAGTTGAGCCAGTGCAGGAATGTCTGCTTCTTTCTGTCCTCCTCCTTGACGTCGATGTAGCTGTTCATGAGGGCAAGAAGATCGTCATGGCGCAAGCATGCCTCTATCCAGGCACAGAAGGCAGCTTTGAGTAAACGTCGCTGGCGTTGCAACTTGACTTTCAGCTCTCTGTCTCGTATCTCGACCGTTTTCGCGACCCATTGATTGAGATAAGCGCGAGCAAGTGACTCGTTGCTTTTCGCGAGGGAGTGCTGCAGTAGTTGCGCTAGACGTTGCTGTTTAGCTGCCTTGGACCTCCAGATCTCGAACACTTGCTGAACGAGACGACGGTCGCGTTGTGCCACCTTGACCTCGGCTTGATGCTCGCGCAGCTTGTATCGCCACTGTCTCAAGCTGGACCGCAATGTGAAGTAGTCGGAAACAGCTGCAGACTTTTGCTGAAGTAGACGATGATGCAGTAGCTTGTTTCTCCAAGCGACGAAGGCGTCGTTGCAGGTTGTCTCGTCCCTTTGAGCCACGACGTCTGCCTCTCGGTGGCGAATATGGGCGGCAAGGTGTCTCCATCGGTGGAAGCATGCTGCTTTGACGACTTGGTGACGTCGATCTATGATCGTGGACTCGCGTTGCTGCAAGCTGGTGGTCAATTCCGCGTGTCGATGCTTCCAGTGGCTGAAAGCTTGCTCGAGAGTATGGGTCGTGCGAACGCGTTCAAGAAGGGCAGCGCGCGAACGCAGTTGCCAACGGTGAAAAGCTAAAAGCAGCTTGTGCTCCTGGATCCTTTCGTGCATGTCAACGGCTTGCTCTTGCATAGCCAGGATCTTGTGGCTTCGTTGCTTCCAGGCAATCAGGGCGCCTTCCTTGAGTCGTCGCGCTCGCCAGCGATTCGCAAGAGCTTCCTGCTTACGGCGAGTCCGCTGCTGTTCGACGACATCTTTCCACCGATCCAGTGCCGCCAGTTTCAGCCGACGCTCAGCAAAGGCATGCGAAAGTCCAGACAGCATCGTGCGCTCTCTCCAGGTATGCAGCGCTTCCAAAAGCATGAGTCGGTTGTGGTGATGCTGAAACTGGCGCAGGCCTTTTGCCTTTTCTGAACGATCGGCCCACCGCTCCCACGCTTGGGTGAGTACCAATCCATGGTGCTTGTCCTTGAGGATCTTTTCCCGGGCTTGAAGCTGCTTGGTGTGCGAGGAACGCATTTGCCATAATGCAAACGCTCCGCTCTGCAGATGGCGTCGTCGCACCTTGTCGGCGAGACGGAGCAAGTAACCATGCTTCCACACTGCGAATGCTTCGCGGACAAGCCGCATCTTGACAGCCGTGGTCGTAGTGTAGTAGGCGGTGCGCATCGAGTCCTTCTTGAGCTCCTCTTTGCGCTCTTTGGCTGTATATGCTAGCCGCTTCCATTTTCGAAAGGCAGTGAGGGTGCAACGGACTCGGTCAGTTTTTTCGCCGATGTGCTTGCCTTGCAATACACTCTGCCCTTGGCGACTCCAACGTTCCCACGCCTTTTCGACGAGGACACGAGCGCTAGCGTCCGCAGCATTTTGATACTTGTCGAGTTGCTGCCGGGTCAGCGTGATCCACCACGCCAAACACGTCTGCAGAAGTCGGCGTGCCCTCCAAAGATCTGCGATTTCGTCTCGTTGAGTCAACGCGAGCTGTTCGCCTTGGTCATGTGTCGTTGCTTGAGATTGCCGAAGTCTGCTTCGAGCCGACTGTGACGATCGAACAAGCTCATCGAAGCGACGTCTAGCATCTGCAGGCAGACGGACAGCATCATCTGAGGAAAGGGCTTGAAGCTCAGCTGCAGTCCCAGTCGATGGCATGGCACCCAAAATGCTTATTTTGTTCTGGTGTTCGTCCTCGTCCGAGTCTAGCATGCGGCTGAGACGGGCTTGTATTGCGGAAATGGGATCCTCGAGGTGCGAGGGGTGTGATCGCGGTGTCCTCTCTAGCTCGAGCTCCTCGTGCAGCGATCGAGGCTGTGTGCGGGACCTTTCGGGTAGGTTATACCTCGGCGCCGGACTGCTCGAACGTGGTAAGCCGAGATTGTATCGAGAGGGGAGAACCGAATTGCGTGATCTTTCCTGACGCGGTGTGGAAGCGTGAACAGTATTGCCCCAATCCCTCGTACTTCGCACATGGCGGCGATGCGGCTCGTCCAAACCTCGATCTGATGTTGGGTCTGCATCATGTTGACTAGAGCTGTCGGTTGCGCCTGTGCCAGTACTGCGCGTGGCCGTACTGAGATCCGTCTCGTCACCGCTATTGGGATCCAGACCAAGGGCTACGCGTACGGAGTCCCATCGCTCTCGCCAGTTGTTGCCTCGGACCTTGACCAAGCTGAGCAAGATGGACCAAAGATGCGCATCCCAATCGAAATGGTCGTCACGGCGAGACGAGCCGGCCTCGCGATGTCTACGGTCAAGCTCATCGGGCAGATGAGCAGTGTATGCCGACTTGAGCTGGGAGAAGTCGGCAGCATGGGAGGGCAGAGTAGATATGAGCCGATCGAAGAAGTCTATGTCATCATCGGAAAGCGTTTTGAAAGCTTGATTGATAGAGAAGCGAGACGATGTTGAAGGCGGGGTGGTGGAGGTGGTGACCGTCGAGCGGGAAGTGCTTGCTATTGATGCTGCAGTATGCGAAGCTGATGAGATGGAAGCCTGTACGGGTGACTGAGACAGTGGCGACGGATAGTAAGGACGATGCATCGCTTCTCGCAGGCGGGCATCCCGGAGATTCTGACGAAGCTGACCAAGACTTGATTTAGTGTCGGATCGACGAGGCTGCGAGTTCTCCTGATCGCTGTCAGGTGACACACGATACGCGTTCATGATGGTCGATGACAACGTCGTCAGAAAGTTGTCGGGTCTTCCGTACTATCAGCGATCATGTTGACGTAGAGTGGCGAGGCATGTTTAAAAGAGATGTTCAAGTGACTTTCGATCGCTGTAAGGGAGTGCACGGATCGACTCCGAAACGGGACGGCCGAACTCTGGCAAGGGCGTGGGAAAGTTGCCGACAGGATTCGGAGCGAGATCGAAAGTCACGAGCCGAGTGTCGAGACTGCTCCGACGAGAGACGGAAAGAAGCGCGGTGGTGTGAGTGATAGTTGTGAAGCTTAACGTTGCCTTCCGATGGCGGTCGCATTTAGCCGTGCTTCCGTCAAAGTCACGAAGACATGTTCATCACCCGAAAGACCAACACTTTTCCTTTTGACGCTCGACCGGCTGCAGAAGCGGAGACTCGGATCAGGGTCCTTTTCGACAAGTCGCGTCGCGTGCCGATCTGTCTCGCCTCTTAATCCCCGATTCGCCCTGTTTCCCGATATGGACAGTATGCCTTACAGACGAGGCCAATTGCCCAACTACAAAACTACACTCAGATCCTTCCAGCGTCTCAGGATCATCGTATCTGTCAATGGTGCTGATGTACAAGAAACATGTTGGTAGCACGATGTCGAAACAGGGCAGTAGGTGCTCTCAAACTAGACCCTTTCGTAGAACGTCGAGGTGGGAGCTTCGGAAATCGGACATGAATTTTGGCTCTGCACTTTTGGATTTGAAACCGTGCGATCCTGAACGGGTGAAAAGGGCAAATTTGAAGGAACGTGTCGCAAGTGTGAGAGGCACAAGCAAACAGGCGACGTGTAGGCTGCTGCTGCGATTGAGAAGAAAGGGAGAAAAAAAGTTCAACACGAGCCACGAAATTGCAAAAATTTCCTCAACTTCAGAAAAATTTCGCTCTCGCCTGAAGCAGCTGAAGCAGCACACGGGCAGCAGCTGCACGAACCACAGACCCTCGTCCTGATCAACTGAGCACAGAGAAGGTCCGACGCAACTTGCTCAACTCCTTCTCCTCCTTCCTTCACCTGCTTTCATCGACAGTCCCGGCACTCCATCTAGTTCAGAGGTGGACACCTGTCTCGTATCTCTCGTTTCCTTCTACCACCACTCTTGGCTCCGGTTTATCAACGCGTTCCATTCAGCGCATCAGCTGAACATCGATAACGCTCCTACTCACCAACCATCTCGGATTCGAATAGGTCGAGTCTGCTTCTTTACCTCTAAGATACCCCTTTCTAGATCAAACGTGATTTAAGCAAACCTTCACCTGCCCACCTCAGTCCTTTCCCCCAAAAGCGCCAATTGACACACGCAAAATGTCGGGCGCATCACAGGCTCTTGAAGCCCTTTACAAGGCACCTTCCGCCGAAGAGTGCCACATCGCTGCAGAACAGCTCACAGAATACATCAACCAGAACGGTCTCCGCGTCCTCCAATCCGAAGGCATTCTCGACAGCCTCGTCAAGGCTTCCAAAAACAAGAAGAGCGGATACGAGCGCGAAGCTGCTGCCATCGGCCTCGACGCCATCTTCGTCAAGGTCGGCGGCAAGAATGCGCCTAGCCCTCTTGGTGCAGAGCCATGGCTCCTTTACACTCTTCCCTCTATCCTCGAACTCTATGCAGACAAGGGTGACGTCGTGCGTCAAGCTGCTGAGACCGCTGCTGGATCCCTCCTCTCCCTCGTTCCTCCCGAGGCTGCCCCAGAGTTCCTCTCTGTCCTTTATGAAGTGCTCGGCTCCGGTAGCGCCAAATGGCAGGCCAAGGTAGGCGCACTCAAGCTGCTCGGTCGTCTCAGTGGTTCAGCCAGCGAACAGATCGGCGACGAACTCGTCGAGCTCATCCCATACCTCACCAAGGCCATGCACGAGACCAAAGCAGAAATCTCCAAGCAAGCAAGAAAAACGGCGATCAAGGTCTGCGAGTCGTGCCTCGACAACAAGGACATCCGACCCTTCATTCCAGACCTCGTCGGCTGCATGGCTCAACCCGACGCCGTGCCCGAGTGTATCAAGAAACTGTCCGGAACCACTTTCGTTGCTGAAGTCACCGGCCCCGCGCTTGCCGTCATGGTGCCCTTGCTCGCCCGTGCTCTCAACGAACGAAGCCAGAATGTTCAGCGACAGGCCGTTGTTGTTGTCGACAACCTCTGCAAGTTGGTTCGCGACCCACACGAGGCTGCCAAGTTCTTGCCCGAGCTCACCCCCGGTGTCGAGCGTATCGAGAAGGGTGCCAGTTTCCCCGAGGTGCGTGAGCACGCCAAGAGCGCTCTCGACACTCTCAATGCTGCCACGGCTGCTGTCGGCGCCGAAGCCACCACTGAGGATCCCAAGAAGGTGTTCGACCAGCGTCGCGGTGCCGCCCTCGATGCTATCATCGCTGCTGTCCAGCCTCAAGTGCCCGAGGAGCACGCCAACCTCAAGAGCGATGCTTTCGCTCTCACCGGTCTCGAATACCTCGCCAAGTCGATTGCCCGCCTTGCCGACAAGCGCATTCTCCACGCCAGTGCATGGGATGATGTCTACGTCCAGCCTTACCTCCGCCGAATCTGCAAGGATGCCGAGGCCGCCCAGGTTGCCACCGCCGACCTCCGCAAGACCTACATCGAGCTCGACAAGGCGCGCTTCGGTAACTCCGAAGAGGAGGATGACGACGAGGCTGGCGAGTGTCTCTGCCGTACCGAGTTCTCGCTTGCGTACGGTGGTCTGCTCTTGCTCAACCACACTACGCTCAAGCTGTACCGTGGTCACCGATACGGTATCGTTGCTGCCAACGGTAGCGGTAAGTCGACCTTGCTCAAAGCCATGCGTGACGGCAAGGTCGAGGGATACCCTTCGCAGGACCAGGTCCGCACCCTTATGGTCGAGCACAGTCTTCAAGGTGAGGACGGCTCTACACCCATCATCGACTTTATCGCCAACGACAAGAAGCTCGTCGGCAAGTCGCGCGAACAGGTCGCCGAGAAGTTGCGCGAAGTCGGATTCGACGACGAAAAGCAACAGAACCCCGTTTCGTCGCTCTCCGGTGGTTGGAAGATGAAGCTCGAGCTCGCCCGTGCTATGCTCTCCGATGCTGTCGTGTACCTGCTCGACGAGCCCACCAACCATCTCGACGTCCAGTCCATCGCTTGGCTCGAGAACTTCCTCGTCACCAACAACCAAATCACTGTCGTTACCGTCTCGCACGACTCGGGCTTCCTCGACAATGTCTGCACCGACATCATTCACTACGAGAAGAAGAAGTTGCGCTATTACAAGGGCAACCTCTCGGATTTCGTCAAGACCAAACCCGAAGCCAAGGCCTACTACTCGCTGGCCGCGACCACAGTCAAGTTCTCTTTCCCTCCTCCCGGCTCGCTTATGGGCGTGCGTTCCAACACGCGTACCATCCTCAAGATGTCCAACTGCACATTCACCTACCCTGGCATGACCAAGCCGTCGCTCAACGACACTTCGTGTGCTATCAGCCTCTCGAGCCGAGTCGGTGTTCTCGGACCCAACGGTGCGGGTAAGAGTACGCTGATCAAGGTGCTGACTGGCGAAACGGTGCCGCAGCAAGGTAAGGTGGAGAAGCACCCCAACTTGCGTATCGCCATGATGGCTCAGCACGCTTTCCACCACTTGGAGCAGCATCTCGAGAAGACCGCCGTCGAGTACATTGCCTGGCGATACCAGGACGGTCACGACCGAGAGATGACCGAGAAGGCATCGCGAAAGATGACCGACGAGGAGAAGGCGCAGATGGAGACGCCCATCAAGTCGACCACGGGCGAGTCGCGCAAGGTCGAGTACATTGTGGGACGACAGAAGCTCAAGAAGTCCTACCAGTACGAGATCAAGTGGGTTGGTTACGAGCACCGCAACAATTCGTGGATTCCTCGCGAGCGTCTGCTCGAGCTCGGATTCAGCAAGCTCGTACAGCAGTTTGATGACTTTGAAGCGTCGCGAGAAGGTGCTGGTTCGCGCGAGATCAGCGTCAAGCTCATCCGACAGCATCTCGAGGCAGTCGGTCTGCAGGGCGAGATCGCCCAGCACCACGCCGTCGGTGGCTATTCGGGTGGTCAAAAGGTCAAGGTGGTGCTTGCAGCCGCCATGTGGAACAACCCTCAGGTGCTGGTGCTCGACGAGCCCACCAACTACTTGGATCGAGACGCGCTCGGTGGTCTCGCAACGGCCATCCGCGACTGGGCGGGTGCCGTAGTGATCATCTCGCACAACATGGAGTTTGTCGGTGCTCTCTGCCCCGAGATTTGGAATGTCGACCACGGACGTATCACGTCAAGGACCAAGGCAACGCTCGCTGAAGGCGCCTTCTTGGACGAGATGGAGAACGCATCGACGCCTGGAGCCTCTGTGCCCGGAACACCCATGCCCGGCAGCACAGCCGCCTCGCGACTCGCGTCCAAGGCCGGCACGCCTGCTTCGTCGGCAGCTCCTACACCGGCTGGATCGGGCGACGAAGGCGACCAGGACATGAGCAAGTTCAAGGCTAAGAAGGGCAAGAAGAAGCTGACTCGTAACGAGAAGAAGGCGCAAGAGGAGCGTCGTCGTCTGCGTCTCAGCCGCTGGCTCACGTACGGTGGCGAGCGTGAACCCGACACTGATGACGAGTAAGCGTCACGAGCACATCCACATGCATTGCACGTATCTAGATCCCCAGCAGCCGCAGTATTGTACAGCACATCTATAGAAGAATCCGAACAGTCTCTCTCTTGATCCTGTTGTGTCTTGCGGGTGGAAAGCCTGTACGGTCGCCTCCCGATCTGGTGCATATCGGCGTCGTTGCAGCCGTGAAAGCTTTCCCGGGTGAATTGTCGGCTTTACTTTGTCGTCGTCGGTCTTGTCGAATGACATTGGTGTGAAGAGCTGCGGCGAAAATGCGAGCGCGAGAGAGCGAGACAAACAAAACTAAAAATCCGAACAAAATTCAAATTAGAGTGGGGTTCGTGAAAAGAATTCGCCGATGTTGCATGGTTGTCAAGGCTTTTTTTTAATAAAAATGTTTGTAAGATCTGCCGGTTAGCCATTATCTTTCTTATCGAGCCAATCAGAGCGCGTCCTTTTCAATCCCGACGGAAATTCGCCCGTTCCCTCGACTCGTCTGGAGACTACGTTGCTGCCCGGTGTTTGAGCTAGACGAGGTTTTGCGTGAGTCAGGAAAGTTGAACCGGAACAGCAAAGTTGGGCGCAAACTCACTGACGTTCAATCGGACATGTCGGCGTGTTGGTCTTTGGTCGAGGTGCAGTTCGAGAAGAGCGGTCTCGGTCAAGACCGGAAGCTTCCTTTTTTCCCCTTCGACGTTGAGAAATCAATCGGCTCGTCGGGGTTTGACAAGCTCGGCTAGATCTTGTCGTCAAAGTGATGACCTGTCGAACGATGACACAGCGTTGACGGTGTCATCATCCAAGTGGCAAAGGTTGATCTTTTCAATGCCAGACAGTTCGACCATCGACGGGATCAATGTTTGCCAAGACCGAAGCTGAACCGTTTCGTTCTTCAAGAACATTATGCCGCGGTAGTGCACGAAACGCATGCACAAAGCAAGTGGCGCGCTTGACCCACGGTTGATCCGGTATGCGATCTAATCGATCCCAGCCAATGGTAGCGTTTGCCGCGACGCGGCCAGGCTTCTGATTGGTTCAAGGAAGCGGAAACGAGCGGTAGGCCAGCGCAAGGAAGCAACGGCATCATCCGCGACCGCGTGAACAAGGAACACGAAACTAGCGTGAGTCGAGTCTGACCGGACCGGAACCAGAACTTTGCCTTCTTTCAAAGCGTTGCCAACGCTCTCTTTGCGTTAGACTGTGCTTGGCCTGCAGCGGCTCGGTCAATTGGCTTGCTTCTCTCGCTTCAGTCCGTAACAAACGACAGATGACGAAGTGGTCAAGTTGACAGCGTCAATCACTCTCGTCAAATGGGAACAACTACAAGCGAAGAGAAGATGACGATGTTCGCTGCGACCATAAGGTATCCAACAATGACAAGTGCACTTTTGACATGTGAGAAACGAGACGCATGAGAACGAAAGCCTTCATGCTGGTCGAAACAGTGGATCTCGCGGTCTTACCTCGAGTCAAGGACAGATGACGACAAGGTTCTCTTTGGGTGTCACGGGTCTATCTGAGCGCTGCACATGGTTCAAAAGCCCTCGCTTACCGAGTTGCAGTCTTGCTCACGATGACCTTGAGGAAGAAAGAGGATTATTTTCCTTTTTTTTCTTTTTCTCTTTTTTTGAAATTCGGTGAAAATTCAAGGTCCTTCGTCGAGCCTTTGCTCCTCTCTTTCGCACTTGCCGACAATTCCAGCGGTTGCCGGTGGGTCACGAAAGGTGAGTGAGCGTTAATCCCAACCCGTGAATCCGGTTCGCTCTACAAGAGCCCTTTCCGGTAGAGCCGATCTGCTGGCCTGCCGCCATCTGCAGCCGGCCAGCTTTCTTTTGCTCGCTTTTCCAACTCGCCCGTCAATACCGTTGGCCAAAACCATTTTCGACCAATCGGAATCTCCTACGCTCGTGCTTGACACCGGTCTTGGCTTCGGGCTCTGCTTTCACCCATTCGCCTGCATGTTCGCATGCTCCTGTTGTCCATACATAGTGGGATCTGGTTGGGCGTGCGTCGGAGGCTGCCTTTTGGAAAAGCATTCCCATGAGGCGTTCTTCTTTTGATGTCCGCTCGTACACAGTAGATTGCGCTTGGACCCTCTCCATACCCACGCACGGACAGCATCTACAAAGAAGTGCTGCGATCGACTCCGAGACAGCAAAGGCGCTGCCGAGTGCAGCTCCTTGCACTTGCGACACTTGCGACCTTTCTTCACATTGTGGCTCTGAGACATGCGCTGAATTCAAAGTCCGCCATTCTGAGCATCTCAGAAGACGAAGCCGCCGCTGCTTTCCGATCGTGGTGGTTGGGTGTACATTGAAACGGTTGCTCGGATCAAGAATTGACAGACCAGCGTGGATTCTCACACGAAAGCTCGGACCTCTTTCAGTTGTCTTTCGATGGAGTTGTTGTCGACCCTGGATTCAAATCCTTTTGAAACATGCGGCCGTGCCGATCCATCTCATCAGCGTGCGCGCACGCGCCTCCTCTCGGTCGCAACCACTGTGAGTAGAGTGCCTCTCTGTGAAAGCCGATGGCCGTGCTTGCCGACGCCGTGACTTCAAGCACTCACTCGGATCTATGTACAAAATGACACAGCCTGTCTTCGCTTCGCTTCATCCGATGGATCTTGAGAAGACAGTCGACTCGCCTCGGAAGGGCAGTTTATTTGATACTCACCCTGCTTTTGCCGGTAAGTTTAAAGGTTTTGCGAGAAGAGAGGACGGGTGGCGCATGGCGACCTTGCCAGGGTCGTTGCCAGGATCCACCTTCGGTTGACTGCTTCTATGTGTGCTGCCTTCAAAGTGCACTTTCTCTCCTCTCTCTGCGTGGGAACACGGAATATGAAAAAATTAAAAAGAAAAAAAAAAAAAAAAAAAAAAAAAAAAAAAATTTCGGATCAATTTTT